>JACSVZ010000001.1:55463823-55944384 GCA_014706295.1 Lycocorax pyrrhopterus obiensis
ATAGAAAATATTAATACACAGTTTTTGTAATCAGGGACTCAGCCATTGTCTAAGGAGGGAAATGCAGGCTCAAAATGTTCCAGATGGTACAGAGTGTATGTTACAGTATTTTTTTTGTTCTTATTCTGCATTTATAGTGGATTTTAGGCAGGTTGTAGTCATGACACAGGAACTTAATTTTATCCATCATAATAAGCCAATGTACAGCATGTAAAACTTTCACACCATCAGGCTTCTTCATAGCCTTTTTTCCTAAGACATGAAAGCGGTAAAACCAATGCTAATAATTTTTCAGAAGATAAGCTTTTTGAATGAATGGCAAAACTATGAAAACTGGAATTACATGGTTTTCAGAGTACCATAGAGCATTAAATGGATTTCCAAAATCTAAATCACTTAAAAAAAAAAAAAAAAAAAATAGAAGATTTTTCCACACTTTTTTTCCCCCTAATGGAAACCCACTGTGAAATTAGATTGTAGCTGTTGATGTATCTTGCCTTGGTAATGGGAAACATATTCCTCAAACAAATATACCTGTCAGTTATTTTCAAAATTAATGCTATGATATTTCATTTTGAATCATATTTTAATTTTAAAGAATTAACTGTACTTAAAAAGGAAAAAAAATTATTTACAGTTTATAATAATAGGTACTTATATTTCAGTTAGAATGATTGTAGATGGGTTTTAGTTCTTTTACCATAATATTGTATGTTGAACTTGATGACAACAATTTTTCTTTTTTGACTTCCATTTCATATACTGAAGGGAAAATGTTTGTCAGATACTATCTATTCAAGCTCTGTCTTCTCAGTCATATACTATACTTCTTTGAGAGACTAGATCAGATGTAAGCCACTGAAAAATAGTGGAAGTTGTGTTTGGTTTCAAAGCAACAGATGATATCTGGTGGCAAAAAAGGTTTAGAGATTATTTGTCCATAAAAAAGTGGCAAATGAAGCGAAAGGAATACTGCAAGGATTTGTTACAAAGCAATCAGTCCAAATGAACATATTTGGTGCTATTTATATGCTGTGGAGTATCTAGCCTCTACCCATTAATCCAAAAAATTTTAATAAATCTTGTGTAACACCTGAAGAAGCATTTAAGTTATTTTAGATATCCCAAAGTCTCTCAAAAACAATGAGGTGCCATGTTAACAAAGAATTTAATTGAGCCCTGAAAGAGTGCTAAGAGAAAGAAGACAGACTACTTATGAGGAAGATGGATGGGAAAACTTTTTAAGAATTAAGACATCTATGCAGAGTTTTCTGCCAAAGTTTAATGAATAACTTTTGTCAAACCTGAAAAGCAAGACCTGTCCGGCAAAGATCAAATGTACAATTTTCTTATGTACACTCTTATTTCTTTTTGTTTACCTTGAAGTTTTCTATGCACCTAATGCAAGTTATTTTCATACATACACTAAGAGAACATCATATTTAGATTTTAAATATATTTGGTCATCTTTGAGGAGCTTACTAAATGAAAAAAAGCAAACATATTTGAGGATTTTTATTATTTTATTTTGAAGTACTTGACAGTGCACATGCTCAGCACTTGTCTAGAATTGTGTTAACATAATCTGTTTTGAGCTTCTCACAATTCCCTGATGTTTAAGCAACTGTTGCTTGACCTGTTATAGTTGAAGCCCTGAGAATCACTTTTAGTAAAACTCTGAAACCCCAAGGCGATTCCTACATACCAAACTGTAACCCTTTGAAAAAGTTAAGGATGGAGGAACCTGTTGAGCAAGTTTCAAATTTACTTGGGAATCAATGAAACAGAAGAATATTGTCATAAGAAAATATATAAAAGTAACCCCAGGAAAAAATTCAATTTGTCAGATTATTTCTTTATCCTTCTCTCAGTCTACATAACCATGATTCTGTGTAATCTGTACAGTTAGAGAAGGCTGGATCCCATTGACCTGACCAAACAGGGAGGGAACTCCAAAGAAAGTTCAAAAAGTGTACTGAAAAGAACAAACAAATCTGGTTCAGGAACAAACATAAGAAACAGAGGTTGCAGAATCATTTCCTTGGAAAGTTCTAAGAATAGACTTGACATTCCATTATGGAAACTCTTTATATTAAGGTTCCTTTATAAAAGAGGATATTGTTTTAAGATATAGTTAACTGAAGAAAAGTGACTTGTGACAACATTTTCTACAGGAGCAGACTTGAATTTCATATCTATGGAGTCCATTCAACTGCTCTGCAAATGAGATAATCTGATATTTTACAGTCTGTACAGTCATGTCCACCAACAGACATGGAGGACTAGCTCAGAAGCACTGTTTTGCAGAGCCTAGTTCTCAAAGTACAAGCAGGAAATATTACAAAAATTGGCAGCATTCTGTAATGTCTTGCAAATATAACAATTTAATTTTTTTTAAACATGCTGTGGAACATCTACAATGCACAAAGAAAGGTTAAAATAGTAAGATCTGGTCATAAAGAGTTTTAAATGATGCTAAAAAAGCACCTGAGTTATGTCCTATGAAATCCACAGTAACATAATTTAATTTCTTTGTTGATTTTTTCTCCTCCTCCCACCTTTAAAAACAGGAGTGGATGTGAACCTACCTCAGCAAGGAATTAAAATGAAATAGGAAGAAAGAGTCAAAATTTGGAACAAGGGTAGAACTCTGAATTTTTCCTCTAAATTCTGAGTGATAATGGCCATAAGTAAGCTATCTGACAGTTTAAAATGATACTGAATACTAGAGCTACAGCAGGAACCAGATCAGGGGTGTCCCAGATCTTTGCTTTTTCATGACCCTCCTTACCTAGTTTTGTTTTATAGTGCTCAGGCATAAGAGTCCTTTTCTGCCAAAAGATGTCCCCAGAGTTTGCTTTTACAAACTCAAACTTCACACAGAAGAAAGAAGGTAGTTTTTTCTCACAGCTATTGTTTTCAGCTGTGAAGGCTAATGCATAATCAGGTCTTAGACTGCAAAAGAAATGAACATATTCAAAAGAAAAAGCAATTGTTCATACAGAAAAATGGTGTTATGACTTTAGGAGTGATAGTGTCAAAAGTACATTTTGACACTTTTCCTCATTAATGAAAATCAATAATGATGACATGGAATCACAGTAAAATAGGTTACATAAAAATCTATTATTTTCCACGGTCATCAATCAATGCACTGCATCATTTGACTGTGTGTTCCTTCTTTACCCCAGAAAACAAACCTCTTTTGTCCACTTAACTTGTATAGCTGCTAAACAAGCTGTTCCTCTATATTTAATAAAGTAACCATTTGCTTAAACATATTACCTGTGAAGAAAATGCTGAAACTACTTAACTAGTCTACCTTAGAATGGAAAAACAACCCAAATATCTCCAATGCACTGACATTAAAAATAGATAATTTAGAGTTTAAGGAAATTTCGAACTTCAAGAGACTCAAGAAAATAATGTTGTCAGTTGATGGGTGTCATATGTAACCCAACATGTTATTTATTCCATATCTATCTTTACCCCCCACCCAAAAATCGTTACTGTCTTTTTAAGACCCAGCACTATGGGCAGAATCTGAGGATGAGGAGTGTTGCCACAGTCCCTTTTAAAGTCAGAGCCTGGAAGACCAGGGAGCTCTCTCTGTCCTGGCAGTTTTTCATGAAGACCAAGGGTCTGCGCGTATTTCATTTTTCCTTATTGGTGGAAAGGGATTGCATAAAAGAAAGGGGGAGAACTCAAAGTGTTCCCCTTTAAACTGTCTTACACCAAGACAACGGGAAACTGTAGACTGGGGCTGGTATTTTTCCCTACAAAGCCAGAAGCCATGGTTCTACAGTCATCTGTCTCTTCCATCGTGCCACTTTGGAAACATGCCTACTTTAATTCAGCTGAACCTATACAAAGGACAGAATATTAAATACATGCTGAAGGGGGAAAGAAAAAGAACATGGGTTTGTTACGGTTTTTGATTTTTAAAATAACATTACTTTATTTGTGCTTACCTTATCTGCTCCTTTACCACAGAAAAAAGTTACACATTCATGTTTGCCACCATGAGATGTTTGATTTTCCCGAGTCTTAAAAAAAATTCCCCAACTAAATGGAGTGGAATAGCAACAAAGCAAACTAAAACTGTTAACAGCCTGAACATTACTTAGGACGCCATAGTTATGATGGATGATACAATGATGACAGATGAGTCCTTACTCCTATTCTAAATTCTATCAACCACGTAAATTAGTAATGTCATTAATATGATTACTAGCTGTTCACTCACCTTCTGCAGCAGCTGTTGCTTTTTCCTGGCTTTGGTCCTATGATTACTCTATCAAACTTAGTATTAGAAGTCAGTATAGAACTTGCTTGCAGCAGGTAAAAATCTACAGTTCATTGGAGGAGAGAAATATATTAAGGAATCATTGATTACTTTTTGGCATGTGATTTGCTCTTTAATTGGAAAATATGTGGGGTTCATTCTAATAGTGTCTAAAACTTTGGTTAATTTTTTAAAATTTTGGCTGGTTGGCTGTTGGGTTTTGGAGTTTTCTGTTTGGTTTTTTTGGGGAGTGGGGAAGAGTTGTTTGGTTTGGTTTAGTTTAGTTAAGTTTTGTTTTTCTGCTATTTTCCATACAGTGAGCTTCATGTGGAGGTCTGTAACAGCTCCTTGAGAAAAATGCACATTAACGTAAGTCAGCCATTTGGTAGAGTAAAGCAAAATCATCTAAGCAGCCATTTCTAAAGTATTGCTAATGAATATTTTCTTCCGTTAGTTTCGTTGGACCAGATGAGGCAGACAGCATTCAGATCAGCATTTAGCTCTGTGAAACTAGCATATCAAAAAGCTTGTGACAGAGGCTGTGTCTCTTTGATCTGATCTATGATCCCATTGATAGTCCCATAATAAACAGCACTTAGATCCCCAAGGATTTCATTAAATGTATTGAAGATATTGTATTAATTAATTTTAAAAAATTCAAGAAGAGTTAAGGCCATTTTTTTATTATTCTTGTCATGTACCAATCCCATGGAGAGCAGCAGAAAATAAATTCAAGCTTCATTGAATTTAATCACTGGAAATATCTTGTAGGATCATGATCTAGGTTGTTAAAGTAAGTACATCCATGTTTATGAAGATTTTCTAAGTCTTCAGTGGTACATGGATTTATTGTAGAATTCCTGATATTCTGATCCATAAGCCACACTTTCAGTATTAGAAAAGTTTTGGACATTTTTAATTTCTCGGAAAAAATACTAAATATTTAATTGCAATTATTGCTATGATTAAATTACAGTACATTTATGCAAGGTACTAGACATCACTTAATAGCAAGTCATGAAGGATTGTCATTAATAGTTAAAACTGAATGTCATGATAAAGTATTACTATTTTTTTTATTATTCTTTGTTAGACTTCACATTACTTTGAAGGCTCAAAACTTGACATGGGCCTGGAAACCTACTGTGAATTAGTAAGGTCTTTTTCTTCAAAATATAAACTCATGATTTTCAGCATAGATGATGTGTAGCAGAAGCACTTCACACGCTGAATATTTATCTCTGATACATAAAATCCATGCACATACTATAGAACCGATATCGGCACAAAGATATTTCTTCTCATGATAATTCCAGAAGCTTCTTCTTGTTCTGTGGAAGTTTCAAATGGAAATGGAAGTTTCAAAATATGCTTTCTCAGAAGTTTCAAAATATGCTTTCTCAAATTGTCTAGCACTTCTAATTACTATTCATTTCAATATCAGAGACACAGAATGCTATGAAAATGAAAAATGAAATACTGATTGACAGTATGAAGAATAAGAAAAATCCTCCTCCAACCCCTTTTTACTCTGTTCCTACTTTCATTTGGTAGTTCTCTTAGCACAATAATCATTTGGTAAGAATTTTTTTTTCAGTCTGGCAGTTTTAAATGGAATGAAAAGCAAAGGTGAAAGAAATCAACTTATTCCATATACTTCTTGCTACCATCTCTTCACTCCTATTGGAACATGTGACACTGAGATTCATTAAATCCCACTGAAAATTTTCACAGAAATTATCTTTTTTTTTTTTTCCCAAGGGAACTAGACTTAGCAGATTATTGTCCTATTTGGACACTTCTGGAGGACTGTTGCAATTCAGAAATAAATTAGAAGGACATTCATGACTATTAAAAAACATAAAATGCATGGCAAAGGGCTATATTCTCCCTGTTCAACATTCTGAAATAAAGAAGCATATATTTTTTCTTGGTTGTGGTCCCATTAAAAAAAAAAATCTTAAAATGAATAGAACATGTAATTATTGACCGAAAGAAAAAAAAAAGGTGACATGATCTCATTTCCTTAAATTACCCAGCATGCCAGCTTTCACAACGGACTTTTATGAGTAGCATTTAAAAACTGTAATCTGTGGTCTCTAAGTAAGTGTGCTATTCCTTTCCTGTTCTATTAATAACTTCTTTTAGTCTAAGGATTACAATCCTGTTTTTCCAATGAGGTCTAAACTTGCTCTCTCAATACACACAGTTTCGCGATGAGTAAAATAATGACGATTACATGGAAAGGTGAAGCACAATATATGATTTTAGTATTGCCAATTATTCCGCAGCAGATATTCTGTGTTAAGCAGAAGTGGCTATGGAAAGAGAAAAAAATGACAGTAAAAGAAAAAGACAAACCACAAACTCCCTCAAAACTAAACCTTTTTTTACATTATGTCCAGTCAAGCAGGGTTTTTGACACTGATTTGCCATTAGTCTGAATTTTACAAATTAAGACTGACATTTTATAACACACTAGCAATAGTCTTGAAAAGTTATAGAAATACATACATTTTTTAAAAAGTCTGAGTGACTTGTACCCTTTCTCAAACTGACTTTTTTAATGGCTGTGGAATTTCAGGGAACTTAAGGATCTTCATTTCTTTATAGATAATCAGATTCCAATTTTTGGAGGTTTTTTTTTTAACAAGCTGCTTCACAGAATCCTCTTTATGTTTAAAAAGACTTCATTACAAATAAAAATCTGAGTGCAAGAACTAATACTTGGTGGAGAAAATCCTATAAATGGAAATGTATTTACAAACAACTCAAAAACTAGTCAGAATCTAAAGCCCCATGTTTTTCTACTGTGGTTAGCATAGTGCAGAAGTGCAAAATAGCCAGAGAAAACCAGTCCTTTATTCTTGTGATCATATGTGTGAATTTGAAGTACTTTTGCTAGCACCACAAGAATTTTCATTGCTTCTTGCTCCATAATGATGAAATACCCTCCCTATATCTATCTGTCTGTCCTCAAAAACTGCTTCTATTTGAAATTCCTAATGGCAGACACATCATGCTGGGAAGCAGTGAGGCCACTCACATCAAAAGACTTTAACCTAATGTGTTATGACTAACTGCACTGGATGTTTTGCATTGCAGCAACAATGTGTCAGCAACCAGACAAAGATACTTAAATCCACTTAACTAATTTTTTTTTCTTTTTAATATGCTAAGATTAAACAGTGAAAAATAAACTTTCCCTGTGCCGTCCCTCTGTGATGCTATCTATTTTTCCTGTATTTTTCTGTGTTATAAATTCTTACAATAAACTGGGGCAATTGTGTCTCCTGCTACATTAGGATGCTGAGAATGGCTTGGCTTTTTCTCCAAATAACTGTGTTAAAACTAATGAAGTCACACACCTGTGTACTATACACAATATTAACTCTACAGAAATTTGTCACACTGCTTAATCAATACATAAGTCTCATTTGAATTTTATCAGATAATATATAAATGACTGATGGGCATTGGGTAGTCACTCAAATTAAAATGTTTAAAATGGTGAAGATTGTAGAATAAAAAAACCTCAAAATATTACAATTTATTCACATTTATTGGAAATATTGATGTGTATATAGACTTGTGATAGATGTCAGAGTGTGCTAATTTCTTGTTTAGACCTTTGAAGTGCTTGTGTAGAAAAATCTTAACCCTACATGCTTCTGAAAATGAACTGACGAACATGTTTAATGACAAACAGCCTCTCACTAATAAAAGAGTGCAACCAACAAGTTTTTAAATTACAACCCATCCTTGTGTGGTTGTTGTAATGTATTTTATCTGGGGATTTTTTATAATAATGAAAGAGGCAGTATCAAACTTGCTAAACTTCTCAGGTTTGCATCCTACAAATTAATTTTCAGATTGTATAATTTTCTGTCTTGAGACTATGTAAGACTATAAAATTATGTCTTCTGCATCTTGAAAAAGAAACCCGCAGTGCATCGATTCAAATTTCCAGTAATGCAAGTCTACTATCCCAACTTATTTGTGAATCAATCAATTCCATGAATGTTAGAAATTTAAAACCCTTTTTCACCATGAATATTTACCAATCCGTAAGTGACAGGAGGTTGAAACCAGCTGGGGGTCAGTCTCTCATCGCAGGCAACCAGCGACAGGACAAGAGGATGCGGCCTCAAGCTGTGCCAGGGGACATTTAAGATTGACATGAGGAGGAATTTCTTCACAGAAAGGGTTGTTAAGCATTGGAATGGACTGCCAAGGGAGGTGGCGGCGTCACCATCCCATGAGTTGTTCAAGGAAGAACCAGACATGGCACTTAGGGCTATGGAGTAGTTGACAAGGTAGTGATCAGTCAGAGGTTGGACTCAGTTATCTCAGAGGTCTTTTCCAGCCTAAATGAGTCTATGATTCTGTGAATATGTTAGCCTGCAGATACAGAATATTGTCTTTTGCTCAGGTAGCAAAAATCTTACATTCATAGCTAATGAATGAACACTCCTGGGCTGGGATCTGTCACCACCAGACACAAGATGACACATATGTCTTGTGTCCTTGCACTTGCTCAAACATGTAGGGAAACATTTGTAAACCATTTTAACCTTCAGATTAAGACAATAAATTTCAATGAAAGGCTTCCACTTGTCTTCAGAGGATCAAATACACAACCTATATACGTATACATGTACATATGCATATTAATTAATTAGTTAATTAATTTCTGTGGTTTTCTCCTTTAAATGAAATTGTGTAGCTTATCTTCTAAGTAATTTTTATGCTTTATGAACAGAAAAAAACAGTCTATCTGTGAATGTCTATGTAACAGATACACATACAACATCAACATCATTATTATTATGTGAATGATTACTCTTACAAATAAACTACCTCATCCCTTGTAACAGCTTTCTGCTGGAAAACATCACCAGACCATTGTAAATGGGGATTATCAGAAGGTAAATCAGACCCCACAATGAGCAAACAGGTTTCTTAACAGAAAAAAATTTTCAGCGTTACATTTTCCTTCTATTAATTGGAGTTCAGTGGAGATGTAGTGGATTTATGCTTTGTTAAAAGTTAAATTTCTGTGAAGTGGGAATTACAAACAGTCTTACACTAAACCAGAAACAAATCCACTTAAAAATGAAGCTCGAACAATGCCTCGGGAACTTGGTCAGGTACTCTCTCTAAATATATTAGAATATTTAAAAATACAATCCAGTGAGAAAAGACACATAAACAGGTGAAATTATCTGCAGTACAAAACAAAGATCAGTTTCTTGTGGGTTGGTCTCCAGAAGCCAAACATTTGCTTGGGAAAGGAAAGACAATATATGCTCCTTAAAAGCCCACTTCTGTTTTCTAGACAACACACTGCATAAAGAAACATTCAGTAGTGTGCAAGGACAAAACTAGTATTTCATGATATCTAATCTATCTGAGACCCAAAACTATCACAGCTTAAATCAGCAGTTAAGATAAAAATGTAAAAGCAATGTTCTGCTATACTTTTGTAACACAGAAACTTGTTTTATTCATGGCATAGCTAGGTTTGTGGGTGAATCACAATTCCTTCCACATCCAAGCAAGGCTGCAACACTGGGACTTGTGACAAGAAAAATGAGTTAACAGCAAAAACAACTGTGTCTCGTGACACGTGCAAATAAACAGAACAATACATCTTGCTTTTATTTTTTCTTTTCCCTCTCAAGAAACAATGGACACAATGTATGTGAGGACCTAGAAACTGAAGTGCAAACATCAATCAGACTGGCATTTCATAGTGCAAGGCCTCCTAGCAGTCTTTGGTAATATCATGGTAGGACAGATTCTTAGTGAGAGCATAGGCCCATTCACATCTTGCATTTGCACATGCTTTGACTTCACTCGTATCCTGCTCAATTCAGAAGCTTCATCGCCTTCTGGAAGCAAAAGAATTATAGAGAAGTCTGGGTGGTTTTTTCTATTTTCAAAATACGGATGAAAAAAATTTTTATTTCTCACTGAAAATTAACTTGACATTTTGCATTCCCTCTGGCAGGGGGAAGAAAATTACTTTAGTAGAGCTTAGCTATTCCTGAACAAGTAGGAGAAACAACAGCATCGGACTTTTGGAAATCACCATAGAATGTGTCTTTGGATATACACATTTTGTTGCTTCAGTACCGATCTAAGTATCTGGAAAGTAGTGAGACTGGATAATGCGTTTAATCTCAAAGGCATGAGCTGGAACTGGGCATTCCATCTGTGACACGGGCCAGAAACATCTCCAAGCTAAAATAATCTACTTCCCAGCTGAGTATTTGGAGCTACTTCCATAGTAACAATCTTTCTTTCCCCAAGTTTTTCTCTCACATATCCAAAGCATCAGCACTTGATGTACCAAAAGCTGCTGTCAGCTTTCCCACAGCGTTGCCAAATTTTTTAAAGTTCATACTATTTACCCAGTTGGAAGTCTTTAAGGACTATATAACTTCCTTTGAATTCTCTTATAGTCATTGCTGATAGAAGTTACAGCTGCCATTCACATGAAAATACTTAAATTTCTCATGTACTACACAAGAAAGAAAGAAAAACCTTTTACTGAAGTCCATCTTCTCACCTGCAAAAAAGATTTTTTTTTCCAAAAAATTGAAGTGGAACATATATCACTCATTTATATTAATAATAGTTGTGAGCCTTTATTTGAGAAGATAACTTTAGACAGAATGGAGTTGCACTTCAATCATTATCTTTCACTTTCCACACTGAAATAAAGTGAACCAACATTTAGTGTTCTAAATATTATGTTTCGTGGGAATATTCTTTTGCATTTTTTAAAAGGAATGTATTTATCTTTTTATCTACTACAGGTTTCCTTGGTGATAAGTTGTTAAAAGAACGAGAAACAACGATAATGGTGTCTGAGATAATTTTCCTGGAAACCTGTATTTCCCAGAGTACTTTGATATTCAAAAATATGATGTTAGTTGGATATATGTATTTGAATGCAGAAATACTGCATGTAAGAAAATATGAAGACTATCTTTTGAGCACAGAAAACAAGGCAGGAACTTAAAAATATACTGAGCAGATGATAAAAACATATAATTTGCCTTAAATCTTCAGTTTTGTTAAAACTTTGAAATTATATGTGAGGGAGACTGGAAAGATTGCTGTTTCAAAACATTTCAGGTCCGTGTGCCTGGTAGAAGGGACAGGTCAGGCCTTGCTCTGCTGAGGCAGTGCCCTGCTCTGCACACCCCACACCCCCGGCCTGTATCCCAGCCCCACAGTGACTGCCAATCCCTGGCATAGCAGAGGCAATATTCCAGACCTGCCTCTGGAGCCCCTAACCCAGCTCCTGAGTGGCCACCAGACAGGAAGCCCCACCTGGGGAAAGGGCCCAGGAAAGCTAAGCAATACTTAAGCCAGAGCATCAGGCAAGCACGTGTCTTGACCCTACCTTCCCTTGGGTTTTATATCAGCTGAGACACTGCTGGAACCAAGAGTGGTAGTTATTTTCTTTTTCTCTTTTTCCTTCTTCTCAAAGTCTGAGTGACTTAAAATTGGATGGGTTGGAGTTTCCTAGGTTGAATGGGCTTAGAGTTTGCTCAGTTTATGCTTTGCGAAATGCTTTATGTTGACTGAATGCTACTCTAAACTTTTGCCAAAGTTCCTCTGATTTTCTGAAGTTTGCCAGTAGTTTTTTGTTGTTTTGACCTCTTGAGGAATATCTTGTCGATATTTTCTCCTATGTGTCCTACTCAAGGTACATAAAAGAATTTTAAGCCCTTTTAAGAGACTCATCAAGTGAGCTCTGGGGCCTTACAGTGTGAAGCCAGATATATTTTTTTGAATGGTGGAAAAATTACACAAAAAATCCAACTGTGAACATTCTTGTAAGAGAGAGACTGACTAGAAGAAGCTCTATTCCATACATGACAGATTTGACACTTGAAATTCTCTATTGTTCACTATTACAGTTAGAGATACTTTTAAACACTTCCGATATGATGTTATATACGAAGGTCAATTTCTGAGTTTAAAAAACCCCAAAATTACTTTCTACAAAAAATGATCCACAAGAGACTGAAAGACAGCCATTGGCATCTTCTGACACAAATAACTTGAAAACTGCTTTTACTCTATAAACTTTCTGGCTTTGATTAAAGAAATAATTTTCTAGAGTTTTAAATTGAATTCAAATCCTTTACAGCTCTTAAGATTCAAGATCTACTTTCTTATTGGTTTAATTTTCCTTTCTGCTGAGATCACTTTCACGAACTCAGGAAATGATCCGATAAAAACCTGTCTCTGAGCTATATACACTGGATTAATGGCAATTAAATAGTGAATATATAAGCCAGTAAAAAAAATAAATTCTCTTAGATCTTTGGAAGTCCACAATGCCATGTTTAAGCAAAAGGCATCATAAAGTGCCTGCTTAATAAAAGAAATATTATAGATTTATGATGTTACTATCTAATAAACAACAAGTAACCCCCTAATTATTGAAACAAATGCATAACACTGACAGGCCACAACCTAAATGAAACTATAGATATGGACTATTCCTAATTTTTTTTGGTATAACAAGAAGAATTATACACCACATTTTTTCTCAAACATGATACAAGGCCAAACTTTTTTTTGTTGCTATACATTTTGTTGAAAAATAATTTTCAGTGTTCAAGTAGCTCAGATGGATATTGTTGGACTTTACATTCATGAAATTTTCCAAATTTTTTCCTATCAGGACCAGAATTGCAATATGCATATCATGAGCTAGGCTGAATTATGAACTACATTTTGTTTTAATTTAGGTGTACATAATATGCAAATTGTTTAATCTCATCTAATTTAAGATATCTAAAGGCTAGATTTCTGAGCCATTTAGTGGCTGTTTACATAAACAGTGAAGGGAGAAACACCTCCAGAAATTCATTCATCTCATTCTAGGAGAAATATAAATTGTTAAAAAGGAGGTGTTTTCAGAGATTTTAATTTCTATCATGCTCAGTGACAGTGGTCATTGTTTTTTTTAACACTGTTTCACCTGTAGTGAGCTGTGCATATAAGTATACTATTTTTTTTTTACTATACAATTTTATAGAAATTTTTCTTTTCATTATGGGCATGTTAAAAGGGACCTTCCACTATTGTAAGATTATAATTGAAGTGATCATAGTTGTGCTATCAGTCACTGAGAAACAGTAATCTCTTTCAGCATGCTAAACTTATTTCTTATCTACCGGAATTTAAGTTCAATGGCTTATGTCATTTCATTTTCTAAGCTCTTGCTTTGAAAGCATCAGAAAAAAGAATACTTCACTTGACACTTGTTGACAGCCTCTGCATAACACAGTCCTTGAACATTTGAATCATCTGTCTTTCAGTTCAATATAGATTGTCTAGAAGGTTTCCTGAATTTTAAAACTGAGTAGCACATTTGTAGTGATTGAACAAGGTCAAGCTCTTTTCTTTCTCCCATTTTTTTTCTTCAAGGCATCTTGAATGTAAACTTTTATATTTTTTCTTCCTTTGTTTTTATCCTTTGAGGGTTATATTGTCTCTTTTTTTCACATATGCCATAGAATAATTTCAAAAATTAATTTCTTTTTTTTTCAGCTATCACATTGTCTCTGAACTGCTGTGATTGCAGAAAAAACATCTTGCTATTTAACATTCAAGCAAAATAATTGAATTCACAATAAGGTGTTGTGTCTCTGACTTATTATGGCTCCAGTAAAGCAACTTTATGTAGTTCTGTAACTGGGATTACTTAAATAGAAGACCCCTAAGTATAAATATTTACCAACACACTTCCAAAATGATGGGCATGTTCAGAATTAATGGTAATAGAAAGAAAATTATAAATGTAAAATACATATAGAACTTTGTAGCTAGATTTTATATTCTATGTAACCACAGAGTCTTAAATATTTTTAGACATCAAAGCACAGGAGAGATCTAAATTTAAAGAATCCTTCAGGTACTATTGACATATGAATGAAGAACATAAAAGTCTATTTTTTTCCTGTACATTGAGGGTATTTTATCATAATATAAGTGTTTCCTCTGGACCAATGCTAAAGGTTATCTGCAAAGTAACTCACAGCATTCAGTTGACATAGAAAAATATAAGCTAACAATATCTCCTGCATGTGATAGTAGGAAACAGACATCTGTTGGAAATGTTTCAAATGGTTTTCTGTGGTGTTGTAAAAGGCATTAGTCTGTCTTTTGACTTAGGTTTGCACTTCTTGAGCTGTAGGACTCAGAAATGTTCCAATAAGGCAGTTAAATAATGTGGAAGTGTAGCAAAGCATTTAGTTCTGCAAATTAGATAAATGTTGTGGAAAGTGCATCTCCTACCACCCTGTGGCAGTTTAGAATCACTGCATATTAGCATACCTCATTAAATATATTCAGCTTAATTCATACTTCCTTAATGAATTTACTCATCAAGCAACATGAAAAGAACTCAAATTAAAGGATCCCTGTCCAATTTAACATGTACATATGCAACTAATAAATTTCATTAAAGGTATATGCTGCATTGGAAACATTGCCTTTTTAGCAAGCAGTGCCATTTTTAGGAAAATGAAAACACGTGGTTATATAGGCTTGTCATTATTTAATTTCTAGTAACAATTATACTGTTATAAAAGTCATAAATTCTGTCCTATCACCACTTAAAAATAATTAGGTTAGAATAACTGTCTTGCAATTTTCCAGCACCGAAGTGTTGAAGCAAAGTCAGTCTTCCATTATGAATCACTATCTATTGTTTTCATTCTCCTGTATAAAGATGCTGTTTTCAGATGGCTTTCAATGGCATACATTTTGGTTTTCAAACTATATGTCAAGATCATACAGGAAAAGTATTACCTAGTATCATGTTTATTTTGCTCCTGTAAGATAGCATGCTTATAAAACATAATAGTAAAATAGTAAAGTTAGCATCATAATTAAATTCGACTTTCAGCAAATATTCTAAATTTTTATGTAATTTAATTCAGTTTTCCAGGCTTTTATTTGCCAGCGATTACTAATAACACAGTAGTATAATCTCAACAAAACATTAGACAATCTACTTTTCTCCTGTTTTCATCAGGAATCACTGGTCAAATCAGCAATTTCAGAACTATGCTAATAAGTCCTTCAGTTATGGGAATGTACCTTCTTTTTTTTGCCATAAATATCTTTCATTGTCAGAAAATGCTAGGAACACGATAGTAAATCAATCAAATACTGTTCTCGAAAGCATGCTCCTTTTTCTAGAAATGAAGTGAGAGTGTGCATGAGGCCAGTTCTGGAAAGACATTAAATCAGCAGTTGAGAGCATGAAGATATATTACCTGCATTTTATCATACTGGAAACATTGAACCAAAATGTTGTTGCTATTTTTTCTTGAGTTACAGGCTAGCTGTTTGAACATTTTTAGCAAATTCTGAATACTTCTGAGAGGTTAAGTCATCCATGATATGCAACACTATGCTTATAAGCTTAAAGAAGGAGATGACATGTGAATTTGATATGATTACAAGACTATGCTTACAGAAAGATAAGGATATTAGTAGTTAAGCTATATGTAAAGCTTAAAATTATCCTATTCAAAGGAAGAAGCTTCAGTGGTGTTAGATGTGATATTTTACTTGAACAGACCTCAGAGTTAAACGTTTATAGGGATCTTATTTTATTGTTCTAAGAATAATGTAGATCATTATTATTTCATTCATACAGTACTGTGTCTACGTTCATTATAGACAGGATGACTTATCTCCTAAACCTGTAGGTGAGGTGTATATTTTCTTCTCAAGTAAATTTGTAGTCTCTCCCTCCCTGCCCAGTGTTTTTCATATACTGACTTTTGTCTAGATTCATTTAAATATTTCTGTATATTAATCAAAATCAGGTTAAAGATTCACGTAGAGACTCATATTCGCGTAGAGAGACTTCACTAATGGCTGGGCTGGCACAAGCTGGTGGTTTGTATGTGTCTGCATTTGTACTACATGTGGTGTGAAACTACTCATGTGTTAAACTGCTGAACAATGTGACAAATTACATTTACCATGCACCTGTGGCTACCTCACCTGCTTTGTAACCACTGAACCCTGTCCACCAGGATTTATTCTAACATTGCAATTCTCTAAGCAGCTTCACACAGCATATAAAATACCTAAAAACCCTGACAGAAAATTGCTACCACGTAGTGTTTCCCCTCTGATTTATGTTGATGTGAACTTCAGAAATGGTAAGGAATTGTACCTTTTAGCTAATATGAAGTATAATAGGATGTCTGTCACAGAAGGATGAATTTCAGTTTTCCAGTTCCTCAGTGGGTTGTAAGAGCATAGATGGAAATTAGTGTTGCAGAATGGATGCCTTGAGATAATTTTGTCTTTATCATTTATTTTTAAGGGGTTATATCCTTATCTTGTTCTGTTTTCTGAGGCTTCTTTTGCACTGTGTTAAGTAATAAAACACTCTGTAATTTTGATTTCTGGATGAAGGCCTCCTGTCCTTACCATCCGCTACCTTACCTTCACAGACACATACATTCATTTGAGACCATATGAAAATGAAGGAAAAGCTGCAAGAAGTGAAGTTTATTTCTGGGGTTCAGAAGAAGGAAGAGAATCATCTTTTAGTCTTTTTCTGAATGTCCACAGAAACCATGATGCATGTGAAAACTGAAATGTCACTTTTTCTTCTTTTGTGTTTCTTTTTTTTCCTTTTTTTTTTCAGTTGTTTCACCATTAGTAAGACCAATTTCCTAGAGCAGTGATCATTCCATTTGATCCACAACCGTTCTTCAGAGAGTCAGAAGAGGAGGATTTATGTGTTGATTGATTCTTGATTTTGATATATATGAGAAACAAGAAGGTTTTTTTAAGGTAGCAGTTCACACATCCAGACAAACAGCTCTACCCTTGTGACTTAAAGATATTCAGTCTTCCTGGTTTTGTATACTTGATAGGCCTTTGAAACAGATACTCCTTTACAAATGCTATAGAGGTGATACTTCTTTCTTGTCTGCATATGTGGCACTGAGGAAATCTGTCTGAAGTTCTTCCCAGTCTTGTTCCCTTTGCAAGCTGCTGTAGGCCTGCAACTTGACCTGTGGTTCTGTGGCAGGATGTCCCCCTTCTCTCATGGCTGGGGCATTTGGAGCAGATAACTCAGGCCAGATTAATAGCCCAGCAAGGAGGCAGACAACCCAGCAGGAGGTCACCTCCAGGCTCCTGAGAGTCTGAGACCAAGCCCCGAGTACACATCTTGGTATGAAAGCAGATGTGGAAAGAGATAAAGGAAAATAAACATCGGTGACCAAAAGACATGGTTCTTGTGTCTATAAAAGCCCGCACAATTATCACAGAGGCAGAAGTCTCTTACACACTCCTTAGAAAAGTGTGAGAAGATTTCTCCCGGGAGCCTTCGGCACAACTCCAGGTCCCTTTCCCTGGGAACTGAGAGAAAGGCATTCGATGTCTACCCCTTCAAGAATTGGTGGTAAGAATCACTGAATCCTAAGTTATACTATTTCCAGCTAGCTGTAAATTTAATGGTACCTTTAACTCCTCATGTATAATACTGCTATTCCCTTTTTGTCTTATCCCTGTGTAGTAATAGTCTGTTTTAAATCCTATGTCTGTTAGTTTTGTGTCTATTAATAAATAATTCATTTTATTATAGACCGAATCAGCCATTATTAAAGAACTTGCAAATGAGAGTGGGTTTTTGGGATGCTGGACACCTCAATACAGCTACTTCCTCCTGCCAGAGGCCTGGGCCGAAGGCAAGAGCTGATTTAAACCTACATCATCCATTCATAGCAGGTTCATGTAACGCTAAAGATCCTATTCTTTAGTTGCATTAACTCCATGCTAGCATGCGCTGGTTTTGACTGGGATAGAGTTAGTTTTCTTCCTAGTAGTCAGTATGGGACTGTCTTTTGGGTTTGGGAGCAAAAGCAGCTTCAATAACACTTTAGTTTATTGTTTTAGCTATTGCTGAGCAGTGCTTACACAGCCTCAAGGATTTTTTTGCCTCCCTCCCCACCCGACTGGTGAGGAGGCTGGGGTTGCACAAGGAACTGGAATGGGGCACAGCCTGGACAGCTGACCCAAACTGACCAGAGGGATATTCCATGCCACATGGCATCATGTTCAGCATATAAAGCTGTAAGATGGAGGAGGAAGCGGGGGATGCTCAGAGTGACAGCGCTTGTCTTCCCAAGTGTTCATTACGCATGATAGGGCCCTCCTTTCCTGGAGATGGCCGAACAGGCCTGCACATGGGAAGTGAAAAATTCCTTGTTTTTCTGTGCACACAGCTTCTGCTTTACCTGTTAAACTGTTTTTATCTCGAACCATGAGTTTTCTCACTTTTTCTCTTTCAGATTTCTCCTCCATCCCACAGAGGGAGGAAGGGAGGGAAAGTGAGAGAATGGCTAAACTGTGGGGCTGCTGACCAGGGTCAAACCACTGGAGTCATAATATTTTAATATTTAACAAGTACAGAACTGAATTGTTCATTCATATATATAAATATATATACCAGAAGTCCATGTGATTAACATTGTTATGGTTGAACAACTACCAACTGTTTCTGAGATGCTTCAAAAATAAATTATAACGAAAAACTAGTCGATTATGATGTAGATACTTGTTTTCAATTTCTATGATGCTTTATACTAAAACTGACTTTAAAAGCTAAACATTGTTCTGTGAAAAATGTACTAACTTCAAAAATGTTTCATCTTCATTTTCAAACAGAGGCTTTGAGTGAAAAACTGTACTTAAAATCTGGAACCTCCTTGAGTGAGAAGTTCAAGAGAGGCTTTAAGAAGTCAGTTCCTACTTATGACACTTGATTTCAGATAAGGGGAAAATCAGACCCATCTTCCTACACCAGAGGATGTCCTAGGCTTTTTGTAAAGGGAACAAAGACACAGGTGAGTCAGAAGCAGTGCTCTAATCTGTATAAATATGTAATCATGTTTCGATGATGCCTTGTCATGTATTCAGCTCTCATCTATGCATAGTGAGATACATCTCCTGTTATTTCACCACTATTCCTTTGTTAGATTGGAGGTTTCTATCCCCATACCAAGAGGACTTTCTTCTTCTTCTGTACACAGAAGTTAAGACTAGGAAAAAAAAACCAAAGCAAACATCTGAGCTTAGTACGTGTATAATAGGATTGTAACTATTTGTTCCTGAGGTTGTATAAGTACAAAATATATTTTAGCTTTTCAGAAAGTTATTAATACAAACGAGGAAAAACAATGTTCATAGATCCTAAAATATCACCCTTTTCCAGCTCAGAAAACTGCTTGTTTACCATATGTCCTTAATTTCTTTGTTAACACTCTGAATAGCTGTTATTAATATTTTAATCCTTCTGAAGGCATTAAATAGAGAATAGGGAATTACAGTTAACATGTGTTTGCCCAGCTTGTAAATAAACTTTGCTTCTGGCTTAATGTATAGCACAACACAATATTTCATTGAGGTGAAAGGTGGTTAGAACAACAATTTATACCTTGAAGGATGGAAAAATATGTTTTCATGCAAAACCTTATTGTAAGATGACTATGTTGTCCTGATTTGAACCAATTTATTTGGTGTAACTGTTAAATCTTGACTGATTTATATTTTTCTGTTGAACTTAATGGTTAACTTACACAAAATTTTTTATCAAATACGATATTACAAAGTATTAATGATCAATGTATTACTTAAAAGTCACAAATGAAAGGCAGTTTCAAATACAGTTTTTCAGTATTTCTTTGGATTTTCTAATTACATAGTAAGTGTGTTAATTAAGAAAAGAACTAAGATTGATGTCAAATACGAAAATGTACATTCAAACTGAATGTAAAAGAAAAATTGTAATGGAAGCAGTAGTTCAACGAAAAAAATTATGACGATTTAGGTGAGGCTTTAAAAAATGAGTTCCCTTTATATAACCAAAATGGTCTAAAGAAGCCTGAGCATTACTGAGAATCAGTTTCTTAATGTCTACTTTTTAAAGTAAGTAGAGGGCCAGAAACAAGGCTATGATATAGGTCTAAGATCCAGCCAGCAAGCAGAGCCAGAGATGCAGACAGAGACTGGTACTTGCTGCATGGCTTCCCTGGTATAAGGAGTGATGCCCGGGCTGGGAAGTTTGGGGTTCTGGACCATGGGCAGGGTGGAGGGAGGCCCCCAGAAGAGCTTAGGGAGGGACCATGAAGCATTTGAGTGTCCTTAGGGCCTGGAAAAATAGACAAGTCTTTCAGGATATAGGCATGTTAGACAGACCCTCAGTCTGGGGACAAAGGTGAAATCTAATTCTCTAATTACCTTCATAAGTAGTCTCACTGCAAAGTTTTTATGCAAAATCTGGTCTCCTCTAATTCTTCATTCTTAAAAACAATGAAGCTTATATACTGTCAGAGGAATATAACACATTTTAGATCCTACATAACCCCTGAGCCTATGATGAGGAGTAGCAACAATTCAGACATGCTGTTATAGCCAGGGTTTTCTTTTGTCAGCTTTAAGCCTATATTTCTACAAGTTTTCTGTTTTTGTTTGTAAAAGCATTTATCTCTCTCCATCAATTCTATGAGGAGTGTAAACACTTTACATAGGCTGTTTGGATCATTCTATTGATACTCAGGCTTATAGACAGAAACCTAAAATAATCCAGATTTTCCTGTACTGCAGATGTTACAAATTTTGTGAGCTGCTATAAAGTTTACTGAATCACACAGAATCACAGAATATTCTGAAGATGACAAACATAAGACAAAGAAGACACACAATCTCTTGTTTGGAATCCTGCTTCATAATGGATGTTTTGAATGAATAATGATGAATGGTTTGAAAGCTCAGATAACATTCCACTACTATAGCAAAATTAATTGGTTGTGTCTAATTGCTGTAGACTAAAAATGTCATTATTGGCAAGGCAATATTCTAAGGAAACTGTCATAGTCACACCATGACCTCTTCTATGTATTTTGCTGTTATGAGTCATACATTTCTTTACCTTATTATTCCCTCACACTTCTGTAGTCAGTGTTTTGAAGGGTTTTGTATTCCATTTTCTTTTAATCTCCCACTTGTGTGCTATGTAAACCACTATTCTTGCTACTGGCAAGGACATTTATGCAATACAGCTGCTGCTTCTGCTATTGCTACAATTTGCAGTGAAACCAAGGTCTGGTTTTGAGTTTGCATCAGGATCATTAACTTTGTTTCCTTCAATGAAGCATTGTTTCTTATGTTTTCCAGCTTGTCTTTTGATCATTATGATATAATCGCTATTTGTGGCAGCTCAGTGGATGTACTTGTCACTTACCTCCCTATTTTGTTTCTGTCATGCTTTCCATATTTGTTTTTCGCAGTACTTGCATTTACTTCTCACAGTTACAGTTGTCAGTCTCTTAGGCTTGCTGTTCATCAACTTTCTGATACCTATTTTATTTATATAATTTCTTAAAATTGTTGCAGCATCTCATTTTGCAGAGGGTCTGATGAGGAGGAAGAGTTGAGAGAATATTTCTTTTTGTAGTATCTCAGATCAAGACAATTTCACTTCTCATTCTGACATCTAAGTAATCTTTGTCTTTTTTTCACTTATAATTGTTAAGGCTTTTTATGCCTGATGGAATTGAAGGCCTCTCGAGATTTAGAAAATGCATGGATAAAGTAATGATAGAAACAACTTAAACTGAGAATTCCTAAACTATATAGTATTTGACAAGCATTAGAGGAAAATGAATCCAGAGGTTAAAATATTATTTATTAAAAATTGGTTGATGGTGCTGAAGGAAGCAGAATTTGAAAGCAGTATATAAGCATGAAAAAAATGGAAAAAAAAATATTAATAGTAAAGAGAAAAAAAAACCCCAAGAACTAAAAAAAGATGGACCACAAGCTATGAGAATGCTGCAAAGCTTTACAGTATGTGTGTTGTTTCAGAAGTGATTTTTTTTTCCCTCAACTAAAAACTTGTGGATAAACTGTACATGGATATATGCAACACCTTTCGGGACCTGAAAAGGATAATCAAGTCCACGTAGCTTGGTCTTTCTCTCTCTGTGAACTGTATTAAGAATTCAAGAGGCTGATACTACAAGCCTGCTCCAGCTAAAAGTCAGCATCTTTTCCTGAGATCCTTAAAAAAATAAGAAAATTCAATATATCCGCCTACCTGAGCTCCACATTGTGTAACCCAAGGATACTTGCTTGTGAAAAGGAAATGTAAGGATTTGTGGCTCAGGAGATTAGATTTAATTTCTAAAGATCCACTCTAACCGTTGTACCAACAATTTTCTCTCCTGTCTCTTGAAACTGAGTTACATAATCAAAGTGCACACAAATACATACAAGATAAATAAATTAGTTAAATTGATAAATTAATTAATATATCCATAAGTGACTAAAAAAGAATGATAAGTATCAGTAAGGATCAGCAGTGGTAACTTTCAAAAAGTGTAATAAAGAGGTTTGAAGTGGTCTCTGAAGGATCACCTGCTCCTGCTACACCAAGTATCACTATGTCCTGGACTAGATCATGTCAGCTGTGGCCTTTGATTAGCAAGATCTTGAATTTCTCCAAGGAAGGAAATCCCATCACTTTTTTCATCATATATTCTTTTTGATGCAGTATTTTGCTGGTGATTTTTTTTTCCCCAAAGTCCAGTCTGAATCCTCCAAGACACAACTGGCCTTTGCCCTTTTTCACAGTTCTGCTGCTGAGAAGAGTCAGGTTACATTGTGAAGCACCAGTCACATACCTTTAGAGAGCTTTTAATTTGCTGCTGTCCTTGTCAGATTAAAGAAACGTTTTAACTTAATAAAAATGAAGTTATATGCATCACATTTACTTACCTGATACTCAACTTTTTAATTTACTGAATTTACTGAAAACCGTTAAAATTAAGGGACAATACCTGTTACTGACATGTATATTACCTAAACTTTTTGTAAGATAAACTCACATTATGAGAAAACAATAACAAATATTTTTCTTCAGGTGTAAAGGTACTTTGAGGAGACCTTTTGTTGAGGCTTTTAAAATTTATTTATCATGCAAAGTAATATAAAAAATAATTAAGTAGTCATGAATATTACATTTGTACAGAAGTAAAAACACGGGGCTAGCATATGCATTATTGAAGACTACTTTGGTAAAAGTTTCCCCATTGAATATTTTTTCTTTGTAAATTCACCTCATTTTCATGTTAGTGTCTTTAGAAACGTCAGTCCAGTACTCTTGCTGTTACAAACTTTTCAACAAGTAGCCATAAATAATGAATTAGTGGCAATATTGTTCTGATAACTTATTTAGGGCATAATTAATTCACAGCTTTAGGCGTATTTAAATAAGGGTCTGCTTTTAAGATTGTAACTTTCAACAGAGCTTGTCTTAGGCTGGTAAACACAATCTGGGTGAGAAAAGGCCAAAAAAAAGGCAAGACAAGGAAAGATCCCACAGTTCCTGTGGCCTCATTTTGAAAAGCCTAATCTATAGGAAACATATGCTGCAAAATAAACTACCTGCAATATCTGAGCCCACACAGCAAATTCCTTCACCCCCTCTTTAATTTGCTATCAACTTTATAATAGCCATCTCTTGGTTCTTCGTTGCTATTCCCCAATTCCTGCTTTTCATGCAGAGGAGTTAATGGGGTTATAATTTCATAATTAAAGCAGATAATTTTAATTTCTCTGATGACTCTTTATTATGATAATCTTGTTAAGATTATGGTGTTCATTTGTTGCTGTGTATGATCATTTGGCTTTTGTAGAAGCTGTCTGTTCTACCGAGCCAC
Organism: Lycocorax pyrrhopterus obiensis; assembly: GCA_014706295.1. Taxonomy (NCBI): domain Eukaryota; kingdom Metazoa; phylum Chordata; class Aves; order Passeriformes; family Paradisaeidae; genus Lycocorax; species Lycocorax pyrrhopterus. Next base: position 55,487,902 of record JACSVZ010000001.1, read on the forward strand.
TAAATAATTAAGCAAGCAGAACATTCAAACCAGTAAAGTCTTGCTGCTAATGGAAGACCAAAGTCAGAGTTAACTCTCTGTAAACCTATTAAGGGATTCAGACAGAGAACATACCAGATTTACTGTCAGTCATCAAATAAGAGATAAAGCTTCATTAACTGAGTGTCTAATTTCACATTTAATGAAGAGCTGGCCTCCTAGATTGGATGACAGTGCAGGCTTTCCTAGGACAAAAAACATAAAATGAAATGGTTCTAAACTAATTAGATAGTCCAATAGGAGGTCCAAGAAGTGAGGTCCTGGAGAGGAATGTCTAGTAGAGGAATAGTCCTGACTAAAATGTTGCCTCAGTTGCTGTAGTTTTCTTCTGCAGTATAGCATCATGCATGTTTTAAAGTGAAATATGTGAATTATTATTTCATTCCCTTGTTTGCTGAGTTTGTGTGCACATGGGTCTCTGTTACATTAAATCTTGTAGCCAAAGATGGCTGAAATAATAAATCTGGTACATCATAATGTGACAATACATGACTGTGCAGTGTACACAGAGAGCGCCTTTGCAAGTATTGTATATACTGTGTATAAAAACTTCTATTTATTTAAAGGCTTTTTCAAACTAAACACTTTGGTGGTTTTTTTGAAGCTGCTTTTATGTTTATAGAGGCATGAACCACAGAAAATTCAGGATTTTCAGATTAAATTTCTGTTGGCTATTGTAGGATGTTTAGGTGGGTCAAATTTTTTATTCAAAAAGCATCTGAAACTAAACTAGGTCTTGGGCACGTGAGGGCGATGGGGACAGGACATCACAGATGGCACAGAGGGAAAGAGAAATAGATCAAAACAATTCCATGCAATCTTAATATTTTTGTCATTTCTACTTCCCACCAGACTTGAAAATATCTATGACCAGCTTTCCAAAGCCAAAATGTTTAAGATTGCATTTCTGCATTTATAAGGACATTGCTGTAATAAATGAAAATATTTCTTGAGATTGAACATATTCACCAAGATTTTAAATAAAATTTTACTTACATGACATTCTTAATAAGCTCATAATAAAAGGAAAGATTGCTACTTCGAAATAAACAAGGTAAATATTTTTAAAGCAAATGTAGCATTTGATGTATTATGATAAAAGTATAAATTTTAAATAAATATTTCAGTTTCTATCATAATTTCAAAGCATCAATAGCAACAAAGTTGCTTATAAAAATCCATCCTCTAGTCATATATTAATTGGATGTAGTTTTAATTTTTTGCCAACCTCCACTTGCAACTACATTCCAAGGGAATTGCTGTAAGGAGTTTATAAAGGAAAAATAATCTTGTAACCAAAATTTTTGGTAAAAATGATATATATATCCCTGAAAATATTTATGTGTCAACACAGTATAGCTGATATGCAATAAAGCAACATAAAACCCTAAAACTGGAGATCATGCCATTTATCTAGTAAATGCTTTGCATGTCATTATAACAGATCATTTTGTTGTGAGATGTGTTTCTGATCATTTTGTTGTTTCTTACGGAGTTTCTTGTATTTTAAGACCTTCAGCATTTTTCATGTTGCTAACAAGGTTATCAAATGTCAATGTTGACTGCTGTCTTGAGGACACTATGTCTTTTTCCTGTGTAAATCTAGCTTCTAGACGCAGATCTGCTATGCCTTAGCCATAAAATAACTGCTAGTGAATCCACACCTCAAGAACCTGAAAAAAAGAAGAGAAACTCTTTTATAGTTTTTTCATTTTAAGAAAAGTTGCATTAGTGACATGGTGACTACTCTGCATATGAGGATTCATTTCTGGGATGGGCAATCTCCAGTCTATGAAATAACTGATATCAATATCACTGATTATGAAGATGAAATACATTTCTACTGACTGTTGATAAATCACATTTGGCCCAATATCAATAAGGTTTCCCCATGTGGACCCTTAATTAAAATAGAAAATACCGTCTCAAAACCAAAGGATAGTTGTCTCCCATACTTTACATGTTATGGTCAAATTGGCACAGGCAAAACTTATGAGTAATCGTTTATCTGAACTGGGGCTATACGAAGACCCAGAAAACAAACTGCACCTACCGATGTTGCTTCCCTGAATTATATGCAGAAAGAAAATGCTGATAAATGAAGACAGAAAACTATCCTTTCTTAATTGTGGAACTTCCATTCTGGGGGCTGTTTAGAGGTCTCTGTGCACTCTAGTTGTGTTATCCCTGGAATGACTTTCCCAAATGCCTAAGTATAAACTGAAACCCTAATAACTCCCATCCGTTTACCTTGAAACCTATGTGGAGGTAAACAGGCACCGAAGAATGGCACAAAAGGTACACAGAGAAGACTGAGTTTTATCCATCAGATTATTTTCATCTACACTAAATAATGCTTGTATAAAATATTATCACATTTCTTACAGCTTTTATCCTTATTTGATAGGGCATGTTTCAAACGACACATCTGATCACAATATCTGCCTATCAGGTCTTAAATTCTTTTCTGTTAATAGAGATTATCACACCCTTGTTCATGGGAGTTAGAATTAAAATGAGGAAGAATTCTCGAGGTGCAGAGACTATTCAGCATGTATAAGGGAAACAGACTATGGCTTGTGAGTGATGCTTTTTCTTGTGCATGAATTAGCATGAAGGATAATTCATTGAAAACATTCACAACCAATTTTTAAAGAGTTCTTTAAAGCCATACAGATGACTAACCACTAAACTTTACTTAGCATGTAATGGCAGAAAATATTGTGCTTTCAGGAACAAAATATCCAGAATTGTCACTGTTTCTTGTATCCTTAAAAGGTCCCCGACTCCTACCTTTCAGAGGTCTACTCATTTCTTTGGGTAATGGTTTCTGTTCATGACTTCGAGCAAATCAATTAGTGTCTTGTGGTGACTCTATGATACTGTATTTCCTGTCGTCTGCTCTATGCCCAGACATGAATCCTGTGCCTCTCTGTGCCTTTAAAGCTAGCTAAGGGAGAGGGTGGAGAGCCGGTGGAATTCTTTCAGCGCTGTGTTCAAAACATAGGTAAGCTCGCTGGCTTCTCCTGCCCGGCTGCTCTGCTTCTTCAGCAGGGTAGAGAGTTACATTCCTTTTGGTTTTTTAGCTAGTTTTTTGTTCGTTCGCTAAAGTACAGAGCCCTGGGACTTTGTTTTTTTCTTCTTCTCTTCTGGAGCTGTTCAGAACTCCAGAACATCAGAACTTCACTGGGAGGCCTTTCCACCGAGGCCCAGAGGGGCCCACCCGGAGCCCCAGCTCTGGAGAGGAGAGAGTCACACCCACAAAGGACTCTGAAATCTACTCAGGTTCTCTCCACAGTGAGAGGTTTCATTATTTAACATTATTCTTTTCCCATGCCTGTGTGCACTGTGTTTGTTAAATAAATTGGGGTTTTTTTTTCCTTTCACTTTCCTCTGAGGAATTTCTTCCCGAACCTGGTGGGGGAGGGGTGGCTGTAACCTGCCTTCTATCAGATGACATTCATTTCAGATGTTCCTCTGAATTTGTCTCAAACCTGGACAATTAGTATGCTTTTTTTGCAAGAATAGACAATAAGGAAATACATTGAAACTAAGGTAGTGTGCTTAGGTCTTATCTGTAAAACCAAACGTAAGATTTAAGTACCAAGGCAGTAATTAGACAGAAAAGAGAAAGACATCCAGAAGGTTAACAAGGGAGTATACGGCAACCCAGATTCTGTGACCCCTGCTGCAAGCCTGCCACACAGAGGTTTTGGGGATCCAGGACCCGCCTGAGACACGGCACAGCTTTATAAACTTAGCTCAGAGTACTAAGAAAGGCCTGTCAAAAAGTCTGTTGACATATAAGAAATCCAGATTGCAATCTGAGGGACACATGATTGTTATGTTAGGAGCAAGTACTGAGGGAGATCTTACAGTCCAAGGTGAGGGTGCCGTAGCCCAGTGCCCTGAGCCACCCAGGTGCCCAGTTCCTTCAGCTATGCGTTGTAAGGCTTGTGCTCCAGACCCTTCACCAGGCCTGTTGCCTGTCTCTGGACATGCTCCAGCACCTCAATGTCCTTCTCATACTGAGGGGCCCAGAACTGGGCATAGTATTCAAGGTACCACCTCAACCCTGTTGAATAAAGGGGGACAATCTCTTCCCTGGTCCTGCTGGCCACTCTGTTGCTGATACAGGACAGGATGCCATTAGCCTTCTTGGCCACCTGGGCACAAGCTGGCTTGTGTTCAGATGGCTGTTCACCTGTAGCCCCAGGTCCTTTTCCACCGGGCATCTTTCCAAGCACTCTTCCTCAAGTTGTAGTGTTGCATGAGGTTGTTGTGACCCAAGAGCAGGTTGTGGCACTTGACCTTGTTGAACATCATTCAATTGGCCGAGGACCACTGGTTCAGATCCCTCTACAGAGCCTTCTTGCCCCCAAGCCATATCTTATTGGGCTCTTAAAAGACATTTCCTGAAGAGTCCAAAGTGTTGATGCCTTAAGTTTTAACTTTTGTATTTTTCAAATCATGTACTGCTTTGTGTGTAACCTGTAGTCTGTTAATTTCTGCTCCTTCGTGCTGGTTAGACAGGGCAAAGCCTCTCCAGGCCTGCTCTCCAAGAGCACTCAGGCTGTCCTAGGCCCAAAAAGTGTAAACCAAAGACTCTGAAGGGGGGGGCAATCTTGGGGAAATTACATCATTAAACTGAAGCTTTAATTGGAGAATTAACCCTGATATGCAAATGAACCAAACCTATAAAAGTGTGAAGAACTCGTGGCCTGTCGTCCATCTTGGGTCCATCTTGGCAATAGCCTCTGGCTCCACAGAGTGTACTTTTGAAGGCCTTTCAAATAAATACCCACCTTTATTCTCTTACTCTGTCTAGTCTCTGTGTCTAGGAGGCCTTTTCAGGTATCAGTGTGATCTCCTGAAATGAAGTGATATGTTATCCTATTTTTTATTTTTCCTTCCTCTTCTCAGGAGATCCACATTCTCATTGTTGCAGCAGCCAAATCTGCCTGCAGCCTTCACATGTCCATCTACTGTTTTCTTGTTTGCAAGTTTGAGGACCAGCATCATGTCTTCATTCATCAGTTCCTCAACCACATGTGACAGGAAGCTGTTGTCAATATACTCCTGAATTGCTTTTGTCTTTCTGTGCTGTCCTTTCAGAAGAATTCAGGGTGGTTATGCCACCATCAAAGCTAGTGATTGTGAAATATCTATTTCTTGCTGATTAGGCAGTCTACAGCAGATACCTGCAATATCACATCCCCCCTGCTGCTCTGCTTGCCAGCCCTGACTCATAAGGTCTCAGCCGGCTCATCATCTGTCCCTATGCAAACCTCCATGCAGTCCTGGTTCTTACACATAAAGAGCAATTCCCTCTTTTCACCTACCCAGAGTGATTGTACCAACCGAAACCTTTTTTCTGACGCCTGCTGCACAACAAGTTTCACAACCCTTCTCCTCACTGGCAGGACTGATGAGAAAAACATCCTGGCTTCCATGTTCCTGGGGTTTCAGGAACCTTCTTCTGCAATCGAGTCACTGACCGTATTCTGTAGCTGGGACTCTGCAGATAGAGCAGGAGCTGTCTTCCTCATGCCAGAAATCATGAACTTCCAGGTTCACTGTCACAGGAGTCTCTGTTTCTGTTCCCAAAGCTCAAACTTTGAAAAAAGTAAAGAAAAGGACTTCTGAGTTAATAGCAGGAGGATAAGACTATATCATGCCACTGTAAATGAGTAATTGGATAATGGATATGGCCAAGAATGAATGATCAAAATATTTTGCAACTTTATTTTTGCATGGGAAAGTTATATACTGGAGAATATACTACAGAAGTCCTAAGGCATTTCAAGATTCATTGATTTGATGGACTATGGTTTATAGAAACAATAGTTTTCAGAAAGGTATATTCACTGAGGGAGAGAGAGCAAATTATTTTTGAAGATGTTCAGAAGAGGCAAGCTTCTAGGCATTTTAGTTAGTGAGATTAAGCTTGTCATGAAGCTTAGGATCTTTGACTTGACTTAAGTTAAACATGGAATAAATTTGGTCATTTTTATGAGGCTTATTTAGACTTCCTTTTCCCCTAAACCCACAGGATTTATTTTGTTAGTTTTCTAAAAGGAAGATTTATTTAATCCATCCACAAGACAAATAAAATCTTACCACTTGCTAAATTGAGAAGCTAATGAACAGAAATGAAAGTTCAAAGTCAGTTCCTTCATAGAGAAATGTCAAATTGGGTGGAAAAAAGGGAATATATCAAGATATCATCTATGTTGAATGATTAAAAGTGAATTAGAGTAAATACTAAGATGAAATTAGAACTTCTTGTTTGCTTCCTGGATAGGTATACATTTTTGAATCTCGCTCCACAGAAGTATTATATTAAGTCAGTCACTATACAGAAACACATATATTTCCTGCAGCTAAGCCACAAAATACCAGTTTTGCAAATTGTTTTGAGTGTGGAAAATACTTGTGAAGTTAATTTAAACAAAAATTATTGGCATTTTTTAGTGTTAATAGATTTGATGATAAATAGATATTTTACTATTTTGACCCTCATCCTATTAAAATCAATGGGATCATGCATTATTTTAGCAGAATAAAATGGAAGACAAAGCTGTAGGCAGAGAGGACCACAAGGAAATACATTGCAGTTACAGAGAATAAAAACAAAATAAAAAAAAAACCCCAAACAAACCAAACATAAACAAACAAAAAAACCCCAACCCAAACTAACCAACCAACCCACCCCCCTCCCCCCGCAAAGATCACAACAAAAACAACCCACCAAACCCACCCAAAAAGAAGCACAGTGTTTGGATAACAGACTTATTGGTATTTTAGAACTTGTTTTTATCAAAGAATTTTTAAGCAGTGGCAGTGTTTTCTAATCATGGGATACTTCCTGAGGGATAAAAGGTGCTTAGTGCCAGCTGTGGGATACCTATAGGATTTTTCATTCTTGAATATGGAACAGTGGCTTTGGAAGATGTTCTTCCCTGCTCTGTCTACCATCTTGCAAATACAGCCCAAGGTACAGCTGACCTTTTTCCCTCCCTGGGCAACTCCTGGCTCATGTTCATGTTCAACTCTCAGATCCTTCACTGAAAAGATGTTTTCTTGACGGTTGACTCCAGCTTGTACTGATATGTTGGGTTGTTCCTCTTCAGGTACACGACTTCACAATTCCCTTTGTAATTTACATTCCCGACAGCCCGCTTCTCCACCTTGTTGAGATCTCTCTGAATAGCACTCCTGTCTTTCACTTCTCTCTTTACATGCCTCCCTATCCTTAAAAGAGGAAAATGAAAAAATTGTTCCGTTTTTAAGGTTTTAAATGTGCAATCAACTTGTAAGTAATGAATGTGAGTTTCAAGCAGGCATCAGGCTGAGGAGCAAAAAAAAAAAGACACAATGGCATACTTCTCATTGACTGATTTCGGCATTTTTGTAGTATTGTACTGGAAGTTGTGAATAGCATTAGTAGCCTAGAAGCTTTGCCCATTTGCTATCTATGAAGCAAAAATGCTTGTCTTTTGAATTCTACTCCAGGAAGCAGTTAATCTAATTTGAATTTTTATAAGTCAGAAAATTTTAAAGTTAAGTGCCTTTTGGCTCTTTATCTTACTCATTCAAACTTCATCTGGCTTTTATTCTGCAAAATATTTTCAGCTCATGGTGTGGATTAGAAAAAGTACTTGAACCCAAAAGCTTCTTCCCCTGGTTCCAACCCAGGCATCTTTAGATTTGTTTTAGATCTTGACCTGGAAAAAGGATAAATTACCTGAATGCAGTTAGATAAATAGATGGTTATTGTTTATTTCCACTTACTTTAATTTTTTTCATGCATTACTTACATTAACATACATAAAAACCCATGAATTTAATACAGTAAATTCAGATGCAAGATGAACTTGTGGAACAATGAAGAAAAAACAAGGTGAAGAGTGTGTTCGCAACATGCAAAAATGATTAGAATCTGATTCTGGAGCAAGAAATTAGAAACCATCGTTATCATCACATCTCTCCTAGCAAATTATTTGAGATACTGACCACCCACTGTAGACTCAGCCCCCTCTCACTCTTCCCCCCATGGAAATGAGTGTTCTTAGAACCTTCTATGCAGTGAAAGTGTGAAGCAGGGTTTTACCACATCTATAAATTATTTGAAATGTGGATATAACTGGACAAATCATTGGAACTGAACAGTGATAAAAATATTTTCTAGATAACTGCAGAGGAGTCTCTAGAAAACTGTAAGTTTTTATTAATATTTTTTCAGTTTATAGTATTGGCATTTATTTGCCTTATTGGTGATATTGATCATGGATTTATAGTTCACTGACTACTGACGAATTGCATTGATAAATCATGTTAATAAATCCACAAATTACTAATCCTAATCTGTTTTAAACCACATTACTTGATATGTGTAGAAAGATACTTGAAAATAACAGAGGTAATTTTTTGTTTTGCTGTAACTTTGACTTTATTTTCTCAATGAATCAAATACCTACGTAGAGTCAACCACCCCTCTGAACTTTTCTTAAAATAAATCAATAGATCTTTGGACCATTCCAGGTCTCAGATAACAGGTTTCCCACAGATGGGTAAGTACAGATCTAGTCTAATAATGTTAGTGATAATTTGATGGTGATAATTTCACCTTGCTCCAGAACCATTAGTACTCTCTCAGCCTCTTGTTTGGAAGGAAAGCAAGCAGCCTTCCTTGACCACTGATTTCTAGTCTCTGCCCAGATGAGAACTGTGGAAGGAAGTTATTTAACAAGGCCTTTCTCTTCCTGCTTAATTTCTAACCATGATCCCAACGACAAAAAGAACAAAAGAAGTTTTATGCAAAGTTTTATTTAGGTACTGCTGAAGAGATACATGTGAAAAAAAGCAATCAAAAGGACTCCTATTTTAAATTATGTATTTTTCCTTTAATGGGAAGAATACTGATTTTATTTAATTTTTACATCATTTCTTCACAATAGTAGATTTTCAACAATGGTTTAATAAATTTATATTCTGCATGCCTTTTTATTTGATGAGTAATGAGATTTATGCCATAAGCATTGGCAAAATTTAAGGCAAAACTGCTGGAAAAAAAAGGGTGGTTAAAGAATATTTATGGTAAGGCATAAGTATTATAACAACACTTAGCTGTGAACTTAACTGTAAAGCAACTTTCACAGCCTGAGGTTTTGGTTGAGAACTCAATGTTTTGTTTACTGCATCAGCTAACTAATCAACAAAACCAATTTTGCTGCACACACTACAGGACATCTCTGGTTCTGCTTGCTGAGAAAGAATTCGTCTTCGTGGAAGTATCACAGATCATAAACAGTGTGATAGCTGAAGTTGATATCCTAGTGATTTCACATAAATTCAAAAGAGTGCCTCTGAAGCCATTTGCCAATATTTTTTGTGCTTTAGTTAATGAACCACAGAAAGGTATTGTTGGGAGTTAAGGAAGTTGGATATTGGGTATATTTTAACATGCTTTAATGTATAAAGACAAAAATTACATTTCTCACTCAGCTGGCAGTAAGAAATGCTCTGTGCTGTAGTGAGGCTATAGACTCTCTTGTTGAGACTAGAGTAATGGAATTTGTAAGCTTTGCATTCTTTTCGGCTAAATGTTAGGGTTATGAACTTCACATGCCCTCTACCCCCAATAAGGGAGAATAATGTTAGTCTACAGAGACGGGCAAGTAAGTGAGTCACTGATTGTGACCTGGCCTGATATTAAGCTGACTAAACAGGATACAAAAAACTACTGGTTGTGACATGAGAAATTTTTGGATGTAATAGACAACAGTGCAACAGCTGGCAAATGTTAATGATTGCACTATGAAGGACCATCACATTTCACAGTTGCTTAGGGGGCAGTTATGTGAGAACTGACTAAATATCACAGACTGCTGGCAGGGGATACTGGGGACCTTTATAAAAGTCGAATTTTCTGATGTCAACAGGACCTTAATAACTAGATCCGTAATACCATAAAGGTCAGAGATTACCTTGGTAATGATACAAGAAATAGAAAATTTGGGTATATATGTAGCAAAATTGAGACTAAAGGGGAAAAGTAATTAAATGAGAGTTACATGCTCGAGAGCAGACCAAGAAGGGAAAAGGGAGCTATGAGGACAGCTAGAAGAGAGTCAACAAATGGGAAAGGGATAGCCAGTTGTGTGATTGGTACTGTCTGGGGATTCCCATTGGGCAGCCTTGCTTGTGATCTCCGCAGTCTAAGTCAGGGTAATAAACCAGATTTTTTTGTCTGATTATACATATTTCCACAAGGAGAAATGCCAGAGAGCGGAGTGCTGGGACACACCGACATCTCAGTAACAGGGTGCTAATGCCCATTTCGAGTTTGGCGACCCTGATATTTACCTACCACTTCCTAAAATAATTTGACTGCAGATATATAGACAACTGAACCTGGAAAAGATAAAAAGAAAAAGCTTCAAACAGAACTTCTCAGTCCATAAAAACTATATAACATTTTTAATAGACTGGTGGAGAGGGGCATATGCTCCAAACCCTCCATTAAAGAAAATCTGTAAAACATAAACAAGCATTTTGTAAGAGTAGGAAAAATATAGTTGACTGTGCATTACACGAATGCAGTAGATAACATCTTCAAATTTCTTTCAATCTTATTTTTTAATAACTCTATTAATATTCTTTGTTATTTTTAAAACAAATTCATTAAAGAGTTATAAGAAAAGATAGTGCAGTTACTGAGGACACCTTTATCTGATGATGTGTACGGAACTATGTATTTCATGCCTGTCCACTCATTTCCTTGTAAATGCTGGTTCAATATTCATCCAACATATGCATTTCTATAGTATGACCTTAAACTTAATTGCAACATTTCAGCGTATATTGACTTGCTGAAGCAGAACTTCATTGATTTATCAGCAGGACTATATAAAAGATGAAATGACTCACCTGGGAGTATCAATAGAATGGCAGTGAAGAATACATTTGCTTTCTGCCTGTAATATCTCAGTCCTGAAATAACACATATAAATAAGACCCAAATACAAGAAGTACAGCTTTTTCTTTTTCCCTGTCACTAATGTCAGCTTTTATTTTTTTTACTTTCTTCTCTTTCAAGCAACTTGTTATGCAATAAACTTTCTCATTATCTTCAGAGAGAGTTCCTGAAGTTAAGATTTCTTTTTGCTATGCACCATTGTACTTTTGGAGGCATTTCATTCCAGCTTTCCTTCTTCATGCACACTTCAAAAAAAAGCTGTTAGAGAACAGCCCTTGGTCACGTTAGAAGGGGTTTTTTTTGTCTAGACAGTGAAATAATCACAGATAACATCAATGCAAACAAGGAAGTGTGTTTTCAAAAAGGTCCATTAATTTCCTTTTGAGATAGAAAGCCTGTTGGAAGAATTTCAGAGTGAAATTGAAATCAGTATGATTCTAAAAACTTTGTAATGCAATTTTTTACAAGTTGTTGAAGATCAATAGCAAAAGCACCAGTATGCTAACAGTATCATAAGTTTATGATTAATGCCTGTGAGAAAAACCAAAAGCTACAGAAATTATTAGCTTTTTTTTCGTATATCTTTTGCACTGAGCTCTTTCAAAACAAGTCATCTCTTCAAATGTTTTCCCTATGGTTTTCTGAAACCATTTCTTTTTATTGAATATGGTGTCTTTCCTTTTGGAATTCAGATTTAATAGGAGTTCACAGAGGAATAAAATCCAGAAACAGATAGATACAATGTAGAAATGTGAATACTTTCTTCTCTAGTTTAACCATTTCCCTCCTAGTTATACACCAATATCTTGATAAGAAGCTATATTCATAGAGTAAATCATTCATTTGGGTTAATTTAACAACAATTCTCTTAAGTTCTGTAATAGCTTAAGCTAATAAATTTCTATTCAGAATCTCTCTGCTATTTTTTTTTGGCTGTTGCTATGGAAATAATGACAAATCCCTGTGATTTACTCCTGATATCTAGTATTTTTTAAGATTTTTATAATGTTCTACTTAGTCTGGGAAAATTGCCTGGAGAAATATGAAATGGCCAATAACCATCCCTTCCTGATATCTTAAATGAATCTTAATTTTATAAAGCATTTATCAGGAAGAGTGAAAACAACTCAAAACCAGTAAACTATATGCATATATTGTTTTTCTGTAAAGCTAGACAGCTATATCTCAAAAGGATCGTTTCCTTCAACATCTCTTAAGGACTTTTTTTCTTTCCTGCTATGCATTTTACCCTTTACCCAGCAGTGATAAGTGAACTCATTCTCTTTCTATCTTCTGCCTCTCAGAACCGCTTTTAAACTTTATAATTTTCTTTCAACTTCTTTTCCACTCTAACAGAGCAAATTTTGTAGGTCATTGGAAATAGTACAAAACAGAAAAAAATCTCACTAAACCTCTCAAATATATTTTTAGTTTTAAAATTGTGTCTTGAAAATTTTAAAAAATAAATGATGTGTCATGGATGATAAATCAGGAAGCTTCATTCAAGTGTGACACTGATATTCTTATGCTGTTGTACATGCCCTTTAACACTTGTGTCCACATACAAAGTACTCGAATTGCTGAGTTGCATTCAATTCACTGAAGGGGAAATGCCATATATTTCTATATTTCAAACTGAAAATTTGCACCAAATTCCTCCTCAGTAAACTAACTCCATAAACATTTTGTGTGATTTGCTATTAACTTATTCTTCAAAATGAGAAATAAGACTCAGACTCCTTGGCTTTGATAATTTTTTTTTTTTAAATACCAGCTGAAAGAGAAGAGTCCCTGTGGGTGACAGCAAAATTAACAAACCCTGATGCGTACATGTGGAACAAATTCCTTGTGTGCCCTTGGAGCCATCATTATACGGGTTCTCAGTAGAACGCTTTCTTTTAATCTTCTTGCAATCTAACAATGAGTTACATATCCTTTATTCTGTCCTAAGGCATAAAAGCCTTTGCTGAATGTGAAAGCTGCAGCAGTTTGGGCTGGGTTTTTTTTGTGTTTTGGGTTGGGGTTTTTGGTGTGTTGGTTTTTTGTCCTCTTCCCATAAGGGTTTTGTGACCTATGTAGGAAATACAGAATTCAGGCCAGGAATTCCAGGTGAAAAAGATCAAAACAGTGTTAGCCTTTTTAATTTTAAAATTTGCATCCCAGAGTAAGATACCCACAGAACGTAATCTCCTAGACTGTTTGGACCTGTGAGTATGAATTTGTTTATGATACAGTTAACTATACCAAACATATTTGCAATAACATTTCCCTCCTCTCTCCACTGTCATGTGTAGGTCCAAACATCTGTGATTAAAAAATTTTATCAAGAGGACTGAGTATTTAGTTTCTTAACTAATTTTTTTCTCCTCAAAGTCTCATTTGGCCTACATTTGAAAGAGCCTTTCAAGATTCAGAATGTAAATATATTCTCCCTTTTTGGGTGTAGGTAACTGAGCTGCAGAGAGAACCAGGAGTAAGTTGTATGAAGGCACTGCACAGAATGGATAATTCACCCTAATTCTATCCATTTCTTGAACCAATAGGTACTCTCCATCTGGAGTCTATCTGCTTAATAAAGGCTTATATAATAACATAAATAAAGAAATAGCCAGATACTGGTCCCAGCTGCCTAGGAAAGGCTTCTTTGCATACAACACGTCATATGCTTTTTTATTACAGCATCTGTAAATACTTTGAAAATAAAGATGTAATCTGTAGTTCAGAATGAAAAATAAATGAAATTTTAAGCCAGTGGTTACAAAATATGTCAGTCTGAAGTACGTAAATGCAGCTACCGTAGGAGTAGGAGAGGCAATGCAAATTCAGAAATGCCTCAGTCGTAAACTGGCGGTACTGTGTTCGAACTTAAAATAGTGATCCATCCAAGAACATTTAAACCTTGGTTTCTGTGCTGGCATAATTAATTAACAATAGTTTTGATGTTGAGTTTTATGATTTGTGCTGGTAAATGGACTGAGACTACCAATTAATTCCTCATTAATCATTCAAAGAAAATTACTTTCATGTGGACTGGACTTGAACAAATGTCTTTAAGGATAAAAAGGAGGCTACTCCTTAAACAAATACCAGAATCAGAATTCTTGCTCATTATTTTTGTTGGATTTGATTTTATTCTGCATAAGAAACCCAAGTAAAATAATAACAATGCGTTTTGAAATACAGAGATGAAGAGATTGAAGATTAAGGTGCGAAGTTGGGGTCACTATGAGAACACTTTTTTTAAACTCTTTTTTTTTGAACTTCACCAATATCTTTATTTTAAGTCCAGACAGATAGATAGCTACTATGTAAGTAGACGGTTAAGATTTTTTACATCATCACAGTCAAGAATGTATTTAATAAATTACTGTGTCCCTTTTTTTCCCCAAAATTAATTTCAATGAGTTGTGCAGTCTATTTTTCAATCACTTCACTGGAATTGATGCAATACTTGGCAGCAAAAACAGCAAGCCAGTGTTGCTAATGTGCAAAGGAAGCTATGACAGCAAGATTTTCTTGTACTGGCAATCATCAGTCCTGAAAAACACAGAAATCAAATAGATCATGATATATTTTAAAATGAACAGTTCATTCTACTTGAAAAATGACGTCCTCATGTAATTGAATTTGAACAAAGTTTCAGACAAATAGCATGAAAAAAAGGAATTATATTTGCCTAAAAAGGTGACAGACATTTTGTTTCATTGATGCTGAATTGAGTAAAATGAAGATATAATTTAAATAAGTATTAGAAAGTAGTAGAAAATCCTGTGCAGGAAAAGTCATCAGTTTCAGTGGCAATACAAATTACATCCTCGAAAAGTTTGTACTTGAAGACAGATGTAGAGCTCTCAAGCTCAAACATCATCAGCATTGAAATGACCTTCTTTGTCTAACAGATATTCCACTTACAGTGGTATTTCCACACATACACTGCCCCAGGTTGCTACAGAGAATTGAAGATAGTGTTTGTATAAAGAAATGCAGTGCCACCATATGCCCAGCACGCTTAAAGCTGTTGAAAACTTGGCCTGTGGTATTCATTAGAGTAAAACCTGTTTTAGGCCATCCTGAATAAAATGCAGTGGTAATAAAACAGCTCTGGTCTCAAGGTACAGAAGTGCAATTTTCTCTTTGTTGTGAGCTATAATTGGTGAATATATTAGTATTTGCAACTCGCAAGGAGGAGAGATATTGCCTGCTATTGTCTTCACAAATATTTGTAACTGTTTTGCATCCTTTGCTTTCATGAAGGGTATGACATTCAAGTGCCATGAACTGGAAGGAAAGAAGTGTGATATTATTCTTAGACAGAAAACTGAATGTTCCCCTAGTTAGACGACTGCAGCCAGGAACCTTTCCCAAGGAAAAAATTAAAGATGCATATTCATTAATCTGTGAGAGGATTTTCTGTAAAGTGTATCTCTTCTCCGTAGGTGGCACAGAATGCAATTAATTAATTCCTAGCCTTAAAATGAAGCAGCATTTATCCAAGAGATTAATAAATGGCATGCAGCCTTGATACATTGCCAAGGCTTGCTTCAGTTTATTTTTGAATGATATACTGCCTTTCATAAATACACATTCATTAGTAAAAAGCATTAAACAAATGTTGTACAGAAGTGAAAACAAATCTATTTGCCAAATTGGTTATGCTTGAGACAAACATGAGGGTTGGATTTTTGTTTGTTTGTTTTGATTTTTGATTTTTGAAATAAAGCAACAGTATTTCTTCTGATTTCATTTTCATTTGAGCATTTTAATGGTTGCTTTCTGCCACATGCTTTTACAAGTAATAATAAAAAAGCTCTACCTTTAATAATTGCTTTCCTGATTTATGCAACAATTATTACATTTAAGCAATGTTAAAATATGTTTTAAAAACATGTTTTCCTTCTTCATTTTCCTCCAAAAATTGACAATAATTTTAGGTACCTTTATTACATAGACCATTAGCAAAGGTATAGAAGTTTGCTTTTGTCCAATATGCAACTGGCAGCAGATTTTATGATTATGAAACAAGCCCAAAACACAGAAAAATCAAGCCCCAGAGGAACAGAGAAAAATCTTACTCTTCAAAATCTTAAGTTAAGCACGCATCTTTTCTGTTCGTTGTATTAATGAGATTAAGGTTGTCAGAATATAACATTTTAAATAGAATATAGCAAAATTTATCTTCTGTATGTTCAAGTATGCCCTCACATTAATTTGCTGCCAATCTACAGTTGTACAATTCTACAATTGTAGAACCTATTCAACAGCAATAAAATAAGCATGATATGAAATTCAGTTGGTCAGAGTGATCTTCTTTCAGCTGAACCATAAACAGCCACATGCCAGCAGTCCTGCCATTGCCTTCTTAACCCCTGATGGAAAGAAAATATTGAAGTGAATGACAAGTAGATATGAAATGACAAACTTCAGAGGTTTAATCCAAAGAAAATATTTCCTTGGAACAGGTTTTTTTTATTATTATTATTATTTTTTTTTGTTTTATTTTCTTTTTTTTTAGCTGTAAAAACAAAAATAATCTAGATCTGAAAGACTAGTTTATTGATTTTAATGTTACTTTTTGATTACTTTCTGGAAAATGAACTAACAGTTTAAAAAGAGAAAGAGGAAAACCAACGCAGAATATTTTATGAAGTATGAAATTTCAATGTGACACAGAATCAAATATTTTGTTTTTTGTAAAAGATCTCATGCTATGAATAGAGTCCAGGATGCATAACAGGGCCTTGACACAAGCTGTACTAATCTTCAAAGTTCTTCAGCTTATAGAATGTAAGACTTTTGGAAAAGTGTACTTGTGAATCTCCACACTTTCATCTTCCATGAGGATGATCTGTCATGACATTCGTAAACATGGATCTGGGGCCAGGACAAGGCTATCTATGTGTCTCAGAGAGTGTAAAGATGTTAACTGTTTTATAGACTATCTTGGGAGAGAAACAGTGCTGACAGAAGGTGCCATAGGTCCACATCAGACTCCTGTGAGGGAGTGCTCTAGTCACCTCTTGGCAGGCATATGCTGTTCTATAGATAAATATGGCCTTGTGGATACATCTTTCATATGTCTTTACTTGCTCATCTTCCTTGCCAGTGTGGTCTACTGCAGAACTGAGAGCCTAGGTCTCTGCAAAAAGAGTGGTTAGTGGAGAATCAGTCTCAGAGACAGCATGTATCCAGCAGAAAAAGATGCAGAAAAAATCCAATCCAGCCAGCCAACCAACCAACAAACCAACCAACCCACCAGAAAAACCCTCATGAAAGATAAAATGTTTAAGAACCGTCACCATAGGCAGTATGGGTTATTGGCATCTATGCTATGGCAGCGTAAAGGCACTACATCTATAGGGTGTTGCTATTTCAGATAAGACTAAGCCCTCACTCCAGGATTTTGGGTTACCTAATTGCAGTGTGAAATCACCATAGTGGAGTAACTCAGCTGAACATATATTGTTCTAAATATCAGTTCTGAGCTTGGGCCAAGATTGGTTTAAATGGATTTTATATACTTAGTACTGAAAGAACCTAGAATACGGATTTTTCAGTCTTTGGAATATTATGTGTTTTGAGGAAGGATATTGGTTTTGGAATAGAACACCTGCTGTATAGATCTGTACATCTGAGTTAACTGTTCAGATGATCCTCTGTAAATCTTCTCTCATCTTAGATGAAGAAGATAGGAAGCAAAAAACCCCAAACAATGGAACAAAAAATATAACCCCACCAAGCCTATTGTTATTTCAAGAAGAGTCATAAGTTTTAAAATACCAGGTCAATACTGCCATGTTTCAAATTCTGTAAATTTTTATTTACTGTTCTGATAAACTGTTTCTGTTTGGCCAAGTGTTTCCTTTTCTTTATTAGTCTTTTGAGAAAAGTGTCAGTGGAGAGACTCCACAAGGAACACCAGACATGTGTGTCCTGCAATATCTATTAATCCGCTGTTTGCCAGATGAAGAACCAAATTTTGTTTCATTAACTAGCTTTGATTCTCTCAATCATATAGCAAAATACTTTTTTCCAGCCAAAAAAAAAAAAAAAGTTTGGAGACTCAAAGACGTTTTCCAAAAGAGCAGTCATGTCCCATAACGTGTAATTATCAAATTGCATTTAAAGATGCAACAGTGCAGATGAAGACATTTGTAAAAGTATTCCAGCTAAAGTACTGAAAGACTATAATGACAGGCTGCTTTTTAAAGCTTTGCTTTCTGCATTCTCTTGTAGGACGCACATGATTGGACTATAATTCAAAAGGTACTCTGTTTGCATGTGTACAAGCTGTAAATTCTGCAGTAGGCATGTGAAATTTGTTTGGCAATAAATTAAAAAGCTTTGAATAAATAGTATTTCATGCATATATATACAGGAGAATAATTTCTTCTATTCAGATGGGATTTCTGTGTATATTTTTGCACTCTACAAAATGAAGGTGAATAGTTGTTCTTTTACGTACCTCTTCTCACAAAATATATGGGAACAATCTAATTTTTGTTTCTGGCATTAATTTTGAAGTTTTTCTATCTAATAGTTCTCATTAAATTTCTCTTAACCCATAGTAATACACGAGCAGGAAAAAATGCTCTAATTTTAGCAAGTGTTATTGCACTGCAAACAGTTGAGTCTGTCTTTCATGCAATCATTAAGACCTAATTAAAAACTCAGAACATCTTTTACTTATCGTCATATTTTGTTGAGCACTTAAAAGTAAATTGTAACTAAGTGAATTAAAAAAAACCCCTCAGAACTTAAAAAGCTTTTTATTTCTCAAGATTCTAGTGTTCATAATTATGTCATATAGTTAACCATATTGTTTACTACTTTTTGTTCAATGAGGAGAAATTATGTACATCACATAAAGCTCTAGTGTCTTTTACACTTCTTACTGTTTAGTAATCAAAATGACCATCTGCTTACTTACTAATGTTTTTCTAGTCAACAAGAATATTTTAGTTGACAAAACAAACTAGTAGAAAAACAAACAAACATGTTTCCAGACACATCCTCCCTATCCATCAAAAGCAAGGGTAGGTTGCATACAATTTTTATGCTTTGGGAGTTTTTGTACTCTCTATGAATAAGTATTCCAGTGTTTATTTGAATAATTTGAGAAGCCTTTTTTTCTGAAGATTGAGAACATTTAGAAAATTGCTTTATAATCAAGACATAAAGCTACTAAAAAAATAATCACTAAAATGAAATTTTCAATTTTTCTTCATTTAAATTAATGAAAAATAAGTGAAACTGTATTTGTAATAGAACTAGTTGATCAAATTCTTCATGATATGTACGGGAGTTTAGAAACACCACAGATTCATAAAATGCATTGTCTAGTCAGAAAATGCAAACAAAACCATGTCCATGTACAACTAAAAGCAAAATTTAACAAGAACACATGCAAATATAGAAATTAGAAAACTGACAGAATTCTAGGGACTAATATTCATTAACCCTACAGATACCATCCAAGGAACTAGCCCACACTGCAAGAAAAAGAAAAAATGTGGTAAAGTGACAGTTGGTTTTTGTTGTCATATAAACTGCAATAACTAAGGAATGTCATTTCTCATGCCTCCAATTCACTGCCAAGACATAGCTGCACTGCTGGGGAATGGTTAGATTGTAGAAAAAGATCTAAACACAAAATAGAAATAAAAGTTAAGATAGCACAAAATAATTTAATGAGGAACAAAAGTAATGAGTCCATTTGTGCTTTGTATACAACCTTTCTACTCAGTGGAACAGTATTACCTTTTGCCCATTTTTGGTACAATATGTCGACATTTCTCACTCCTTTCTAACCATTATTTCTCTAGTTAACTCTCCTAAAAAAGAAACTCTGTGTCTAATCTTTCTGCAATTGTTTATAATTGTTCACAGGCATGCTGGTACTGGAAAATTTGGACAGACACGGAGATTTCCTCAATTCTTACTGTGCCTAGACTAACTGAAAGGCACCTCGTTTTCATTGTGTTGATTTCTTGTGTAGAAAACGAGGCCATCGTAGAGATTAGCCTGTGGGCTTCCTGCTGCAGAACTTATCAAACTGTATACCACTAAGGTATTTTTAAATATTTAGGAAGTGCAAGAATGGTCATATAGAACATCCTTCTTCTATACATAGTCAAGTTAGGTAGGAGAGATTTTGTACATGGGATCAGCACCAGTGTAGTGGGCTCGAGGTAGATAGACCAAAAACAGGTTCTCGTGTGTGAAGTACAGCCAAGTCCTCACCTACAGAATATACACAACTGAAAATAAAAAGTAAACTAATTAAACCCAAACAATATAAATTATATTGGATTTTAACTTGCACAAGTGGGCTTACTAGCAGCACCTCTTGTATAAAATTGTTGTGCAAAATATCCTATGATTAATTATCAAATTGCTATTCTTTCATGCTGATATTGCTGACATATCATACAGTATTTGTGATTTATTGTGAGATTGATGGTTTGTGTCGCTTGGAATTCTTTTAGCTTTTCGACTTCCAGAGTGAAATTGTGTATGTCAAGTTTTCATAATGACTGATGATTAACACAATGCAGAAGTTCACGAGATCTTTAAAAAAGAAAAATCTTCATAAAGGTTTCCTTTTCTAAAGAAACAACAACAAAAAATGCAAGTCAATACAAAAAATTATTTAAAATATGGATCTTTAAATGAAAAACTGTAATATTTTATGGTTTCTACATTTAGCTTCAATAACTGCCAAAAGGAATTTCTTTCTGTGTGTAATTGAGTTTGAAATGTGTTTTAGTATTTCAAAGAGAGTTGTTTGATCTGGCTCTGTAAGCAAAATATCTATAAATTTCTTTTTTTTTTTTTTTATAAGGATAGATAAAACAGATTAACTGCAAATGTGTTACTGTATATTTCAGTCTATGTCCAAGAACCTAAAGGGCTGCATCAAGATCTGTTTAATATTGCTTTAAACATTACAGAAATTGCAATCAATTTTGTTCTTTTTAATTCTTTAGTCTTTCAACATCCTGTCTGTGTTTTCAACATACTGGTTTCTTGCTGTTTGCATACAATCGTTCTCATAAGCTATCACTGGTTCCATTGCAAAACAAGCAAACAAGTATTGTTTTTAGTAGCTGTATGTAACACTCCTCATACTTCCTTGGCATTTCTTCTCCTTCTGGCTTGCATGGAAGAGGGAATGAAACCAGTAAGTTCTTCAGGTTTGTACTTTACTTACTCCCACTGGTTTGTAAGCAGTGAAGAATGTGCAAACCATATAATGGTATATCAGGGAAATGCATTTGTTAAAATCTACTTTCAAGAGCTAATTATGTAAGCTACTACTATAGAAATGTAACTCGTGTTGCAAATAATAGTAACCAGAAGCAGAGTTCATAACACTACCTAATTTATCTAACTCAGCTTTTGAAAAATGCAAGCATAGTAGATTTTCAAGTTTCGGTGTCATTTTTACTCGCTGAGTATCATTGTCTGTCAACTTTTTTAATTTTGTCCACATAGATTTGTCAATTCTGGAAGACATCGTGACATCTCTTGTTTTGACATCTACTATAATATGATTAAAACCAGCCTTTTTTAAGGAAAAATACTGCCAGTTGGAAGTATATATTTGGCCTATTATTAAGCACTTTTTTAACTACATGAGAGGTTTTACAATATGGGATTCAATTTAAATCAAAATTCAATTTTCCAAATGTCTAATCTTCACCAAATAAATTTTGCATGCTAACAAATCCTATTAAGTTGTAGATAGAACACGAAAAGTGAATGGTTTTGTTGGTCAAGAATTTAATCCTATTGGTTCCCTTTGTCTAGTGGCTGACTTAGGCCTGATTCATTAACCATAATACAAAGACTAACAATATAAAACCAAATCCCATGGGTTTTATGAAAGATAAGCTGTAATTAGCCAGGATGGAAGTATTCATAAATACTCATCTCTCTTGAATTTTTTTTTTTTTGTCAGGATGCATTTTTTTTTCAGTTCAGAGGGGAAACATCATTTGGTGTTAACTAACTGACATTGACCTTCTTTTGTGGTGTGCAATCTATTTCACCTTCCTTAAAAATGTGAATGTCAGTTGATCATCTGCTTATCTGCATTTCTCCAAACTTTTATCTGGAAGCAATGAAAAAATATTGTTCCCTGTTTGTCCAAGGTCAGTGATAATCTTAAATCTCCTAAATAAGTGTTTACACAGTATTTTAACAGTTACCAGCATTTGAAGCACATATACATTCTGTTCCATTAGGCTATTTTTCATTTTCAAGCATTTTAAATTTGTATTCAAGCCATAATTTCATAGTATGTTAAGTTTGCCACCATGACAGGTGATTTTCCAGGGCTAGTAAAACCATTTGTTTCTAATGACATGCTCAATGTTACACAAACATAAGCCTATTACCATTGGCTTCAGTAATGCATGGGGAAAAAATGTCTATTTGGCTGGAAATTATCATCACCTTTACTAATTATATCAAGTCATTATTTGCAAACTTTTCTCAATGAAATTTCCTCATATATGCTGTTCCTTCTTTTGCCAACACTGTGCTTATCTTTTGGTATAAGGGAAATAACCTGTGTGCTACTTTTTGGGTTTGGAGATCCAAAGAATCCGTCCATGATAAGAAGTACTTAGGAACAAATAAACTTTGTTTCCATTGTAGTGCAGGAAGTCCAAATATCACCAAAGGAGCTCTGAAGCAAAACTAGGAGTTTAATGTATTTATAAGAGTGAGGGATATTAGGAAAAAAAAGTACATTTGGTTGACAAGTTTTACAGCACTTTCTTTACATTAAGTAAGTATGGTTCTGATTTCTTTTTTTTTTCCCTTTAGCACTGTTCTATTTAGATGTAGATGGGAATGATAAGAAACTGTACCACTGCATCACAGTTCCATTGCTTCCAGAAGGCCAAAAATCCTGTTTGGAATTCAAGTCTTTAATGATCTTGAGTGTGTGTGTGTGTGTGTGTGTGCGCGCATGCATAAAAAGAATAACTTTATAATTGCAAGTACAGGAAAGGTTAGGCATAATTCTGAGTCCTACAAGACCTATTTTTTGGTTGCTTCTAGGCTCTGTTCAATTTTCAAATAGGCACTGGATGGTTGCATTTCATTTAACTCTCTCTAAGACAAAAGCCCATCATAGCTATGTTGAAGAATCTCTTCCAAAGACCAGTACAATTAAAAATATATTGGATATTGTTTATTTATTTTATCAGAGCTCTTGAACGCACAAGTACAGGATGATAAACATCCATGAGGGTATAGCCACCTTAAGTCCTGAGTGCAGTTTTGGGCAGTATGAGAAAGTCATCAAACTTAGAGTGTGTCCAGAGGATGGTGACCAAGATAGTGAAAGACCTCAAGGGCAAGACTTACCAGGAGCAACTGAGGTCACCTTGTTCATTCAGCTTGTAGGAGAGAGGTCTGAGAGGAGATCTCATTGCAATCTACAATTTCCTCAAGGGAGGCCACAGAGTGGGGGGTCTTCTCTCTACTGACCAGCAACAAGACGTGAGGAAACGGAATGAAGCTGTGTCAGGCGAAGTTCATATTGGACATTAGGATAAGATTCTTTACTGAAAGGGTGATTGGTCATTGGAACTGGGTTCCCAGGAAGTGGTCATGGCATGAACCTATCAGAGTTCAAGGAGTGTTTGCATGATGCTCTCAGTTATATGGGCTAGTTTTAGATAGTCCTGTGAGAAGCAAAGATTTGGACTCAATGATCCTTATGTGTCCCTTCCAACTTGAGATATTCTGTGATTCCATGAACTGTACATAGTCAGTTACTGATCACTAGAGAAATGTAGCCTTGAGAGTTGGATGTGACTGTTCTTGGGGCTTAGAAAAAGAAAAAAAAAAAAGAAAAACTCTTTATTTCTGCAGATATGTATACTATATCATATTTGGGAAAAAAATAAGCTGGCAACAAGAAGATGTAAACACACAGCTATAACCTCTACACAAACAGGCAAATTAAGATCAGAGAAAAAGGCGTTCCCTGAGTAGTGTCTTCCCCTATCTAAGGACACTGCACATTAGCAGTACTGCTACTTAGACATCAGCAGGTCTCCCTCCATCTCAGCAGAGGGTTAGCATCACTTTTAGATTTTACACACATAACTGTGGAATGAGCCTGCTCATGGGTTTCTCTGGTGTATTCAGTTTGCATGGCCAAGCTTTGGTAGTGGGGGTCTACAGGGGTGGTTTCTGTGAGAAGCTGCCAGAAGTGTCCTCCATGTCCACCAGAGCCAGTCCCTGATGGCTCCAAAGATGGATGTGCCACCGGCCAAGGCTGGGCTGATGCTTTAGGTTTTCACATCCATATTTTTCAAATCCTGTACTGCCTACTGTATAACTCTGAAGTTTCGTGTAGCCTGTTAACTTCTGCTCTCTCATGCTACGCAGACATAACAAAGCCTCTCCAGGCCTGCTCTCCAAGGACACTCAGACTGTCCTGGGCCCAAGAAGTATAAACCAGAAGTCTCTAAAGTGGGTCACAAGCTTGGGGAAACTACATCATTAAACTGAAGCTTTAATTGGAGAATTAACCCTGATATCCAAATGAACCAAACCTATAAAAGTGTGAAGAACTTGTGACCTGTCGTCCATCTTGAGTCCATCTTGGCAATAGCTCCCCAGAGTGTACCTTTGAAGGCCTTTTCAAATAAATACCCACCTTTATTCCCTTATTCTTGTCTAGTCTGTTTTTAGGTGGCCTCTTCAGGCATTAGGGCCAATTAGAAATGGTGGTAATGCCTCTGTGAAAACATATCTAAGAAGAAAGAAAAAAAAAGCTATTCTGCAGATGTAATCACTGCCAGAGAAGAGCAAAGTTAAAACATGTGAGAGGAACAACTCTGTAGATGCCAAAGTCAGTGAAGAAGGAGGGAGAGGAGGTGCTCCAGGCACTGAAGCTGAGATTCCCCTGCAGCCTGTGGTGCAGACCATGCTGAAGCAGCTGTGCCTCTGCAACCCATGGAGATCCATGGGGTTGCAGAGATCCACCTGCAGCCCATGGAGGAGACCCGTGCCAGAGCAGGTGGATGCCTGAGACAAGGCTGTGACCTTGTGGGAGGCCCCTGGAGACAGAAGCCCATGCTGGAGCAGCCTGTCCTTGAAGGACTGCACCCCATGGAAGAGTGACCCATGCTGCAGCAGTCTGGGGAGGGCTGTTGTCTGTGGGATGGGCTCACATTACAGCAGTTTGCAGACGGCTGTTTCCTCTGGGATGGGCTCAGGAGAATTTCGTGGAGAACTGTCTCCTGTGGGAGAGACCCCACGTTGGGAGAGGGAAGGACTCTTCTGCCTGAGCAACACAAGAAAGAATGGGTGATGAGTTGACCATAACCCCCAATCCCTTTCTCCTTGTACTGATAGGAGGTAGGGCTAGGAAAGGGTGAGGGAAAGTGTTTTGAGGTTTTGTTTTCCTTCTCATTATCCTGGCCTGATTCTGTTAGTAATGAGTTCAATTAATATTTTTAATTCTAGCCTGTTTTGCCCATGATGGTATTTAGTGGGTGATTTCTCCTGGTCCTTATCTCAACTCATGAACCCTTCTTTATGTTTTTTCTCCCCTCTTCAGCTGAGGAGGGGAGTGATGGAGAGGCTTTGGTGGATGCCTGCCATTTAGCCAGTGTTAATCCACTACATAAGGTTACTTTGGTAAGCATTTCCTTTACATGATTATGCTACTTTATAAAGAACCAAAGTATGTTCCCCTGCCTCCCCCCACCAAAAAAAAAGACAAAACCCCAAGGTTTTAAAAACTCTAAGAATTTAAAACCTTCATACTCTTACTTAACTCTGAAATGTTATGTTTAAAATATTTTTCCTAAACTTACTTCAATAAAAGTCTTGTAATCAAATAACAAATGTCTAGTTAGCTGTCCCTTGTTTTGTGTACTAAGCGAGCATAAAAAGAAATGAAAACACATTTAAAGCAAACAAAATATCAACAAGAATTAACCCCAAACAATAATGTATTTAATACAGCTATAGGAATATACCCTAGTGGCATTTATAGCAGAGATTCATTTTTAAAAGCAATATACTTCTAAGGTTGGAAAATAAAATCATGGTGCTAAAAAGAAAAATAATATGCAAGGTATTGTAAAAAACCAAAAGCTAAGAATAATACAGATGCATTTATAATATTGTATCACAGATATTTCCAGTATTTTGTATTGTCTCCAGGAGGGTACTGCACTTTGAATTATTAAGCTTTTCAAAGCTTTAGATCTGTCTTACTGTAATTTGTACAGCATCTGGTTTAATAAGTCTGATCGTGAGTAAGACCAATAAATGTCACGAGGATAAATTACTGCTGGAATTTTAACTTCAGCACTAGTCCTGTAATATATTGTCCATGAGCTGATAATGAAGATTAAAATCCTTTTATTCTGCTTGAATGTGAAAAACCTGGAACTTGATTCAGAGACATATTCTGAACAATATTGAGCACCTGGAATTCTCCCTGATCACAGAACTTCTTCTGATAAAAATCAGAGGCAAATCTCTATTCAGCTCAGGTTAATGAAAGTTTGATCACTGAGTACTGTGTTATCCGAATTTGTCCCATAACGTTAGCTGAAACAGTAGTTCAGTTTAACAAAAAGCACTTCTAAATTGTATGGGAAATAGAGACTCATGTAATAGAACTCCACAGAACATGGAGCTCTACTGTTTTAGTTTATTTGGCCTAATGATTTCCATTACCTCTTCAGTTGATAGAAACCATTTCAAAAACCAATAATCTCTTGAAATCCACCGAGCCACAAATTAGTCATTAGAGAAAATTTTCAGAGATCATTACCTTTTCCATAGATTTTAGCTTTTCATTTCCTAAATGCCCATGTCTAGTGTTGTTCATAAGAAGAGAAGGATAAATTATTCATTCCAAAAGAATGATTCTAGTATTATTCATGCTATTGACTTGTTTATTATTTGCACCGCTGCAGTTTTGTTAAAGGTCAACTCTGTATCACTCTTAACCTTGAATTTATGACCTTGTATACTATTACGTTGTAATGAAAAAAACAAATGCCGTCAACACTTCATTGTGTGCCACTTTAATGACCTAGCATTTTCTACGGGAGGAATTTATTGTTTTTCTAAACTAGTGAAATACTTTCTGTCACACGCACGTGCACACGTACACACACACAAAGAGAGGCATAATTTCCAACACAGAAGGGAAAGTAAGAAGTGTGGATCTGTTCTTTCTTTATCTTGTTTTGGGTTGCTTATTGTTTATCCTAAGTTATACCTAAAGAGTCCAGGCTTTTTGACTGGAAGGTTGAGCTGAGGGTGATTGAGTTCTGCTTTGTCTCAGAAAATATTCAGTCCACAGTAGGAAATTAGAAGATGACAGAAATCTGATATATTTCAGAGAAACCCTTATCAAAGCAATTTCAAAACAGGTAAATACAATAGAATTCAAAAAGACTTTAGGGGAATCCAGGCTTGTTATAATGAGTAATATAAATCAAAACTCTTCTGCATAGATCTGAATACACCAAAATTACTAATCAAATTATGAGACTCAGAATCATAATTCACCAGCTCTTCCACACTTGCATAACCAAATGTTTCTTCCTTCACTGTAAAGCATGAAAAAGTTTTGCTAAATAAGTTACCAAAATACATTCTTCCCAGAAGAAAAAAGTAACACCAGCGACAGCTGTGCAATCACTTGGAATGATTTATGTGCCGTGACTACTTCACTGTGTTGTTTACTGTAAGCTCATACTGTCTAAATTGGCAATTAGTTTCTGAAAAAATGTACAGAGCAACAGGGACCTGAATATTTGTAAGGCCGATTCTGCAAACTCTACAAGGGCAACACAGAGCACTTTGCTTTAAAACTTTAATGTGGTCCTCAACTGAACATGAAAGACTTTGGCCAGGATAGATACAGCCCTTAAGAGGTGGTAAGACTGAAACTGTGGCAACACTTGACAGTCCTTTGAAGAGATGTCCGTTGCTTAAAGAGGAGGATTTTATTGCTTGTGAGGGAATCTGGCTAACATTCACTGCTGGAATGAGGACATCACCTGAGAAATGTTAAATTATATGTATATATACACACATAGATGATTTTTCTCCTTTTGATCATTCTGTGTTTGCTCTCTTAATACTTGGCTTTAATGAAACAACTTTGTTATTACCTTTTGAAGGGAAAGACACAAATATTTTGAATTAATTGTATCTTTCAAGAAAATGGATGATAGACTGGACATGTGGCCTATAGCTTATTGTGTGACCACAGGTATTGTTCATGTGTCTCTATCAGCATCATGAAGTGCTAACTCAGGTCACGGATGAAATGGATTAATTTAGAAAACTCAAGAAAATATCAGAAGTACAGTGAACTCTGTCAGCCTCATGGCAGTACCTCTTTTTAAAGAGTTATGCAGTATCTCAAGACTTTTTTATCAGATATACAACATTGATTTTTAAGCTATGGTGTCTAAAACTTGAAACATGAGTTTGGATGCTGAAAAAGCTCAAGCGGAGAATTTCTTCAGCTCTCTGCAGCATTTTTGTGAGAGTTCTGTCTTTCCTATGCAAGTAACTCAAAACAATGTTACAGTTTTGTAAACTTCTTGCAGCTGCAGGTTGTTTTGCCAGATTGTTATGGTTCTAACTAGAAAAACACTCAGAGATGGGTGTCTTAGAACTTGACCAATCCCCTTAGGAGGTGGATGGCAAAAAACCAATTACCTTATGCCACTTAATGCACTTTGCGAACTAACATATAAAAGTCTTCTGAGAATTTATTAAAGTGCGCCCATTTATCCCTGAGCCTGGACTTTGTGTCGTTTCTCTACTCGTGTGTGGGGAAAACAGCGACACATGAGTTTCAATTTTTAGAAATATTCTGAATCTACACTTCACTTTGACTTGAACAGGTGCTCAGAGATACCAACCGTATATCTCAGGATGGACATTCAGAAACAGAGGTGTTGTGTGAGAAATTTCGACTGAAGAATTAATAAAGGAATCCTGGCAGCATTTTTCTCAATTTTCCCTAATTGTAGCAGACTGAAATCATAAAGGCAACGGACTAATAATAATAATAATAATGATAATAATAATAATAATGTAATGTAGAGGGGAATAGTTATCCATATTTTAAGACTGCTTAATTTCTCATCTACCATAGTTATGATCATCAGCCTTCTGAATAAAAGAGGAATACCTATCTATTTATTTCATTTAAACAGAAGCCCAGTTTATTTGTATACTACCATATCTGTTTCAAGTCAGTAAATAGAACCAAGTTTCATAGATTTCTCACCTCGCCTACTGAGAGTCTTTTTCACTGAGATTATAAATGTGTCTGTCTGTTATCTTTGGAAATTTGCATGAATCACATTTACATATTAAGGTGTGTTCTGCTGATAAGTCAACAACCCCCCCAGATTTTCCAAATCTTATCTAAACTGTCTCAGAAACTCAATCTACAATTTAAAAAAAAAAAAAAAGGCAGAGCAGGAGGGAGAGAAGAGGCCACTTACTGACATTGTGCACCTGGTGCTATATATCATCCAAACTATGTCTAATGCATTTGTTTTATTTTACAGTACCTCTTCTTCCTCTTTGCTTCTCTAGCAGCATTATCCTGGTATGTCTCCTAATTTCACAGGTAAAAAGTATCTTTACATGCTGACCAGGAGAAGTGGAAAAGTTTGAAACTTTACAAATATGTTTCATTTGAATTAAAAGCCACTAATCTGGCACAAAATCCTGTAGCAGTCATTTGACTGTCATCTTGCCTCAGAATTACTGCTTTTCCTTAAGCCTTTTCAGAACTTAACATCAGGTAAAAATGTAACGAAGTTTCAAGTCACTACCTTGGGAGACCCATCCTTGCCCTATTTTCTTTAAAGGGACAGAGATATGCAAATCCATATACATGCCTGTGCCACAAGACACAGGGACAAATGCTGCACTCTATGAGGTGATAAAGTGTTAGAAATTGAATCCTTCCCATCCCTTGGTAAATCTGTCCTTCAGCCCTGGCTCTTGGTGCCTATAGCAAGCAAATCCTAGATCATGCGAGTTACCATCACACCAGTTAATATCTGTGTTCTGTTCTCATGCAGATATACAGAAAAGGACAACAGCTAAGGGAGTATTGGATAGACAGGGAACATTCATGTGATAGCTGTGACTATATTTGATATCACCAAACCTTAGCTGACTAAGCATTCACCAACAAGGAGCAACAAGAGTTCCCAGGTAGATGGGTGGTGAACCTCCAGATATGAAGGGACAAAGATAGCTCTCAAAGACAGGTAAAAAAACCTAATTCCAGAAATGCCTAATTATTGCCATTGGTCACCGCTGGGCATTGGATTACATAACCACCTCCAAACCACTCGAGAGTGAAAATTAATCCCACAAGGGTGTGAAGGGTCATTTTTGATGGTGGGTGGCAGATATTTGAAAGAATACTTCAGGGAAAATGAAGCATAAGGGAAAAGCTGTGAAAATTGAATTAGCAATATGTGTGTTGCTCTGGAAATTAACATCCTCATATAACCAGTTTCTTGGTGCTGTCCTCTTCATTTTGAAAATAGGCTGTGAATTCTTAATATATATTTTAGTCTTTTTGTGTCCTTTAAGAAATTTATTTAGACACAAAATATTTGATCTGAATTTATGAGAGATGTTTGTTCTGACAACTCATTTTTGGGGGAGACTCTAAAATCCCTTAAGTGCAAAGGATTCTGAATCATCTTCTGTAAGGACAAACCAATGAAAAACACAATACCATGAAATGTCAGTAGTGATGATTTAGAGAAGTGAAATTACCAGAGCAACCCAAAAGCAACATGCTTGCTGTAGTAGGCTCATCAGAAAGGTGTATATATCAAGAAACTTATGACTTACTTAGTATTCCCTTTGTTGCAACAGCATAAGGGAATGCTGTACACTTCAAAGCCTGCAGAAGTAGTATTAAAATACTATGCAGGTACAGGGAACCCAGCATGAAACAACCTTTTTTATACTATCTATTGGGAACAGCCATTGAATAAACAACAGCTTAGAATAAAATGCCATGTTTCAGTTTAAAGGGCACTAGCCTGTTTCCTATAAAACAAAGGCCAGAAATAAACTGACATTTATGCTGTGTTTATATAACTAAAAACTGGGAATGAATTAGAGAGCTAAGTCGTTTGATATATATCAACTTTTCTTCTAAAGTTAAGGTATAAAACGTTTTATGCCCTGGAAGAGATTTCAAGAATTGCTTGTCCTGTAAATTAAATTCTCCTAACCAAGAACCATCATTGTGATGTATAAATAATAAAATATTATATAATTTTTGTGTGTTTTATGGATCCATCTCATTAGCTAACAAAACTGTTTTTTCCTCCTTTCAGATATGAGTAGATATGCTAGTGCTGCTCACCATGCAGATAACAAAATCTAGATTGGTGAGGTGGAAAATAGAGTCACACAATAGCACTTTTAGTAGTAAGTGATGAAGGTTTGAAGACAAGTCTCTTTGTATATTTGTAAGTATTTTCCAGCTATCAGAGAATTGTATTTGCTGGTGCCTTTTACAGACAGAGCTGTTGCAGTGTGGCCATGTGAATCAAGGTGATTGTAATTGATATTTAACTCCTTTGTGATTCAGTTTCTGTACATTATATGCTTTGTATACCACTGGTCAAGTTTTTTTACAGGGAGAAGAATAAAAAATAAATAAATATCTCCTTTTCCTGGATTTGGCCAGGACAGGGTTAATTTTTTGCAGTAGCTGGGCGGGGGTATGACTCATTGCCCAGGGCAGGGAGAAAAGGGACTCTTTTCTGGGGCTCCTTACATTGCAGAGAGCAGATCATATTTGTTTATTTTCATCATTTCTTTGTCTTGTACCTTTTGTTATTAATATTGTTGATGTCATTGTAGGTTTTCTTATCTCATTGTTGTTTCCAGTAAATTGTTCTTGTCTCATCTGATGATCTTTGCCTTTTGTACCTCCAGAAAGGGGGAGGGGAGAGGGGAGTGACCTGATCGGAGGTATACTAAATTGGAGAATACCATTCCTAAACCGTGACACTGCTGTAATTTAGCAACCAAGTGAATCCAACAATAATGTAAATGTCAGGAAAACTGACAATACAGGAGCTCTTCTGGCAATTCTTTGCAACTAAAAATACAAGACAAAATGAAAACAAACAGATTAAAAATATTCATGAAAATCTGTGAAAATCCATCACCTAAAACCTGGGTTGCATTTTTTAATTTTTGATAGTTCCTTAACTATTCATTTTGTGTTGGAATATATTTCTACGCTTATGAAGAAAGAGGGCAGTAGGACTGCTAGTGCACATGCCATAATTATGTATCATTTTACCTTTCATCATACTTTTCATCTTGAAACAATTAAATTGTGTGCGCACATTTCCTCTTATTGACTAGAAAAATAATGCAATATATTTTTATCACTAATTTTTCACAGGTAATTTCATGTATCTTTTTAAGCTGAAGGGAAAATAAGTCTTTAATCTGCAAATTAATCGAAATTTAATTTGGAACTATTAAAGGCACATGTTACTTCTTTGAAAAGAAGCAGTATGAGAGAATATTGGAGAAGGTGAGAAGGTATGGAAGGATATGAAAGACCAATTACCACTTCCAAAGTATGGGTGGATAAAGGACATTTTAGTTGTAGCCAGAGGAGCTGGAGTTCTCTTTCATCATTTATGTGTCTGATATTCACGATGTGAACTCCACAGTTGCTATGACTGTCACTCTCCTTTATTACCTATTGGCACAGTTTCTTAGCCTGCATTTTTTGTCACTCTTTTTATTCTTTTTTCTTGTTCTCCAGCTCTAGAAATAATTCATTTCTAGTCATCTACCTCCTCAGACTAAGGGGTTGTTTTTCTTCCATTTCCTTCTCTTTGAGATGTCATTATTCAGATTGGAGGTGACACCTGAAAAGTGTGGCCAAAAAAAAAATTCGGATATTAGTGAGGAAGCAGAAGATAAGAAATTAACATTATAGCTTGAATCTGAAGGGTACATGCATTACAGTTCTGTGGGACAGTTATGTAGTGTGCTGATGACATTTAAAAGACAACATTGTCATCTATAACACAGTATTGTTTCTTCTAAGAGCTAACTTTTTTTTTATGCAAGTCACACAACTGAAAAAAATTCAAAACAACCAACAAGCAAGAACTAGTATCAAGATTTTCAAAATAAATATACTGCCTTTTTTCCAGTGTATTAGGGAAAAAATGGTGCAAAGTTTTGTTGCTTTTTTAACATAGATTAACATCTTAAAAATTCTCTTTACAGTACAGCAAAATACAAAGATTCGTGAAAGAATAAAAGACAACAGGAGAAAAAGAATTGAGTGTTGTATCCTTTAGTTGGCAACACTGGTTTAACAGTAACCCACTGTGTTTGGATTCAGACACTGAATGATGCTTATGGCTGATAATTCCATTGCTTCTTTCAGTAGCAGAATGATGCATTATGAAGTTAAGCTTTACTCTGTGAAGTACTTGTAAAGAGAAGAATTTGAAGAGATTGTCTCTAATGAAATAAGAAAACATTGTTTCCCCACGAGAGTAGGGTGAACTGCTGAATAAAGTTTTATGCAGGTACTCAAATATTATCTTATTATAAGCCACTTATAACATTGAGAATTCTCTGTTAATTCAGCATTACAGAAGAAGATCATGATGCTTTATTAGTCTGTGAAATTTTGGGGAAAAAAAGGAAAAAATATGAATATTATTCCTAAGTAATCAAAGAAAACTGAACGACAAAAGCTAGACAAAGATCTTGGGCTCTGGAATAAGTTACTAAAACTTTTATAGGATGGTACTTCTTGGTTTTATGCAAGATGTTAAGAAAAAAATCTACGTATATCTGTTGTTACGCTGATAAGTTAAAACTGTCTCTACTGGCACCACGGTGAAATCAATAAATTAATATTCTAAAGTTATACTCCATATAGCATTTATGGCATGGAAGCTTGTATGTACTTTTTAAGGAATATAAAAGCTGTGACTAAAGAAATCAGTAAGTTAACCACAGTATTATCTTTAAAAACATTAAATAAAATCAAAACTCTGTGTAAAATACCAATGTAGTATCACTTTCCTCTAGTACTTTTTGCAGTTGAGCATATTGAAATATACACTTTTAGTTAGGTCTAAATTTTTGCATTTGATTTTATGAATAATATGTGTTTTTAGCACCACTTTCCTTTTTAATTAAACTTATATTCAGATTTATTTTTGAAGTAGTGTCTTCCTTCACAGTTGCATTAGGTCCTTAATCTTATTTTCATCTGAGTGACAGTAAAAACTCATCCATTGAAACTACTTTGCCTGTTATCGGCTTCTATTCACAGCGTGACAGACACATGATAATGAAATCAGTGACATTCTCTTTTTATTTTTTGCTTTGTACCAAAAAGATGGTAGTTTTTGTTTGGTTCAAAGTTAATAAAAACTATACTCATTGCCTAAAACTTTTATGTGAATACAAATCTATTTTATAGATTTAAAGTGTTTTATTAAACACTACTGTATCCAAGTTTGCATAAAAATATGAAATTCAACCATTTTTTCAGCGATGGTACCGGACTGACACATAAATACATACTTATATTTCATTTGGAACTTAAAATGTAAATCATGGAGTTAGTATCTATCAACAACAAAATATTTTGACTCAATTTTAGTTTTGCATAGCCATATGATTATGTGAAGAAAATTTGAAGACAGAGCTGGTAAGTCTTAGAGGATTTTTAGTACTTTTCTTTCGTGTATTGTTTGCAGGTAGGTAACCCATTAAATGTATTTAACTGGACTACTTGTTACTGTTTGTCCCATTTTTGGTTATACGGCTCAAAGAGCAAACAAACTAATGAAAGGCTCTTATCTGAACTTACCAGGTGTTGTCTAGTGCCCTTAACAAAGTTTTAAGAGCAGCAAACTGTTCTCTGATTAGTTCTTCATGATCCAGTACACTACAGACCTGTTGCACAGTGCCTTTCAAAGGGCTTCATGGCGTGGAAAATTAAGTTGAATCCAAAATATCAACAATGTAGATGAGTCAGAGGAGAATTGTACCCAGGCTTCTGCTGGGTCCTTGGTAGTTAGCAGTTGTCCTCTGCTTGCAATCTGCTTCTAGAGCATACATAACCAAAATCAAATGAGATATGTATGTCTCTTATCCTGTGTTTTTTCATGGTAACCTGAAGTGTAACTGGCCATGCACGAAGCTAATGTATAGCACGAGGCCAGAGAAGGCCTTACCATCCTAAGCCTGCCCATGGGGCCAGTGTACTGTCAGATATGATCAGTTATGTGACTGTCCTTGGAGCAGTCATGGAGACAGATAAGGCACAAAGCAGAGAACGATTTTTTGTAGCTGCTTCAGAAAATAATAATTTGCAGTGAGTTGAAAACACAGCCATTGAGATTGGGAGCAGGATGCTACTGTGGAGAAATAAACCTCTCAGAAAACCCATCTTCCAGACAGAAGAAACATTAATAAGATCCTGCCATAAAATGCAGCCAGTTTCCGGGAATATGATGTTCACTTTAGGAATGGAATTGAATATCTGCATTGCAATTTTCTGAACATGGCCAAGTTGACCTTGGCAAGCAGTGAGTTATCTAATGGAGGGAGGATGCCAAAGCTGAATTAAAACTGAATAACATGGGTGTTTTGCAGTTGTTTTAGTCGAAAACTAACGATCATCATCTAGTAATTCAGCATGAAACCTTCCAGGTAAAATTCCATCCGTCTCCAGAAATGGCTTTGTTTACAGATTTGCTTCATGGGTTACGTTGCTCTGAATGATTATCTTTGCAGTGCCTAATGTAAGTCCTGCATCAGCAAAGCAAGCCTTTATTAGCAGAATTCGTAATGTCTAACTGTTACTACACTACACTGCAATGGTTACTATGTGTTTGAATGGTGTTATTTTATGTCCTGGAGCATTAATAAACCAAAGCAACCAATGGTATCCATAGTAACAAAACCCCAGAAACCCCAGATTGAAATACTATTCCCAGACATGTTAAACTCCTTCTGAAAATGGGTCTTTGTTTCAGCCCTACCTCTTCTGTGATAGAAAGAAAACCCCAGCATTCTCTAAATTAGGACTCTACTTTCAGATTAAAATTTCCCCTTAAGCAATCACATTGCACTACACTGTTAATAATGAAAGCATACATAAATTCGCAAAATAATCTGGCTTCACTGTCCTATTTATCATCATGTAATAATTAGGTAATGAATCAATGTCCATTTTTCTCAGGTGAATCTAAGAATGTAGTGTTGTGAAGGTGAAATTAAATTAAATTTTTACTCAAAGGTTAGGGATGAAATTTTTGTATGGTTAAAGAAAATTACTCACATTTTATTTTTAAACTATACTATGTGGTTTTTTTAATTTAATCATATGTTGATTCCCTAAAAT
This sequence comes from Lycocorax pyrrhopterus obiensis, assembly GCA_014706295.1. Taxonomy (NCBI): domain Eukaryota; kingdom Metazoa; phylum Chordata; class Aves; order Passeriformes; family Paradisaeidae; genus Lycocorax; species Lycocorax pyrrhopterus. The sequence goes on from JACSVZ010000001.1 coordinate 55,524,396, forward strand.
CCATTATGTATGGAGAAAATGTCTTGAAGAAATGAGTTCCACTGAATTCCAGTTATGTATTAAAAAGAAGCATTTGATTTTTTTTTTTTTTTTTTTTTTTGGATCTTGTTACCAAAGTAAAACCTGCTTTGGTAATTTGAGAAGAATGTAAGAAATTGATACTCTTAAAGATATGTTAGTAATGTTGACATATTTATAATAACTATCTTTAGAATGCATCTGATATGAAATGAATTTTTAAAATAGAACTTTTTTTAAGGAAAACCATGCAAAATGCTACTTTTGCTTCTTCTCTGCTAGGCTATAGGGGAAAGTTTTATTAGTACATAGTCCTGGATTTTAATTTGTTAATTTGGAAGACAAAATTTTATTCATTGACTAACAGTAAGGAACCCTTTATTTCCTGCTCAGCAGATGGAAGAAGATCTGAAAGATTCAGTGTTCAGTGTAAAGTTAATGTTGATGGGTGTTTTGATAGAAGGATGCTTTGAAAAAGCTAAATACTTTATTTGAACCCTTAAGAAATATATAGCCTTCTTTGTTGTTTGCAACAATCTTAGATACTATTTATGATGTTTTTTAATGGAACAATATGTATAAAAAAATAAGCTAAACCCCAAATTATTTTACCCGTGTAGATTTGTATTAATAACATCAGTTCCACTTTTGCCCATGCAACAGAATCCTGGGTTTTCTCCAGCAATTTTTATTTAGCATTGACTACTCTAGAAATCTTATTTTACAGTTTTTCCCCTACAGTCTTTGGATTAGGAAGTTTAGTTAGGTGAGGATGATGTGTATCTCAGCCTTGTACTGACAACACTCAAGATGTAACCAGTATGTGAACAAAAGTCCCAAGGCTCTTCAATTCCATGCTTACCTGCACAGAGTAGGCTGGGTTGCCCATCTCTAGCCTTGACAAAATTGTCCTTGAACAGGAACTGAGAGAGTAACTTTCAGGTTGTTTTATTAACATACAGGAACATAGATTTAACTTGTAGCAATGTGGGTTTCTATTTCCTACTTGTTGATTTTTTCCCATGCAGCTCTGTAGAGAGGTGTGCCTTCACCTTACTTTGAGGAAGAGGTGTGAGGACGAAAGAAACAATTGTATAAGATATCTTGACTAGAAGCACAGTTAGCAAGCATAGACCCCAATTCAGAAATACTCAGAAAATGTATCAGACCTAAAGTATGAGATAAATGTTTTTTTCAAAGCAGGATTGGAATCAGATCCTGAAAAATGGAGGATAATTTTGATGTGGCTGTCTTACTAATTTTGATCTCATTTTGAATTTGCAGCTGTTCTACATTCACTCACAGGTCTTTATATTTGGGGTTTAGATCATGAATTTATTTCTACAATATATTTGAAAATAATTTTGTTCATGAGAAAGTTTTGTAAGTAAATATTGGTGTAACATGTTTTGAAAAGTGATTTAGAGGTTTATATCCTAACATTAGCGTGATAAGGGACAAAATCCACAAACGGGCTTAGATAGAATTTGGGATTGTTAGCCCCTGGAACAGCCATAAAAACGTAAATGGTTCACCTCCTTCAAGTTTTCCCTGGGAAATTCCTTAAATGTCCTGGGCAGGGCTAATTCTTCAAACCCTGTTCTCTGAAGGACCTGATCTGAAGAATACAGATACACCATCTGTAAAGAATATTTGTTTTGCCATCAAAATACAGGCAGACTTATTGGATTTGTTAATATTTTGAAAAGATTGTCTACTCTGATTGTTATGATTTTTATGTTTTTGTTGGTTTTGATTTTATTGTGTACTTGAGTTTTAATGTCTAGTTTAGTTATTATTCTTATCAGAACAGAAAATTCATAGAACGTCACTAGTTCACTTTAGGGGTGTGTTTTTGGTGTGTTTTCCTTGTATTTGAGCAAAGATTACACTATTTTTAATATACTTGAAATCCTTAGGCTCTAATAAAATAATTATGAGCAGAGCAGATCTAGTTATTACAACCCTCCAAAAGATTTTCAAAAGCCAAAGCGAAGCAAATATTTTAGCCAATCCATCATCAGAACTTACTCAGTGATTTCTTACAAACACAGAACAAAAAAGATCACAGCGAAGAGCTCCCAGATAATCCAGAGTTTCAGAGCTAGATACTGGGTTTATTGCTACTAGTTCTGAATTGCCTGGGTACTTCACACATGTGAATGAGACAACTCCACAGAGAACAGAAGCTTCAATTGATTTAATATTATCATGTCTAAAGTGTAGTTTTATTTAGAATGGAGATAATACATACATTTCACAGGAAAATAAATAATAATAAAAAATAAAACAGCTTAATTTTATGTGGATAATTATCTTTTGCCTTGAAAGGCATCCTAATTTTTCATATTGAGTTGAATTTTTTTCATTTTTTAGTGAATATCAGAGTTAACAGGGTTTTCATAGTGAATAATCAAAATAATATGTTCCTAAACACTAAACTGAGTATACCTCAAGCTTATGTGAGTTTTCTTAGAATTGTTTCCAAATGAAATTCCATAGCAAGTGACCCAATTTTGTGAAGCATTTTTTTTGCAGTGGAAGCCATATACATTCTGCTGTAGACAAACTAAATTTTCTGAGACATGTTTTCTACTAATCTTCCGTGTTTCTTATCTATATATAAAAAAACCTTATTTTTAAACTAATTTTGTAACTTTTGAGTTGTGTTGTCCCCTTCAGGGTTTTGGGCATCTTATTTATTCATGCTATAGCTCTCTCGTATTCAGAACTGAAAGAGATCATGACTCATTCCCTAAGTTTCTCTTGACCTCATGCCTTCTACATTGTTCAGCTTTAAACTGAACAAGGCTGTCATATGAGTGCATAAGCAAAAAACTCTTCTAGGGTAAAGTAATTTATTGCATCCGTGGAAGAGTTGCCAGTTTTGCTATTAGGTAGGATTAATTTCCTATAGGGAAATAAGGTGATTTTCAGAAAATTTGTGCCTTGAATTTGCATTTTACCATCTCATCTTCTATCAGTAGGTTTGTGCTACTTTCTAAACAAACTTACCCTCTTATATGAACGGTTCAGTACTGAAGTGCGTGTGGTTGTGATGTGTTCATCATGAAAAGAATTTCTATTTGACATATGATTTTCAAGGATAAATAGGCATAGCAGCAGTAAGAGTGTAAAACTGATTTTTAGACATTGAGTTTAGAGTTCAGAAATGAAAACAGGAACATTTTGATTAGTAAAATGAGCAAATTCGATGCGTGAACCACTTAGAAAAAAAATGAGATGGGACCTAACTGTAGTCTTACTTCAGTTTCATACCAGTTTAGATCAAGATATTAAAATCTCCAATCAAAACTATTTTTTGTTTATCACAAACTCTTTTGCTTTCGCAGGCCATTTTACAGTACTTTCTATCTGGTGATCTACAACAAATTCCCAACATAAATCTGAATCTACTGCAATAGCTATTTTTCTTCCAGAGAAGACTTCTGACTTCCTTCCAGTTATGTACCCTTCTCCCAGGTTACTTCTCTTCTGTCCTTCCTCTATTTATAGGCCATTGATTTCCCAAGCCTTTTTTTTCCTCCATAAAAATCTAAATTAATGCTAGAGTGTCTGTCATATCATTCATTACATTACTTGTTATAAGAGAATGACTTTTTCTCTTTCCTTCTCAGCTTAGTGAAAATATTTCCACTTACTTTAATTAGAAGTGGTTTGAGCTCTAAATTCTCACTAGGAATGACTGTAAAATTTCAATTATCCTTCAGATATTGACAATTCACTCAAGAAACTTCATAGTAAAACCAGGCTAAGTTATCTGTAGAGTATTTTGAAGCAAAAATAGACATTTAATTTTTTTTTTTTTTCAGTTGCAGGTAGTGGAACTCGTAGTTTAAATTGTTTCAAGGTAGGTTTCCTACCTTCCTGTTATTTACTTTTAAGAAAAAACAAGCCCATTTTTCTAACTTTCCTGAGATCATTGCAGATAATGATGACAGATAATTGTTTGTCACTTTAAATGATATTATCTTGCCAGCTGTCTCAGTGGCAAGAAAGACTGTGAAAGAAAAATAAGGTAGAGGTTTTTGTTCACAACAGAGCCATTTTTATCCTACTTACTAACTTCTGCTTAAAAACATTCCATTAATAAGAAGTAAGGGCTGTCTAAGCTATGGACTTTGTATGCCTAGGACTCAAAAGTCACATTAAAAGGTAACCAGAAGTTAGTATAATTTTCACTAAAAATAGTATTGGACACCACCAGTGCTGTGTTCCAGCAACAAAAAAAAAAATAGACAGCAAATCTGATCTCTGATAGAGATCCCATTAAAATTCAAGTCAGAAAAAATCCTGCTCTCAGACACTATTCAGAAGTAAAACCAACAAAATTGGCTTTTACACACTAAAACACCATCCACAGCTAAGTCCAAAGATGAATCTAGGAGCAGTGTCTGATTTTGGTGGGATTTTACAAATATCCTTGTCCACTTGTAGGTCTAGTTAAAAAAAAATATTTTAGATAACTTGAGAACACAATGAATAAAGGTTAGATAGCACAATCTGTTGTGCTAGGATAAGGGATAATGGTTTTAAACTGAAAGAGGGTGGATTTAGATTAGCTATAAGAAAGAAGTTTTATACAATGAGGGTGATAAAACACTGGAACAAGTTGGCCACAGGCTGAGATGCCCCATCCATGGAAACATTTAAGATCAGATTGGACACGGCTCTAAGGAACTTGACCTAATTGAAGATGTCCCTGCTCATTACAGGGGTGTTGGAGTTGATGACCTTTAAAAGGTCCTTTTCAAACTGTTCTATGATTCTACATTACAGCAAAAATGTCTATTTCTCTGTTTATAGGATGGTAGGCAATGTACTGGTGCTCAAAAAAATGCTCAGTTAAAACTTTTATGTGTTTATGAAGCTAAGCTTTGATGACAATTATAAGTTTTTTGCTTCTGCTTCAGGATTTTGTTCAGATGAAGACTGAAATCTGAACATGTACCTCTAAGGAGAGAGAACAATATGCCCTGAGAGGAAAGTAACAAGGACAAGTATAACATTAGATTTTCAGTATGTTCAACTCTTTCTCAACTCATCCAAACTATAGACATGCAACGAATATGCATGTGGAAGAGCAATCCACGTTTATAAATTTACAGGAAGAAATCAATAGAACATTACTGGCTGCTTAAAAGCATAAAAGCTTGAACACTGAGAATTCCTGTGAAACAGATCAGAATATCAAGACAATGACAACGTCAGTGACAGCTCTACTGCTGAGAATTTTGTTGATCATAGAATATACAAGGTGACTATTAATTTTGAGGAGCTGTTTCTGAGCACCTTTTGGTGGGTAAAACATTAAAAATCACAACTAGTCCTTAGCTTCTCTCTGTGATTGAAGGTTGACCTTGATCAGATATCTAGATCTTGCACCAGTGGAATAACTTTCTTCCTAGAGGACTTAAATTGCAAGCCTATTTGAAGCTTTTCTATAATTTTTTTTTGTAAGAAAAGTAATTCCCATCCATAATTACTAAGTCAGCTAAAGTCTTTCAGTAACATTTCTTTTCAGTTTTCCTGTATCTTCTCATTATAAAAATACTGTCTAAAGAAAAGGCTAAGAGAAACTCAAGCTGCAGATTTTTCACATGGATAAAAAGTTGCAAAATGTGGGAAGATGAAAGGATAATACTAGATACTTAGCAAATGCTGAGAAGATACTCTAAAGTGCAGTAGTCTGTCCTGGGTTGCTGTTGACTTGTTGCCTTCTTATTGATAAGGGTACAAAAACATGCAGATTGTGTGAAAGACTAAGATTTTTGACAGTGTTTATTTAACATTACTTTTCTCTTTCTGAGGAGCTCAATTATTATAGGATTTGAAAGTACTTTGTGACAGTCTCTAGGTCACCTGGTTCATGATGTCTGATAGGCAGTCAATCTTCCAAGCTTTTCATCCTCACTTTGCTACATCTATATCTCTAAGTATTCTTCTAACTGGCTTGATTCAGGTTTTTGAGGAAAATAGTTTTCAGATCTGAGCCCAGCTCCTATCTCTTGCAGAGTGCTTTGGTTTTCTTAGGCAGGGTGTTCATATACAGTTGATTTCTAATTTGTCTTTCAGAGTAAGATACCTTTCAAGGATATTGATCTCAACGTTCATGACATTAACTATTACTCGTGCTTAACAAGAAAGAAAACATTCATCTACTTGTCTCCCGTATTTTCAATGTGCTCTGAAAACATTGGAGAGAGGAGAGGAGAGGTTCGGAGAGGAGAGGTTCGCAGACGTTCGGAGAGGTTCGGAGAGGTTCGGAGAGGTTCGGAGAGGTTCGGTTCGGAGAGGTTCGGAGAGGTTCGGAGACGTTCGGAGAGGTTCGGAGAGGTTTGGAGAGGTTCGGAGAGGAGAGGTTCGGAGAGGAGAGGTTCGGAGAGGTTCGGAGAGGTTCGGAGAGGTTCGGAGAGGTTCGGAGAGGTTCGGAGAGGAGAGGAGAGGAGAGGAGAGGAGAGGAGAGGAGAGGAGAGGAGAGGAGAGGAGAGGAGAGGAGAGGAGAGGAGAGGTTCGGAGAGGAGAGGTTCGGAGAGGAGAGGAGAGGAGAGGAGAGGAGAGGAGAGGAGAGGAGAGGAGAGGAGAGGAGAGGAGAGGAGAGGAGAGGAGAGGAGAGGAGAGGAGAGGAGAGGAGAGGAGAGGAGAGGAGAGGAGAGGAGAGGAGAGGTTCGGAGAGGAGAGGAGAGGTTCGGAGAGGAGAGGAGAGGTTCGGAGAGGTTCGGAGAGGTTCGGAGAGGAGAGGTTCGGAGAGGAGAGGTTCGGAGAGGTTCGGAGAGGAGAGGTTCGGAGAGGAGAGGTTCGGAGAGGTTCGGAGAGGTTCGGAGAGGAGAGGAGAGGAGAGGAGAGGAGAGGAGAGGAGAGGAGAGGAGAGGAGAGGTTCGGAGAGGAGAGGAGAGGTTCGGAGAGGAGAGGAGAGGAGAGGAGAGGAGAGGAGAGGAGAGGAGAGGAGAGGAGAGGAGAGGAGAGGAGAGGTTCGGAGAGGAGAGGAGAGGTTCGGAGAGGAGAGGAGAGGTTCGGAGAGGAGAGGAGAGGAGAGGAGAGGAGAGGAGAGGAGAGGAGAGGAGAGGAGAGGAGAGGAGAGGAGAGGAGAGGAGAGGAGAGGAGAGGAGAGGAGAGGAGAGGAGAGGAGAGGAGAGGAGAGGAGAGGAGAGGAGAGGAGAGGAGAGGAGAGGAGAGGAGAGGAGAGGAGAGGAGAGGAGAGGAGAGGAGAGGAGAGGAGAAGGTGTGGCTGGTACTACACCAGCTGGTAATACATGGAAATATTTCAGGATGGAATTAGTAAAATACCTGTACATCTTCCTGATGGTTACCTCATATGATTCTATACCAGAAGACTTTATTTACCTTTACAAAACTGTTTAAAATTCTGGGTGCTGAAGTGTCTAAAGCAATTAGTGTTTGATGCTATTTTTCACAAAGTATCTGGTATGTATCCTGTCTGAAACTTTATTTTGTTCCTTTAGTCCAAAATACAAAATACCAATGCCAAAATAGGAATAATAAACCAAAATTTAACTCTGGTTAAGATTGGAGGGGCATAGTGGCTTATTTCTTATTCATTAAATTCCATGTTCTTTATTAAATGCCAGAAACATAAATTTACCAGAGAAGTATGCTTATCATTCTTTTCATCCTCAATGCAAATTTTTTCACATATAACACCATTGCTCTTTTTTTTCCTGTTATCTTATTTCTTTTGAAGCACAGGGAAAAAAATTTCAACATCTTCAACATAGAATTAGCAACACACAATCTTACTAAGGAAAGAAAACAGTTTTAATTTATTTTTGTTGCTGATAAGAACTTTTCTTGCCCAGAACCTTGCCTTCTCTTTTACAATTCTTTTATCTGGAAATTAACTCATTTAAACACAGATGGTACAAAAGCTCATCATTTACATAACAAGGAAAAGCAGGTAAATTTCAGCAGTGCCCCACCTACTGTAAAGTATTAATAATATGCTTCAGCAGTCTTAATTACTTTGGTGACCTTCTTAATTTAACAGATTTGACTTTCCCCATTTGTAATTTTGCAGCAATAATTGGATAACTAGGCAATGCATGTACCTAAACAAATTAGGGCTTTTTTAATAAAACTTGATTATTCACAGTTCATTAGACAAAAAGCTGTATTTTAATATTAATTGCAATTACTCCTGTAGAATGTCATTCAGAATTAAATATCATGCTCTGTTTTTATGCCCATAGAATCATAGAATGGTTTGGTTTTTAAGGGACCTTGAAGATCATCTGGTTCCAACCCCCTGCCATGGGCAGGGTTGCCATCCACTAGACTTGTTTGCTCAGAGCCGCATCCAGCTTGTCCTTGAGCACTTCCAGGGATGGGGCATCCACAACTTCTCTGGTCAACCCGTTGTAGTGCCTCACCACATCGACAGTGAAGAATACCTTTCTTATATCTGATCTAAACCTACCATCCTTCAGCTTAAAGCCATTAACTCTTGTCCCATCACTACATGTCCATGTGAAAAAGCACTCTTCACCTTTCTTGTAGACTCCCTTCAGGTTAAAGTTATTCAGAACATTTAAAAGCTGTATATAAATTAATGCATCTGAGATGTATTAAAACTGCTAATATGAATGTATTTATATTTATGGTTTGACCTAAAATCTGCTTTTTGACCTCACTGAGAAAGGCCAATTCATTTCAACATTATGAAATAATTCAGGTTAAGATTAATTTTCTTTTTAGTTATCTATTTATTTATCTATTTAAACTTTTTTAGTTTATCTATCTATTTATCTATCTATATCTTTTTAGTTATTTATTTATCTATCAAACAATATGATGTCCTTAGCTCTGAATATCAAGGTCCAAAATGTTATGGTTAATTAATTATACTGGTGTTTCCATCATTTCTTATGAAGCTGGAATTTTAAAACTTATTTCAAATAACATAGACCTATTCTCCCTGATATAAATGAAACAAAAAAAAGTGTCACTTCAATATTAGGAATATGAAAATTCCTTTCCTTAGTATTGATTCTAAGAATGTATTATCCATCAGATATTTTGTTAATTTCCAGCTATCTTACAGGGCCAGTCTTAGTGTTGATTTTAGGCTTGTTCCAAAGATTAAAACTTGAGTGAGATGATACAAAATGTATGTTGTGTTAAAAACACTAGCGTTAAAATAAAAAAGGAAAAATGTGAAGAAACATCTCTGACAGGAATAGTCTTTTTCACCACAAACCTCACAGTCTTCTCTTGTTCAGTAGGTAGTTTTTGTGAAATTTTTGGTAATTTTCTGAAGATATTTTTATGTTGGAAATTAGCTGCATTGTTTTACGAATATTTTGAGCATTTTTTAAACTCTTGAATATCTCTAAACAAAGTGCAAGTAAAAGAAATCCCATGCATCCTAAAGCAGGCATTATGACTGAAGCAGATATAAATAAATAAATGAGCACAGCCTGCCAACTTACTCTTGAGAAATTACCACCGTATTTTTTCCTAGCTTAACTTTTCTGTGAGCATTCATATTCATGAAGGCAAAGGGTCAGTTGCATATGACTTAACCACAGGACATTTTTATCCTAGATACAGATCTAATTGAGGCAGCTGAAATGTGAGCATATTTTGCTTATCCCTGACCTACAATTTCTGTCTGTTCTAAAAGCGAGAATTAGTTTGGTCACCCTGCTGTCAGCCCAGGGCATCTTCTGACAAGAGATTTCTAATACACTGAACAGCACTTTACATTAAGTGGTACTAATTACTGGGGCTGGGTAAGCAGTTTGACCAGAAGTTGGAAGCATAACTGCAGACTATTTGAGAATTCCAGCTGGAACTACTGACATAGTTATTACTGTTTATTTTCTTATTTATTAATATAATAAGAATAGAAATCCTAAAGCACGAATATTCTCTCATGTGTTTCTGTGTATTTAGTTACAATAAAGAGTGCATTTTAGTTTGTATTTGCTAAAAGAAAGCCAGAATTTATAACCATTTAATAAATAAGGGCTAGCAAACTTTTGGGTAAAAAAAGCCCCATGGAAGTTTCTGCTTCTCAATACCCTGACCTTCCTGAAATATTGCATCACTGTTTGGAAGCAACAAATAACCTTGCAGGCCTGTCAAGAAAGGAAGTTCACATATTTTAGCCTCTATTCTAAATTACCATTTGGCAGTTATGTATATTTGTGTCATGATTGCTTCTCCATTGATATAACAGGAATGGTAGTAATTGACTTCACAGGATGGTATATCTATGTCAAATTTTAAAGCATCCTGACTCTGAGATGAAGTAAATTATTTTTCACTAATATTATTAGTATTGGTACATTAATTCTGTTCTCCTTGGGGGCAGAAAAACAAGGTTGGAAAAAAATCACAAGTTTATCTACATTTATTGCCCCCTAATCTTAGAGCAGCTTCCCCCAGAGTATTTTTCTGTTTTCTATTATTTTTACCCCATACACATTCTATCTTTAATTTCCAGGTACCAATGTACTGTGGAGGAAGTTTCTCAAGGGTTCCCCTGAAAGAAAAGAGACTATTGCTCTTGGGAGGCCCTATAGAAGTTTTTCTTTTAAAAATTTATTGATTTGAAGACATGTAAGAATATGTGTGATTATCTGTATGGATTCAAATTCTCCCGGGGATTTTTTTACAGAAGTTGTGAAAAAAACACAGTCTGTGAAAGAAAGTCCCTTGGAGCTGTTTAAACAGAAATGCATAATTATTCAAAAGTACTTTTATGGTACTCTGGCTTTCCTAACACAGTTGGACACTATGCAGATAAGGGCCAGTCTGTATAAAATAACTTTTCCCCATTTTCAGGGGTGTGTGCTTTCTGCATTTTCCTCGTCTACTTTCTTCTGTCTTACTCCTAATTTTTCTTTGGTGATTTTAACCATGTTTTATGAGGGTTTTTTGGGTTTTTTTTTGCTCTCTGGTGAATTCTGCCATTGATTTCTCTTTAAGAAACCTATTACAATGGAAATTAGCAGCAGATTTGAATTCAGAAAGAATTCTTCTGTTTGGAATTCATCTGAAAAAAGCAGATGATTCCAGCGTCTCCATCTGAGCTACCCAAGGGTGTCTTTACGGCTAATAGACTGAAATAAGCACATTTAAAGCATTATTAATGTTATACATTTAAAGGAGGTGGTTGTCCTGCTCTCCTCTGCACTGGTGTGGCTTCACCTCAAGTTCTGTGTGCAGTTTTGGGTGCCACATTATGAGAAAGACATAAAGCTATTAGGAAGCATTCAAAGGAGGGCTACTGAAACAATGGAAGGTTTAGGAGGAAGCCGTATGGGGAGCAGCTAAGGTCACTTGGCTTGTTCAGCCTGGAGAAGAAGAGACTGAGGGGAGACCACATTGCAGTCTACAACATCTTCACAGGGAAAGAGGAGGGGCAGACACTGATCTCTTCTCTGTGCCAGGACCTGAAGAATGCCCTGAAGCTGTGTCAGGGGAGGTTTAGGCTGGATATTACGAGAAGGTTCTTCACCCAGAGGTTGTTTGGGCACTGGAACAGGCTCGCCAGGGAAGTGGTCACAGCACCAGCCTGACAGAGTTCAAGAAGCATTCGGACAATGCTCTCAGGCAACATGGTGTGACTCTTGGGAATGGCGTTGTACGGGGCCAGGAGCTGGGTTCAATGACCCTTGTAGGTCCCTTCCATTTAACATATTCTGTAATTCTTTGATTTTATCCTGAGGAAACCATTTATAATGGATTAGATAGCTTTCACCCTAAAGGAAACAATTTCCAGCTTGGGAAAGAGGAAAAGTGAGGCCCTAATCATAAAGCTTAGCTATGTTTATACTGCAAAAGTGAAAAACAAAGGGTCTCTGCTGTGAAAATGAAAGATACACTCTGCCTTTGACTAGTTAGTGCAACCATTTAGCATTTCTGAGTTCCCAGCTATGTTGTGTATATGAGCGTGAAATTTTATTGAGTATTGGAGCAGGAGGTGTTGTGTTTTTTTAAGAGAATGGCCTATGATGTCCTTTGAGTTCACTATGCTCGCTTCTAAAACAAATAACTTTGCTGTTCCATTTACTTTTATTTTCTTTTGTAAAGATTGCCCATTGTTCTATAATGTCAGTGAAGACTGCTCAGGTTTTTCACACATGCATTGCTCAAGATATTTAGAGATCAATTCAGTTTCCTAAACATGGTATTTCGATATTATTTGAGGTGACCTTGATGCCTTATCAGGCCTCCTAGACACAGAGACTAGACAGAGTAAAGGAACAAAAGTAGGTATTTATTTGAAGGGCCCTCAAGGTACACCCTGGGGAGCCAGAGGCTATTGCCAAGATGGACCCCAAGATGGATGACAGGTCACGAGTTTTCCACACTTTTATAAGTTTGGTTCATTTGCATATCAGGGTCAATTCTCCAATTAAAACCCCAGTTAAATGATATAATTCCCCTTAGCTACCCCCCCTTCAGAGACTCCTTGGTTTACACCCCTTGGGCTCAGGATGGTCCAGGTGTCCTTGAAGAGCAGTCTGGAGAGGCTTTGTTGTGTCTAACTAGCATGAGAGAGCAGAAAGTAACAGGCTACAAGAAGCTTCAAAGTTGCACACTAAGCAGTACAGAGTTTTAAAAAATATAAAAGTTAAAACCTAAGGCATCAACCTATCTTAGCATACTTAGCTTTCACCTGCTCTGGAAATGTTGCTGTATTTTAGGAACTCTCTAAGCACAGACAGAGTCAGGTTTAAAAAGGAGACATTTTTTATTCTGTGCAGGGTGCAAGGTGAAAGTTTTCCACAAATAAAGCATTCAAAGGAATAAAAAGTGAGAGAATTTATACATGGAATTCTGCACAAAACCACCTATCTAATACATAGTTACCACCCACCTAACGCATAATTATTTAGCTTGCACAACATTAAGTAACACTTGCCACTTTGCCTGCATGAGCCTTTCCAGGGGTCTCTGGTGAACATCTGGGGAGGTGCCCCACTCCTCAGCTTTGAGCAAAGCTCGGCTCAGTATGTGCAGAACCCAAGGTCGAGTGCCAAAGAGGATGTTATCCGCAGCGTGGTGCTACATCTTCTCAATCTATTGCCAATCAGGACATAAACCACAAATCTTTCCATAAGCATTAAGCAAGACCTGCCTAACACACCTAATAACATATAGTTGCATTCAAAAGATGAGTTAAAGGTGAGAATGATACCATCAGCTTCCATCTGCAACAGAGATCACAGGAAAGGACAAGGACAGAGAATTCTACTTAAAGGTATCAGAAAGTAAAGGTTGATTCTTTTCATCCTCTAACTTGTTATTTTTAATAAAATTCAGCTTATGCAAAGGCAGATATCTACAATAGGCTAGATAATTCCATATACAGTAGAGCTACCTTTAGACAGGTGGCAGGATTATACCCTTCCTCTAGAAGCAAAAAATGTATCTAAATTGGGTAATAGAGAAAAATTAGAAATAAGAAATTATGAAAGCTTTCTGGTTTAACTACTTCTTCAGTATAATTTTCTGAAATTTTTAAATTATTCAAATTTCTGTCTGGAAGTTTGACTAGCATCTAAAGTTCTGTGTATATAGACAGAGGTCTCTTGTCAGTATTAATCAGGTAAATTTGTATCCGTCCAGGTCCGTAAAATATTATTTCCCTTAAGAATTTGGTACAGAGATTTTAAAACATTCCTAAGATCTAAATCCTCCACAAAATACAGTCATATAAAGTTTGAATTTCGTTTTTTAAATAGTGTCATGTATGAAATTGTGCCTGCTTCAGATTTTAATGAAAGTATTTTAGCATATGACCATTTCCTCTCACTTGTGGAAAGGAACAGTAACCTGATGGACGTTAGGTTAAAAGCTAAGGAAGGCAGAGTGAGAGTTTATATGGTTTTTATGCACATAGACAAAGTCATATACTTCTGTGAACAGAGGGTATTCAGATACTACAATAATGCAAGATATGTACAGAGCTGGTATTTTCAAATCCAATGCATACATACATCCAAACAATAGCAGAGGATGGTCTGTTAGAACTTGAAAGCTAATCAATTCCACCTCCTTTTTCTCTGGTAAAATAAATACTTCTAGACTTCTGTAGGGGGTTGAACCTGGCTGGATGCCAGACACCCATCAAAGCCTCTTTCTCACTCCCCTCCACAGCTGGACAGCGAAGAGAAAATGTAGCGAGGGGAAATGAGTTGAGAAAAGCGCTCGGAGAAATCACTCACCAAATACAATCACAGGCAAAACAGACTTGAATTAAAGATATTAATTGAATTGTTGCTAACAAAATCAGGGCAGGGTAATGAGACGCAAAAACAGATTTTCAGCCCCACTTCTCCCTCTTCTTCAGCTCCACCTCTGCTTCCCCAGCAGCGCAGGGAGACAGGAATAGGGGTTAGAGTCCGTTCATCACACACGGTTTCTCCTGCTGCTCAGGGAGAGGAGTCCTTCCCTTCTCCAACGTGGGGTCCCTTCCATGGGAGAGAGCTCTCCATGAACTGCTGCAACATGGGTCACTCTTCCACGGGGTGCAGTCCTTCAGGCATAGGCTGCTCCAGCGTGGGTCCCCTACAGGGTCACAAGTCCTAGCAGGAAACCTTCTCCAGCACAGGTTCCTCTACACAGCTCTGCTGGTCCCTGCCAGGACCCTGGTGCAGCACGAGGCTCCCATAAGGTCACAGCCTCCTCTCAGGCATCCACCTGCTCTGGTGTGGGGCTCCTCCATGGGCTGCAGGTGGACCTCTGCATGCTATGGTTCTCCATGGGCTGCAGGGGCACAGCTGCCTCACCATGGTCTGCACCATGGGCTCCAAGGGAATCAACTACAGTGCCTGCAGCACCTCTTTCCACTCCTTCTCCACTGACTGGAGTGTCTGCAGGGCTGTTCCTGTCATATATTTTCACTTTGCTCCTCTCTGTCTGCAATTACCTCTGTGCAGTAACTTTTTTTCTTCTTCTTAAATATGTCATCACAGAGGCGTTCACCATTTCTAATTGGCCCAGCTCTGGCCAGTGGCATGTCCATGCTTGGAGCCGGCAGGGATTGTCTCTGCTGGACATGGATGAAGCTTCTAGCAGCTTCTCACAGAAACCACCTCTGTAGCTGCCCTGTTGTCAAAGCTTGGCCACGCAAACCCAGTACAACATCTCTGACTTATTTTTCTGTTGTTTCTGTTGTATGCTGTTACCATACATGAGACCGTGTAACACAGGGAAAAGCAGGGAATTTTTTGATAAAACTAAATAATTTTCTTCTTAAACATGACTCATGAGAAAAGAACCCTGCATAATCTGGTTTTATTGTCTCTTAGTGACCCAGTGTATGGGTGCTTTTGTCAAAATTTTGAGTAGAGTGGCCTCTGTGAGAAGAGGCTGGGGCTATCCTGTGCCGGACCTGGTTCCAGCCAGCACTAGCTTCACACCAGATTCTGTATGGTACAGTGTAGATGAGGTTGAATATAGAAAAAATCACCAAAAAAGGGCTGTAATTTGATAGAGAAGGTCACAAGTACCATTTGAGATGTTCTTTAATATCCAAGATCCCTGCGCAGATCTGTCTGAAATAATGACATACTTTCAGGATTGCCAGGTGCTACTGAAGGGGCTACTGAAAGCTGTGTGGTAAACCACAGGACTTAAAAAGAAATCATCCAGCTGTGTCACAGGACATAGGAATGCCAGTTTATGATACTATTTATACTTCCGGTTCTCCTCACTGTATGTATGAAGAATCATAGAATCATAGATTTATAGAATCATGACATGGCTTGGGTTGGAAGGGATCTTAAAGAGCATCCATTTCCATTCCCCGTGACATGGGTAGAGACATCTTCCACTAGAGCAGGTTGCTCAGAGTTCCATGTAAGCTGGCCTTGAACACTTCTAGGGATGGCAAATCCACAGCTTCTCTGGGCAAACCGTTGCACTGCCTCACTACCCTCACAGTACAGAATTTTTTCCTAACATCTAATCAAAACCCACTCTTTAGTGTGAATCCATTCCCCCTTGCTCTGTCCCTACGTGTGCTTGTAAGATGTCTCTCTTCTTTCTTGTAGACTCCCTTCAGGTACTGGAAGGCTGCAGTTAGGTCATCCTGAAGCCTTCTCTTCTTCAAGCAGAGCAATCCCAATTCTCTCAGCCTTTCCTCATAGGAGAGGCGTTCCATTCCTCTAACATTTTTCTTATAGATAACTGAAGTCCAGCGTGTAGAAGTATGCATACATAGATAACATATGCACATTAGTTTTACAGCTATACAAAAAATTAAGTCTTTTGTACAATCTGAGTATCAAACTAAAATATAAAGTCAGTTAATACACTGAATTGCTCTTAAATCTTTGCTAAAACACACAAAACCCATTTCCTTATGTCTTGTAAGATATAATGGGAAATATCTTGGCAGAATCTTAGATTTTGTAGCAACTTCAAGCCTTAAAAGCACAATTAGAAGGATTGTAGATTTTTTTAAATTATTAGTTATTTTAATTATTAATTATTAGTTATTTAATTATTAGTTATTTTAATTATTAATTATTACTCAAAGAATGAAATAGACTTTATATTCTAAGCTAGTTACACATTATTCATCTGCACACCTTATTATATTTCTTAAACTTTTTTTTGTTTCAGAGGTCACTTATGGTGAATTGTACTCTTTGGTTCTACAACTAAAGTAAATAATGCCGATTGTTTAATTTAATGAGCTTTCACTTTCATAGCACTAGATAATGAGTAGACAACTAACTATGACTTTGAGCTATTCCACAGTTTTCCTAACACTGCTGATAATTAAAAGAGCCATTAATTCAGTGAAGTTACAAGTACATTATAGCAAGAAAATACACTCCACTGCTTTTCACATTTGTATATGTCATATGGGATATTATTAAATGAGTACTACAAAAATTTTTTCCTATGGAAGTGTAACTGACTTGGGCATAAGCTTTCACTTAACTTAACCATATGGGAAAGGTAACAGTTCATAATGATTTTCCTATGCAGAGCAAAAACAGTGGGGCAATATGAATTAGAGACTAGGGTCCTCAAACAAGTATTTTAAAGTGACCATCATTCAACACATTCTACACAGCAGTAGTATCAACAGAAATGCTTAATAATAGAGAACTTCAGAACCTTAATATTGTGATTTTCACTATGTTTGCTAGGTTAAAGAGATGCTTGAAAGTGCTTTAACAGGGAAACAAGCAGATGTTCTTGCTTAACATAACTTTACATGAAAAAAGTATTATTGTTCATAATTGACTACTTTTAGCCATCAATTTTCACTGCATTTCTTTATATATTTAATGCAGGTACAGATTATCTAAATTATAACTAAAAATATTCCTAAATGTTGAGTGGAATCTATAGAGATAAGTAAAACTTGTTTCTATTCCATCTGAATTCAGGAGTGTAGAACAGAAACGCTCATTGAAATTCCAATAACCCCGATCACAAATTAATGGAAACTAAACTCCCATATTCCTGCATCTGTTTTAAGTGCACCTTCAGGTTATAAGCAGTGAACAGTAAACAGATATATACCATAAAATGTCCTCTAACTGAAATTTACAGGTCTGCTCTACTACATTATTTGAAAAACCCAACTTTTTCTAGCGTTTTTGCTAGACTTGTTAATATTCTACAATGTAATATAATATTCTACAATGTTAATATTCTACAATGTCATATCTACTGCAATTTGACATCATTACTTCTTAAAATGCTGAGCACAAGAAAGCTATGTGAGTTTTGCAGTTTGTAGTACACAATAATTTAAGTTTAGTGGAAAGCATAGACAGGTTTTATAAGTGCTTTTTTAGCTACAGAAAAATACACCATTTTCTTTGAAGCATTTTAAAATTAGCATCAGGCAGTGTTTAAAATCTATCTAGCTTACAGAGCTGTAAGCTGTGATCTGCATAAATGTCACAGAGAATTAAAATATTTATTTCTGTACCAAGTAGTAGTGTAACTAGTATCAGTATTATGTTACCCTTGCTAAATGATCAGTTTTAGCACTTTCATATCAAAGAACTTTACAAAAATACGGTTTACATTTCTTTCTTCTCGCGTCATTCAAAAAAATGTGCATGACTGTACAGGAATTGTAATGGTTGTCTTCACAAGCATGGGCATGCATGCTGTCTTTTTGTTAATTTTTTATTTGTTCTTTTTAAAATTCATATACATTACCACTAAAAGTAATGAGAAGACTAGGATCCTATACTACAAATCTAAACTAATACAAAAAAATCACACATTGTAATACAAGACAATCTTTTGAAAAAACGGAGAAAGTTCCACCAGCCAAACCATCCAAAGTCTTTCATTTTTATGGCATTATTTCATTTGTTACATTTCTCCTGATGTTCTACAGACATTAATTTTGGACTTCAATTCCTAGCCATGGCTCTTGTCAAATTTTAACTTTTTCTTTTTTTTTTTTTTTTTTAATTATGGGGAGTTGATTGCACTTCTTTGTAATTATGTGTTTTAACTGCTTGCAATTTTTCATTTTCCATATCCAGACTTTTCATAATTATTTATCATTTCCTACCTGGTATCTCCCTCTGCCTTAATCCTGTTGCCCATATTTTTATGTGTCAAAAAGTTTATACTTTTATAAAGATTACCTGCAAGATATCTTGCATACCAACAACCTGTAGATTTTGTGATATTTGTGTAATTTCTGCATCTAGATAATTTGATTGTTTTCTCTGCTCTTCAGGCCACAACATGTGTTATCTCTACAGTCATCATTACTTTGTGATAAACTATGTTTAAAACTATATGAATTAAAAGAATACTTCAATCTTTTCTCCCAAGCTCTCTTGTGTTCTGCCTTCCAGTTGATGAGCTGTTTGGATTATACTTATTAATTATATATACAGAGACAGAAAGTTGAACAATTACTTTGCTACTAATGCCAACATTTTGCAACTTCAGTTGTCTTTTGGAAAGATTATGTATGTCATATACAATTTATCACCCATGTACATATTTTTGTTCTGCTTCTACTTTTCCTTGTTTTGTTTCATTATCCAAAAGCCTATAGGCTTGGGAAATAAAAAATACTTACTTCTTCATATTTTATAGACCTAAAATTTTCAGGGAAGTCTTAGATCCCTACTTATCCTTAAATTCCTTCTGTGAAAAAATTATACTGCTAGACATGTACTGCTAACAATGAACCGGTTTTGAGTGAGTTTGGTTGTCCTCTGAGGATGGAAGACGTGCCCTAGAGGGGCAGCCCTGTGTGTAAAGGGCATGTACTGGTAGCTTTGTCTATCTCTTGTGACATACTGATACACATATACGATAATAATACGGAAGAATTCCTTATCTTCTTGTACTCAGCTGGAAAAAGGAAAACAATTTTACGGCCTAAATGCACTGTTTTCCTCAGTGTTACTCTATTTCAGCTCTCGCTTTTATGTTAAAATTGTGCCTGGAAAGATCTAAATCTTGCAGTTCCTGATTTGAATTGAAAATATTCTATCAGCTATTTAAGCTTAAGATGAAAGAAATGTGTGAAACCAGCACCAGACTAGAAAACAGAGATGCTGTGTGGGAGAAGAAAGATATCATATACAAATAAAGATTACTCTTAAACAGATCACCTTCTGATGGGCATTAGAGGAAATTAGAAGCAGTGAGTTTATATGCATGCACCCAATATTTTCTAAATTCACAGCACTCCTTTGAAGTGTAGGAAGGAAATTAAACAGCCGTCTCTTATCAGTGAAATCTGAGCTACCTTCAAATATTGTCTACATGTTAAGCTGTACAGAAAGGTTGGAGAATATTAAAGATTACACAAAGGTAATTGTGTTTAAGAAAAATGGTTATCAGTAAAGAGAAAAAAAAAAATTATATGAGACCTGAAGGGGTAATGAGCACTGAAATACTGCAAATGAGAGGGCAGAAAGGCAGTCTATCAAGGGAGCATAAACTAAAGAGGAAAGAATAAAGGTTTGCAGTATCAGAAGGTGGGTCATCCTGCCCTCTTGGAGCACATATGTAAATACATACCTATTAAATTAAAACATCTGAACCTACATGAGATGCAGGAGGTGAAAACTAGACTTCTGAAAAGAGCCATGGCTTTCTGAGTTGCTTTATTTTCATGCTGCTCTCAGTAAAAATGAAATATTGCATGTAACATGAAAAAAAGGGCAAATCTTAAATTTACAGACAGAGATGACATCCTTGCATCCCATCAGGATATGAACTCTGTTTACTAAAGGGACAGATGTGAGCATCACACAAAAGGGAGGTATAAAAGGCTTAATTACAATCTTTTACACATCTGAAAGGAAAGAAATCCATAAAAGAACAGACTTGGGTAACAAAGACAAAATAAAATAATTATGTAACTGATGTCTGAATCATTCTATTGCCTTTTGTATGCATGGAATAAAACACAGGGCTGATGTAAATACAGCCTACATGAAGTCTGAAAATCTCACTTCAACTTCTTGGGTAAGGAAGGTCTACTAACATCTATTTATCTCATATCTGGTAGATTGGGATTTATTGGAAAATGAAGAAATTATGAAGATACTCTGTATGACTTTGAAAATCATGCAATGGTTAAAGTGCAGGTTTCGAATTCAGAAAAGTATTGAAACAGCTCCCACTATCTTCTCAGAGAACGGCTTAAGTAAAATGAGAATCTCGATCCAAATGACCTGTGAAGGCTCTTTGGAAAGCATTTCAATACAGTAAACTTGGTAGAATCAAAGCTGAGAAATAGACTGGGTTATAAAACTTTTATAAAAGATTCATTTGAAATATTGCAGGAGCAATTGCTAGCTCTAGGGAAGCAACTTTAAAAGAAAGTTGAAAGTACTGATCTATTTCTTCTTATAAAAAACAATGCATTACTGAAGTTATCCCATGTGGAATAGAGAGCAGTCTCTCTAATGGAAAAGTTAGACTAAGGTTTTATAATCCAATAAAAACTATAAACTCCCCACCCACTCTTCTGTATGGAAGTGGGAAATAATGAATTTTCATCTAGCTTTTCAAAATCTAGAATTTAGAAGCAACATTGACCCCACAGTTTATTTAATGTCCACATTACTGAGAGGTGTTTTTTTTAATATACATATTCTGCTGGATACATAAAATGTTGCTTAGCTTGGTAAGAGCTCTATAGCAGTCAAAATCTTCTTTGGGGAAGTCTGTGAATCTCACCTCTCTTCTTGTTGTGTAAGTTTTGTGATAATGATTGAAATATTCAGCACCTGCAAAAGCTTGTTTGTATGAGTTGTCACCAATGAGTCCTCGTCCCTAGTCCTAGTCCCTTGTCTAGGCAGTGTGACTACCTTAGGAATACACGTCTTGAATTCACTAAAAGACCTGAAACAGAAACTAGATAAAATCTGTTAAGGACTGTGAGCCCATGGAAGCTGTTTCTGGACAAACGGATATTTCGCATAGATGCTCATGACTGCACAGTGTTTTGGGAGGCCAGGCAGCAGACTGTATCACAAGACGGACAGTAAATCAAGAGTACTAGCTCATCAACTCTACCAGCATGCAGGCAACTTTTTATAAACTTACTGGCAAACATCAAGTCATGCAAACTGCTAAGCTTCCAGCTGGGAGCAGACTGTAACTATGCTCTTTATCCCCAATAGACTATGTAATTCAGAGTTATAGACTGTATCTGTAAGGGATGTATATACTGTTAAATTTCCCTAACTCCAAGTAGGCAGCCAGTCGCTTGTATGTGCTTAAGACACAAATGTTCAGGGTAATTCCTCCATACAGCTCTAGGTTCTAGATAGTCGTCCTGATGCCAACATCCATATTTCTTCATTGTCAGAAGATGGAAGGAGAGTAAACAATACCAAAGACTTTCAGTGGTCATCACTGAACTAACCAGTCTTCTTCGCTTATGATTTCATATCTCTTCAAAAAATTTCAACCATGTTTTCCTTTCTAAAAGTACTATCAGTTTACTGATTACTTTGAGCAATAATAATTAATTTAGCACTTCATTATTGCCTGAAAACACACTTACATTTACAGTCTTCAACTCTCCATCATTACCTCCTCAGAGAAGAACCACAGAGCTACCTGGGGAAGGGAGGGAAGAGACTTCAATAGGGAGCTTTTGATGAGGACGCCAAAAGCACTTCCCAAATAGTTGCTGCATTGGCAGTCTTCCATCACTAAGGAAAGCTCAGATTGATTGATCAGTAAGTTGTGTCAAAGCACATTCATTTCAGAGAGAAAATGAACTGATAGCTTTAACAGCCTTGTTGAAAATATATAATGTTTTATTTACAGGTAAAGCTATTAATCTGATGTATAACCAATTCAATTTACATGAACATTCACCATCATTTGCTAAAACAAGGGTTTGGGTTATGAAGAATTGGATGATAGCTGTACAGGAAATATTTCTTACCTTTTTTCTGTCTTACTAAATATTAAAATAAAATAGACAGGGTAGAATTAAGATCTTAAAGGACAATTTTAAAAAAAATAAAATACATTGTTCATATGAAAGCTTACAGGTAGATTTGTCAGCCAATATGAAGATGTCTTTCTGGGGAGCAAATGAATGCAAAAAGTGGCATACATAAGTTCTTGTGCACCTGTTTCCAGGGGAACATATTTCCCAGATGTATTCTTTATTTCTTCACTACTTCCAGAGGATGCTAAACAACTGATATGAAGTCTCAGAAGATTTGTCCTAAAGAATCACAAAGAAAATGGAGGCATAATAAGCTGCAAGGGGACACCATTTGCATAAACATCTGTAGAAAATATGTAATCATAGAGATGCTCTTGCTGACACTATTTAGAACCTGTGAACAGCTAAGAGTAAATAGGTTCAGTAATTTGTTTTTTTTCTACCTGCAAAATTGTAATCAGATCTGGCTACAGTTTCAAATGAATTTCACATAAATCAATGCCAGAGAGCAATCATAGTGAAAAACACCATGGAGAGGTGCCCAGTAGTATTTTGCATAGTTCAGCACAAATAGATAGTGGTGAAGGACAAAGGGACATCTGGTGGCTATATAGATATATACATTAATCTTAATATTCTGCATTGCTGTCAAAAAAAATCTAAGCTACAGAGAACTCAGTCTATCCAGACACAATTGTCACTGTCTATTTGAATAAGATATGCAGATTCATATGCTTGATCACATAAAAATCAGATACTGAATAAATTATTTTTTAATCAGATTCCGTGCCTGTATTTCCTGAACAAAACAGCCAGTCACAGCTGCCTTATCCAAAGCACATGAAGGAGTTAGTTTTGTTAGTGCTTTACTCTGTGCCTCAATCCTCACTAAAGTACCTTGAATGTAATTTGTAAAAAACACATTCTTAATCTGTAGTGAGAAAAATCACACCTGAATTATATATTACATTTGGTTTAATAGGACTAGCAAGGCAGTTACAGGATATATGCATTCCCTTCATTTAAATTCAGGAAGGGAAAAAAAAAAGGTAAATGGTTGCTAGCAGTTGGGTTCTTTCATATTTTAAAGTTTGCCTTCTTCTGTACCCTAGGTTGCATGTAAGCAGCAGCTGAAAAGTTATTCTTAAAAGCACCACTATTTAATTCATTGATTCTTGTGTCTCCATTCTCTTGAGTACAAAAAGACCCTACTGCTTATATAAGGAATAGTGATTTTTTTTCCCCTTTCAGGTAAAACTCAGGCAAGCATCATTGTTCCCAGAGAGATTCAAAATGTAGCACTTCTTTGCAAGCAGTAATTTGCCCATTTCTGCATTGCAGTGTGCCTTCCACTGTAGGAAACATAACACGCTTACAGGTTGAAAATTTCTAACCGCTGGTATTGGTGAAAAGCAGCACAAAATTAGTTCTTCTATGTCTTCTCCCTCTTGCAACCCTTCAGCTCATAATGAATAGCAATGAGGAACTACAGCTAAATGGAACAGTCAAGCTGTGATCTCAGCTATTAATACTCACAAGCAGTGATTACACAATGCTAAGTATTGTCATTACAACATGATTTTCTGCTGTTAGGTCACAGAATATGCTGCAGAAAATCTTTAAAAAGTCAAATCAATAAGACCATAAAAGAGTCTGATTTCTTTATTTCTTTTTAGCTACTTAGCACAGCAAAATAATTTCTAACAAAATTAAAATAAAATTTTAAATATTAATTTTAGAGAAAGATAATGAGTAAGATCATTAAACAATAGAAAAGAAATAACTAAAATAATCCCACAGTATTTTTGCAATAGCTATATGGGTGTTATTAATTAACTCCCTTGAAAAATAAGCTGTAAATGACATTCACATGTTTTCATTTATCTCAATTATTAATTAAATGCTCCCTCCAGGGTCTCAAAATCTGGTTCATTGTTTTCAAGTTTCCCTTGATCTGAGTAAAACCTAGTTCTGACTTTCCTTAGTCCTCATTATCTTTTCCTCAAAACCTTAATCAAGCACACTTTTTCAGAACTTTCCGAATTGGGTATCTAGCCCATAATCAAACGCATTTGCTTGTCCTACCAGACACACGTTCAATAGTTCCAAATAACTTACGTGCTTTCACAAGTACCGTGCTATCCCTTTCACACATCCTCTAGTTTACAACTCTACTTAAGGAGCACAATAAAATTGAAAAATAAGACAAAGCCTCGTGGAAAAGTCATTCTTTATAATGGTCTAAAGAAATATGCATATATATTAAAGAAGGAATATATATATATATATCACCCTATCCCCAATATTTTGTCAGCGTTCTTTCTGATTTTCAGATGTGGTTTTTTTAACCCATCAAAGCTTTCATTTTTATTGCACAGAAGGGATTTTTCTAAGCAGTTCTGGTGCTTTTTCTGTATTCATTCTCCTTTTGTCTTTTCTTGGTCAGCCACAAAACCTGTCTCAAGTTCATCTTCTCCTCAGAAGATCCTTTGACCTATCAAACCTGTTTTCTCCAGGTGATAACAAGCCCTTTTTCAATAGTTTTTCCTCTTTTTTAGTAGAAGGTCACTAGTACTTGATAACCGTACACTTTTCCACTTTGAATAGTGATGCAGTTTCATGCACTGTTAGTTGATGATGCTTCTGTAAAGGCAGGTTTCATGATTCCTTCTGCTGCCCTTTAATTGTACCCCTCCTTTGAAGCCTGGCTGTGAACTGTGCCCTTCAACAGATTCTACAGATGCTATCAGCCTACAGTAGTAAGGCTCTAGTGAGAAGTGCAATAAAATAGAACTGTGGGTTTTTTGTTTATTTTCTGAATACATTGGCTTACACACATGTTAAAGTAAAGTTTTTGTTCTAACTCCGGTCAGCAACTAAGTGTCATGCAGACACTCGCCCGTTCCCCACCCTCCTTCCCCTGTGTGATGGGAAGGGCAATCAGAAAAGAGTAAAATCTGTGGGTTCACATAAGAATAGTTTAATAATTGAAACACATTAAAATATTACTATGGTGATAATAAGAATATTATTATTATGATCATTATAATTAATAATAATAGTAGGAGTAATACTAGCATAAACAATAATAGCAATAGAGGAAAAAACAAGAAACACTAGCAATGTACGATACAACTACTCACCACGCAATTACCAATGCCCAGCCCATCCTGAAGCAATGATCAGCTGCATCTGACCAATTATATCCTGCCCAGTTTATATAGTGGTCATGACATTCCTTGATATGGAGTATCGCTTTGGCCAATTTATGTCAGCTGTCCTGGCTATGTTCCCTCCCAGCTTCTTATGCACCTGCTCACTGGCAGAGCATAAGAAACTGGAAAGCCCATGACTTAGCAACAATCAAAGCATCAGTGTGTTATCATCATTCCCATACTCAATCCAAAACACAGCCCTACTAAGAAGAAAATTAATTCTATCCCAGCTGAAGCCAGAACAGGAATCTTTGGATAAAAATAATATAGAATTAAATTACACTCAACAAAAATAGGAACACTAAAAAGTTATCCTTGTTTTATTTATTAATTAAAAATAAATATAGAAATGTTAAAATCTAGATAGTCACTCCATATTATTGAAAAATACCTTCAAAAATTATTTCTAGGTAATTTTATAAAACATCTCTAATTAAAAGGTCATTAGAGTTAGGAAAATGGTTCTAAATAGTTAAAGTAGAGCAATAACTACAATATAATAATAAAGTTTTATTTTACTTAACCTTAAAAAAGCATAAAATGCATCAAAAGTGTAGACTGATGACATGAACATCAATAAATTAGTGGATTTTTTACTCTTAAGATTCAAAATGCATGAAAATCTGGAAATATTTAGGTGAGGATGGAGTTTGAATCTATCTCTAATTTAAAGACCATAGGCAATTTTCAAAATCAATGTTCTACAATCACTGCAAAAATCCAAGGAAACATTCTTAGTTGTTTTTGGGGTTTTTTTGGCAGTATAATATCTCTTAAATAGTATTAGGGACTTAATATCTCCTATTTGTAAAAATAAAAAAGGACTGACATTCTCAAGATCAAAAAGTACTTGTCCACCTTTACTTTTCATAGATACTCTTCACAGAGATTATAAATCATAACAGAATTCGCATCTGGCAGATAAAACATTTTGGACGCTAGTCATGTGTAGTATACCAGTGAGATAAAAAGGTATATATCTAGATGTCAGTATTAAATATCCTTTTGTAATATTTAGCATTTCAGAAGAAATTCTGTCCTTCAATTTTGAGGTATATTGGGGGAAATAACTTCCAGCAAGTAATAAGGCTCAGCACAGTCAGTTTTAATACTGTATCTTTTAATATTACTATTGCAACCAATGTGCACAGTTGTAGAATAAAATTTTTTAGCCTGAAGAACATGTCAGACTATCCTTGCCTTTGTGGAAATGGTGTTATGGGACCTTATTTAGTGTCCTGTTTCCCTTTTTGCCATTTACAAATTTTAACTCTGCTTAAGAACCTCCCTTAATATTAGGCTCTAAAAGTAAATAGAACTGTGCTCCTACAGGGAGCATCTGCTGAAAGTTCATCAGCTTTTCTCTTCTCTTCTCTGTGAAACAGGACTAGTGGCAATTAGTGGCTTTTAGAGTTGTTTTTACATACTTTTTCTGATTTGTTGTTGCTGTTTTGTAAGAACAAAGCCTGACTTTGCATATAAATAAGTTTCTGTACAAAGCCACTTTCACCTATTCGTCAATGCTCTATTGATATACATTGTATCAATGTATTGATATAAGAGTTCCTACATGTTGCATTGAAATTAGAAGTTAAAACTAGGGGACAGTGCTTAATGAGAAAAAAAGCTGTTTAGAAAAGGGAGAAACAAATAATGCATTCAGTAGTTTTAACTCATTTATTTGTCACTTTTTATTTGCATGTTTAATATAAGCTTCTTTTACCCAACTTCCCTTTAGGTCAGCATGCTGCCTCTGTGAGCCCTCAGTGCACATTGCATTGAGCATATATTGCACAGGCATTGGACTTTTAGAGGAACTTAATGTTTAACTACATTCAGCTATTAATTCCCCTGAGAACAGCAATACTTAAGACTATAAATTTGTGTCAAGATGTATTGGTTACATCCTCTTGTTTACCTTTATATCACAGCAAATTAACATGCATATGTGTTGAAACTCTAGCTGGTGACCTCCTCAAGTTAATAAAGCTTGACATTTTAATAGTATGAACAAACGTTTTATTTGTACAGTGTGGAGTATTTTACCAATGATCTGATGAGATTTTGTTAGTTGTTTGTTCTTTATGTACTGGAGGTAGAACTCACGTTTGCTAGATGACCCATTAATCTGCTGATTCATTGAATGCATGTTACAATTTAAAGGTCAGGGCTATCCATTAAGCTTATCAACATGGTACAAGATTCTTTAAATCAAAAATGTTCCTGCATGAACTTCATTAATTCTATGGCATGAATGCTAAAACAATAGTAAAAATAGTTAATCCTCCAGGCTGATGGATTGCAGCCTGTGGCTCTTATGGCTACAGACCTTCAATAGAGTGGAGTCACAGGCAGTTCACAAAGTAAGTCGGTAAAATTTCTTTGTAACTTATTATTTATTTCCCACTAAATAATATCATTAGGAAAAATAATTCAAGAGTTGGTTCTAGGAATATAGGGTATAATCCCATTATTTTATTGGAACACATAATATATCAGAGTAGCAGAATTTAGACTGGATTCAGCTTTCAGTTTGGTTTTGTGAGCTGTTTTAACTAAGACATTTAGGCTGAACAAATAGAGCAGTTATATACCTAGTGCCCAAACCTGATGCTATCAAATTCATAGAAAATAATGGATTGGTCATGTATTACTGTGACTCTTTCAAAAATGCTATGTTTTTATTTCTTAGGAAAGTTAAAGAACCTCTAAAAAGATATGGCAAATAATATTCAAGGATATATAGCATTATGTAGCAGCTATGTTGTTTAGTCAGGTAGAAGAGAAGACTGGATATCAGCTTCATTTATACTGTTATATTAATCTGTTATATAATATTATAATTTGTTGTGATTCTCCTAAATGTCTAAATCGATGCTAAAAGAAAAGTGTGAAAAGGCTGCCTTTTTCTTTTTTTTTCTTGTAATGAAGATTTAAATAGACAGATTTCCAAGCAGCATGCAAGTAACAAAAAGTATATTGACAATTGCAAGTCCACCGGCAATGTTTAGTTGTGGGTGACCTTTTAGAAAATATCTTCTGCCTCCAGGCACACACATGCTATTTACACTAATCCTCTTAAGTTTCCCTTACGGCTCCGATATGCTGCTGCTTACCCTAACACCACCTTCTGCCTTTGGACCTAATTTCTCTACTTCAGATTGTTTTTTTTAACTTTTGATAGTAGCTGCTAACGGGGCAAATTTTCCTGTAAAGTTTGCTAGGACTGTGCAGCTGATTTCAAAAACTCCGGATTGGCTTTATGGTGTACAAGCTGAGAATTAGAGGAAGGCACCCCAAAGCAGATTTCCAAGTTGTTTGGAGGTAGAGTGCAAACTATAAAGGGGCTAGAAAATTCAATCAAAAGTGATTAAGATACAAAAAGAACATTTAGGCAACGATAGTTTTTTTTTTTGTATTGTTGTATCTGCTCTCTTAGTATTACCAATAAGTGATTTTCTAACAATAAGTAAACAACTTATTCGAAGTTGTATATTAAAGATTAAAAATGAAATAATTTTTCATTTACACTAATTTCCATGGAGTGTGTTTTTTCACATTTTATTTACTTGTAAGAAACCTAAATGTAATTAGAGTTAGTTGGAAATATATACCCAGATAATACTGTTAAAAAATATTATCTTAGAAATGTGTAATGCACACTCACAGGCTAGGTATCCAGATGTATCCTGGGGTGCATTAAAAGCAGCATGGCCAGCAGGCTGAGGGAGGTGGCTCTCCCCCTCTACTCTTCTCTCTTGAAACCCCACTTGGAGCGCTGCATCCTGTTCTGGGGTCCCCAGCCTAAGAAGGACATGGACCTGGTGGAGAATTTGTTCAAAACATAAATTTTGCTTTCTAGATGAAAAAAAAGTTCCACATTCAGTTTGCTTTCATTGGTTTTAGTATCTTGATCTGTGAATTACTCATTTGAGACAGTTTGAGCTTGATCTAGAAAAAGTTATATGTGCCTAAAAGTGAGATGCTGCAGTTTAGATATTGTCAAGCCCCTGTTAGGAATAGAGAAAATCAATTAATGTGTTGAAGTTATCCAAACCGTGCAGTGGAAATGCTGAGTATCTCAATATATAGATACCAACTAAAATCACATTCTGTGCAACAACATAGCCATTAGGAAATGCTAAAGACAGAGTCTAAACTTAAATATCAACCTTCTGCTATTTAATGAGAAATATACTTCCTCATAATACCTTAAAATCATGTTTTGGACACTTAAAACTTATGTTATTAAAATATACTGAGAAAAAAGTCAATAATTTATTTTCAAATAGAAACAGACTTAAACTGTGAATGAATAAAAATCTAAAATGCTACATTAAAGAAAAGCACAAATTAATTCACTTCCTTAGTAGCTCAGGATGCAGTCCTCTGTGTCACAGCAATTACAGTAGTGAAGTCTTGTTTATAGACATAGATGTCTTTTCATTGATAATCAATTTGATTTTAATACACCAAATCTTCAGTAAATTTGTATTCAATACAATAAATTGTGGAATCTTTTTCCACAAAGAAGTACGACAGCTTAGTGAGATGGTTGTGTGACAGCTTGAAAGTAATTAGACCTCCATCCCAGCACTAGCCATCCACTTATTTCTGTGAAACCAGAAGTAATGGAGCTTTCAGATTTCCACCCCTGTGTTATATGTGTTTTGAATCACCCAGTAGGTTCAAAAAATTCTCCAGAAGAGAACTCACAGACAGAAATACAGAGGAAATAATCCCCTTTGCCATCATTGAAAACCCAAGTGATACTTATGCACTTAAGCTACCACAAAGATTTGTCCCCTACATGGAGTAGGTAAACATCACTAGTGTATTTATTTGAAGCTTTCCCACAGTGGGCAAATTATATCAGCAAAGGGCTAGTCACACTTGTCTGTGTGAAATAGTCTCTACACTGGAAGATTTAAAGAATGCCTTAGAAATTGGTATATGCTCTGTTTCATTCTCCTTTCTTTCTCAGAGGATAGATGGGTTGGGGCAATGGCCTTCAACTGTGAGCTTATCTGTTTAAACCTGAGATTTAACTGTGATAGTTTACATGTTGCCAGGAGTAAAAGAGTAATGATTTCTAAGACTGGGTGAGCAAGGTGCCATGTGTCTAACAATGTGAAAGAAGGTCATGAAGGAAATGAAACTTCACCAAATTGACAAGGATGCTAGTAGAGATGTTTGAAAAACTATCTCTGTGTTAGAGTGGCTTGGAAAGTAAAGAGTCTGGGTAACAGAAAGGAAGACTTGTAAGAAATATGAGACATGTAACAGGGGTTTTATTTTGCAGAGATGGAAGAATTAGGCATCAAGATAGAAAGCATAATACTTGAACTTAGCAGGTTACAGGCCAGGACATGTGAAAACAAAGAAACCTGTATCCTCAGAAGTTCAGCAACTGCTGGTTTAAAAGTTCTCTCTCCTAAATTCATTCTCTAGCACTTAGCAAGCTGAACTTGCACAAGCTTTTTTCTGAGTTGCAAGGCCTAACTTTTAAGCCTGTGGATCTTTGTGAAGCTTGAAAAAATAAACCTAGAACCTTCACACCTCTGTCTACACTGGTTCATATGAAATACAGTTTTAAAAAAATATATGTTTATGATCAAATAACTATGTTTCTCTGTGAAAGCAGACTGAAAAAAACCCCAGAAAATCGAGATCCCTTCTTTGAAGTAGGTATTCCAGCTGTAAAGATATTTAGCTATACTTACTTCTCAGCACTCTTTCTAACCTCATAAATCTTGAATTCTTTCCTGCATAGTGACATAGCTTCAATAGGAGGAATGAAGAGTAGTCCAAAAGACATGAATAACTTATAGGCTGACAGTTATGGCTCTTAAAAGTAAGTGATAGTTTGTAAAGAGTCAGATCCTGTCACTGTGTATTAGTCATGATGTAAGAACACCTCTCTGATTGAGACTTTGCCTTTGCCAAAGATTGCTGGGTTCAATGCCCTTTCCAGATGAAAAAAAATCTTCCTAGAGATATTTTTATCAGGAAACTATCACTCAGGCTGAATGCAAAGTTGTGGATATTTAATTAATTAATATTTTTTGACAAGAAGTAATAAGTAAGAAAAAGATTCCCAAAAAACCCATAGAAAACCAATCCCCCAAACAAGCAAAAAAACAACAAAAAAAGGGAGGGGTCATATTGTGTCTAATTTATTGATTATGGAATTCAGTGAGGGGGCATGGTCTTTATATAGGTTAGGCTATGGGAAAAAAGGAACCCAAGTGTCCCACTATCTTTCTAAACACTCTAAATATGAGATTTTACACAAAAGGTAGTTGAGAGACTGCTCTTTAGGGAAGAAATCTGAACCCTAAATCAAGAACTGAGAAAACGGCTTAGACATGGCTGAGGAAGGTACTTGCAATGTGAATGGGGTAGTCTCTAGCTGCAATTTTCTGTACTGATTAGCTTCTGTTTTTCTTAGATTCTGCTGGGTTTTAGAAAACAAGACTTAAACTGTCTTTGCGCTATCACACTGTTTCCTCTTTTACCTATTAAAAACTTTGCAACTGTTCAACTTCTTTCAAATGTTGCAGAGAATGAAGGCCTCAAAATGAAAAAAATGTTCTTATGGATTCCAAGAAAAAAATGACAGATTAAGAAAAATTAAATACTTTATTAGGCTGACCTATCAGCACACACAGTAAGACTATCAGCCACAGCCAGCAGATTTCTGAACTCACTGAAATGTAAGTAATCTCTGTCACCAGGAAAAAGAAAGTCAGCAAGTCAGCATTTCTGTAAAAGGGCTGGAAAGAACACGGGAAGAGGCTGAAAGTGATAATTCTGAGGTCAAGTTGCCATGGGCAGTAAATTATATGGGAATATAAAACATGAGCTAAACTTTGTTGCTGCAGTTGCCATGGAAAAGGTTGCTTTGCACTTCCATTTTAAGGGCAAACTCACACAGACAGAAATAGATAAACTTTTTAGAGTTCATCCCCAGGCTTATCAGATGCAGCCCATGAAGCTAATGCACCTTTTCAGACTACAACTGGCTCAAAATATAAGCATGACATGGTGGGTTGGCTTGGTTAAGGGACAAATTCCCACCTGGCTGCTCAATTACTCCACATCCCCAACAGGGCAATAATTCACACTTCATAAAAGCAAGCAAATAATGCTTTTACTCAAATATTTAGCTGTTTGCAATTTTTTTTCACGAGCCATTGTGTTTCATAGGTGTTCAGAGTGACACATTGCCTTTCACAGCTGGTTTAGTCTTCTTAAATAATGGAAAAAAAAATATTAGGTTAGGGTTAGGGTTACCCTAAAGATAATCTAATTTTGGGGTGTTTAAAATATATGGAGGTGATCCTAACCAGGGAAAAAATATTTAAACTGCATTTGTGCTTTTCCCAGTGTGTCTGGTAGTCTTTGGAGGGATTTTTCTTTTTGATCTGAGTCTCTCCTTTATTGAGAATTTTCTTCACTGTTCTAAGTTTTAAATGTAGGTACCTGACTTACTTAACAAAAGGAATTTAATTGCTTCACCTCTATATTTCTTTTTTTTTGATCATCTTTTAAAGTTTCTATTAAAGAAATATTTTCACTTTACTGTTCAAATGCAAATGCCATATTCCTTAGTGATTTTTTACCTTTCGAAGAATCATTTTAAAAGAAGAGGTGAAATGGGGTTGTGGAACTGGATTTAAAATCCATAGAAACCACAGATTTATGAATATGTTGATTCTATCTCTTACCTTTCTTATCATTGCCTTGTCTTGATGCATGGTTGCATAACTCTTAACACTGATTCTTTGGTGCTTTGTCTTAAAATTTTTTTTGTACAGAAATAGACGGTAGAGGGACCATAATCAATGCTATTTCTCTTACTATCAACTTAATGTAAAATTGTTGTAAGGTTCATGGTATGACAATGCTTGCAGCACATCTTCCTCAGTTCACTGGGGAGCTATGAAGTGATCTGGCAGAAATGATGGTGCAGTGGTGGATGAGAATTGGCAATTTTTCTTTTCAGAAGAATGTCATGGTTTGAAAACCTGTCTCTCAGGTTTGAAAAAGAATTTCAATGAAAGAAAAAGATATCAAAACTCTGAGATGTTTTTGACCTACCTGCTTTAGAGCAGAAATGTTAACATTACAGATATGCAAAATTCAGTGATGCTTGGTGTTCCAGGCATCTTAGCTATGTTTCAGAACTCTGTCACGTCTCTTTTTTTTCCCTTCTAATAAGGAGTGGAAACAAGTCTTAAAATACACTGCGAAATTAATTTCCACTTCTCTAGGCAGCTATAAATATTAATCCTTAGCCTATACCCTAAAACCTCTAATGACTGAGATAGTACTATTTGCATCAAAATGCAGGTCTCTTGTATGATGTTGAGTAGCATTCAAATTGGTAGCAATATTAGAGCAATCTTATACTAAAATCCAGAAAAACAGAGCTCTTTTAGTATTTTTTCTATGTGCATAAGCCATTCCAAACCTCAGTTTAGGAAGAGAGAGACAACGTATGTAAAAAAATGTATAATTTCTGCTGTAGGATTTTTTTAAGGAACCTGGCTTCTTCCTTCTTACTCATAGCATTTTCCGAAATGTGTGCTATTATTCAGCAACTGCTGTTTTAAATCAAGTTGGTTAAAGACCTAACAGGTAACAATTAAAAAAAAACCTATGTATTTTATTGTAATTTTAATACTGAATCAGTTATATGAAATGATTCAGTATACAAATGAAACATGTTCAAAAGTGTAATCAGCTAAGTCCACATTCACATGTCTCAATATAAAGCACAGCCTGAACACTGGTGCATGTGCTTCTGAAAAAAGCTTACCTTGATCCTTCTTATCAAACGATTGTGCAAGGCATATTATTTTAAGTTTTTTTAGCCCTGAAAATTGGATTACATGGAATGAACGTGAATTTATAGACTCTAAAGATTAGCTCATGAAGATCTCCATGAATTTAAAGCCATACTGCATTGATTCTATCCATTTAGAAGAAAAAATGTGTGTTCCTCAGCGAGAAGGCTCCTGACACCTGCGTGTGTGTGTGTGTGCACACTAGCATTTTAACTGTATTGGAAACGTTTGTGGTTCTGTGATGGGCTGACCTTGGCTGGCCACCAGGTGCCCACCAAGCCACTCTATCACTCGTCCTCCTCAAAAGAACAGAGAGACAAAATTGAGACAAAAGAGAAACAAAAAAATGAGAAAGGTTGTGGTTTGAAATAAGGACAGGGAGTTGACTCACCAGTTACCCTAATGGGCAAAACAGATTGGATTCAATTTAATTCAATTTGCTTCTAGTTATTAAAAAAAAATATCTAAAACCACCTGCCCTCTCCCAGTTCACTTCTTTCCAGGTTCAACTTTCCTCCTGACTTCACTACCTCCTCCCTTCAAGGAGCTCAGGGGCCTGGGGAAAGTGGGTTGAAGTCAGTTCATAAGGCTTCATATCTGTCGGTCTTTCCTCCTCATACTGGTATTCTGCTACAGTGTGAGGTCCCTCCAGTGGGATACAGTCCTTCCCAAAATGTTTCAACATCCCTTCCCATGGGCTTCAATGCTTTAAGAACTGCTTCATTTTGGGCCTCTTCCATGTGAGAGAGTTTAGAGACCTTCAGGAACA
Organism: Lycocorax pyrrhopterus obiensis; assembly: GCA_014706295.1. Lineage (NCBI taxonomy): Eukaryota > Metazoa > Chordata > Aves > Passeriformes > Paradisaeidae > Lycocorax > Lycocorax pyrrhopterus. Next base: position 55,559,676 of record JACSVZ010000001.1, read on the forward strand.
GACTGCTCCAATATGGATCCCACAGCTTTTTTCGGAAAAGCTGCACTAATTTGGGCTTCTCTCCATGGACCTTGTCTCCTGTTAAGAACCTATTCCTGCGAGGGGTCTCCATGGGCTGCAGCTTCATTCATGATTGACATGGTCCACTGTCAGTCCTCCACAGGTTCCTCCACAGACTGCAGGTGGATATCTGCTTCACTGTGGTCCTCCATGGGCTTCAGGAGGACATCATGTGTCACCTTGGTCTTATTCATGAACTGCAGGGGAATTTCTGTTACAGTGCCTGAAGCACTTCCTCCTTCTCCTTCTTATTTGATCTTGGTGCCTGCATAGTTTTTTCTCTCGTATTTTCTCAGTCCTCTCAAATCTGCTGCACAGAATTTTTGACCATCTCTTTAAAATATGATATCACAGAGGCACCACTAACATAGATAATGGGCTCAGTTTGCCAGGTGTGGGTCCATCTTGGAGCCAGCTTGAGCTGGCTCTTCCTGACATAGGGGCAGCTCCTAGTCTCTTTTCTCTTTTCACAGAAGTCACCCCTGCATCTTTTCTGCCATCAAAATTTTGGCATGTAAACCTAATAAAGATTCTAGAGGCTTACACAGTAAAATTACACAATACACGAAGCCTTCAGATACAGCTGCTTAGAACAGAGTCAATCCACTGCAGAATCTGGCTCATACCTTCATAGAGGTATGACCAACTCTTTTATCTCTTATTTGCATATCATTCAAATACGATGGCCTTCTGTTCTTTTGAATACGTGCATGAATTCTCAGCAGTGCCTCATAAATCTACCAAATAACTTTTCTGCAATGGGTATAATGGAAGAAATACTGTAATGGGTATCTGTTTTCCAAGAAAAAAATATTGAAAACCGCAGTCAACAAGAACATCAATTCGCATATTAATTCAGACACATTCCACTTCTGATGATATACTTGGTTGACTTGGATTGTATTTGGTTTTCAAGGCCAATCTTCAGGAACGACAGCTATAGTTAGGGGAAAAATGATCATATCAAAATAATTTGTTGCAAATTTTTGCTCTTTCTCAAATTCTCCTGAGGATCACAGGAAGATAAATATTCAGTTTAAGATCCAATAAACTATTCAGTTTGGCTCAGCTCTAGAAAAGAAATGAATTAAAGCACTTCTTATCCAGCTGAGAGCAATACACACTAAATGAACTTCAAAAGCCTTCTGTTTCCTGGGTATCCAGGACTGTAGGAGGATGCTAGAAACATACACATTATTTCATACTGAAACTATTCCTTTAAAACTCCCCTCTGGTGGTCCATGGATCCTAGAAGTTCAAGAGTGAGATCTGTGCTTCCCATTGATTACCACCAAAAATGTTGTATGCTAAAGCACTTAATTTTGAGATGAAAATATTTAAAAGCTATGTAATCAAAGCAGGCAAACAAGCAAACAACAAAACCCCAGGTGAACAAACAAACAAACAAAGTCAAAAGCCTTGAGTAACACTCTCATCTTTCCTTTGAGATGAGAACGTATAAAATGAAATCACTCATTTTTCATGTTTAAATTTATATTTGATTTAACTGGAACAAGATAATTAAATTTTAAAAAAAAGTTTGAACTGCTGTGCTGAATGATAAAGATAAAAAAAAGGTTGGAAAATAAATCTTTTTCGTTCCCACTGCATTTCTATAGTTTGAAAGTGTTCCTTCTACCCCTTTGCATACAAATTTCCTCTTTCTCCTCTGGTTTGTTTTTCTGCTGCAGATTCTCTGATTACTGTCTTTTTTCAACCATCTGTCCCTACCCTCTGCTCCAAAAAGTCCTCATCAAATCATGGTCAATTGTCCTTCCTCATTTCTCAGGATTTAACCTAACAAAATATGCTGTAGGAAAGACTACGCATAACAACAATCGTCTCTTCTGCTGCTCAGTGTCAGCCTACATAACACTATATGTTTAGTCTATACAATGCCTAGGAACTGACTGAATACTTACACTATTTGTCACAGATAGGGATTTATGTATTTTGATACGTCTTTTTTCCTTTTCCATGATTATCAATTGTATTATCTAGCAGTTTCAATAGAAATGACAATTTAATTAAGGGTTCTGTTTTGTAGCCTTGAAACAGAAACCATTTGAAATTTTGCAGGATTATCAAAAGAAAGTGCTCTATTTCTTACATTCTCCTTCGGGATGCTTTGTTTCAGTAATATTCCCCCTTAACTTACAGTGTTGTGAGTGATTTTTTTCTAGTTATTGCTGATCACTGAAGATGCTTTCTCTGCTGACCTCTATAACATTAGCTCTCAAATTGATTTATGAAGCTTTAGTGGCTGTATAACTTGTTACCCTATGGCCTCCTTGTGGAAATTGGTGGGAGTGTTGGGCTCTGTGTACAAATGCTGCAGTGACCTAGTTATTTGGATCTGTGCAACTTTGGTAAGCTTACCTTAGGTAGTTTTTTTGAAACTACCTTTAACTTAAAAGGTTATAGTAAAATGCAAATAAGGTGATTATTTACAGCATCTGATAAAGACAACATAGTTAGAAATGCTGCGAAAAGACAAGTGAAGGAAAATCAATTTCTAATTTACACTAACATGTAATATAAAAGATTGTTTGGCTGCTCAGTACCTTATATTTTGAGTTTCATTTGTCAAGGAGAATCACATCTTTACAAATCCTCCTGGCTTTAACAGATAGTTTTATTCTTAGAGTCCTCTCAGTATCATGTTCAGATTCAAATCTTGTCCTCCATCCTTCTCTTTATCCGCATTCTCCTTTCCAACCTGCAGTGTGTTTGCTGTTCTATTTCCATGCAAGGTGATAGCTGTGAAAATCCCTTAAGAGATAAAAAAATTTCTCTATTCTATGGAGGATATCACAGACATGTTGTGTTAATTTTTAATTTGAAAAAAAAAAGGTTAAAAAAAAAAGTTGTATCATTTTATGAGAGTGAGAATTCGTTGGGATTTTTTTCCAAAGGAAGTGAGGAAAGCATTTTTTCCAAAAGACAGTTTCAGGTAAAAGCCCTAAACTGGCAACAGGGCTCTCTGTCTGCAAAATATTCCTCACAGTCAATATTTATATTGGCTGACTGGCTCTGTATGGCAAATCGTCTTTTTACATGTTCCCAGATTTACTAATTCAAGAAATGTTCAGTAGTGGACTTAGGAACTTGACTTGGTGATGTAGAATTCAATTTAAAGGTAAATTGTTTTGAGGGTTTATCCTCACAATAACAAATATTCCGGTCCACGATGTCATGGTGTAGATGCGGTAAGTTAAAACAGTCTCTCTTCCATTCGGTAAATCAAACTTTTAAACTGGCCTTTGTATAGGCCAATGACTATTTTAGACTTTAGCCAGTGTAAAGGTGCCCACAACCAGCTGTGATAACCCCTTCTAGTTAAAAGTGTGGTTAGACTGTATCATTCTTTTCCTTTTCTGCAGAATATTTTTGGGGGATTGGGTTAGTTTTGTTTGTATGCTATTTTGTTGGGTTTTTTTTTAACCCAAACAAATAAACAAATAAAATCAAGCAACCAAATTACCCTTTTGCTTTAGCCCAGAGAGAAGTAACCACTATTTTAACAACAAATACAAAACCCCCTAAAAAAAACCTAAACAAACAACCCCAAACCAAACAAACAGAACAAACTCACCCACAAAAATACAAAAACAAACCATGAACAGCTGCCTGGACACTGTAGGTCATTGGCAATTTCTGACATTTACAGAGTATTATTTTTGAACTAAAACCTATATTTGGTTTATGAACGTGTACGCAGTTGGTAGAACAAGGGATAGCGGTCTTGATGAGAATTATAAGCACGATAACACGTTGAACTGAACTGCCGGGAAGAAGAGGGGAATCCATAAAATACAGTTTGCACCTTTCTCTTTCTTCAGAGATTATGCGGTACTTCTCTCTTTAGTATCTGCAATTATATAAATCTTAAGGAACAGAAGCTTGTATCTTTCTGATCAGAATGAGACACCAAGTCTCTTTCTACAATATTAATAATTAAAAAATAGGTGGATGATCAACACCTTTAAAAACTAATACTTCTGAAAATCAGCCTATAGATTTAGATTTTGCAGACTTCTAAAGAGCCTGGTACATTAAAAAATCCCATTGAATCAATAAAAAAAAAAATCTGGTCTTCTCCACATAGCAAATGACTACAGTGACAATGTACAACCATTGTATTGGTTGTCATATATTTAATACAGAAATCCATCATCTCCGTGAAAAGCAGATGGAACTACAACAAAGATATTCCAAGAAGCTTATTCAGATTTATTTCTCAGAAGGACATAATAGGTTTATGTTTCATTTTGCTTTTATATTCAAGTGTAACTAATCATTGACAGAGTTTGTAAACCTTGGAAATCCTGAAAACCTTTGTTCACCAGCTTCTATGGTTCCTTTCCTGGAGAAAAAAAAAAACAAAACAAAACAAAAAAAAACCCTAAGCAAATACACTGACAAAAGAGAAATACGTCTATAATGCATCAGCATAGTATCTCCTAGAATTTCTTAATTTCTCATCATATCCTGAAAAATTTATTTTATATGAGGTTTTAGGTAAATATGTAGAAAATACTTGTTTTAGATGTGTGAGTGTGCCTATCAAGTTTTATATGCAGTTCTGGGATAACACACATTCTTGCAGATGAACTGGATATCCAGATGATATAAAAATTTCCCTCTCAAGGCAAAACTTGTACAAGTGGTCTTCATGAGGAAAAACTGCTGCCTATGTTGAATTCTGATGGAATAAATTTCATGTAGTCAGTACTTGTTTATTTTTATAGACAGGTGGTCCTTTGTGTAAAACCTAAGTGTAAAAATACTCAGAGGATAAAAGTAATTTCTCTTAGAGTGCCTCTGTGCTTCCTTGCCTTTTTTATCTCTGCAAGTTTCACCAGTTTTGGCTGTTACTCAACAAATTAACCTTCAAGGTGGATGAATGATTTTCTGAACATTTCTTATTCTTCCCATCGCTAGTGGAATGCAAGTAGATATTTTTAACAAAATTTTCATGTGACTCTAAAATATCAATCTGGCGAACTCCCACACAGATCTTAAACATTTCAGACATTTAAAACTGGAACATAGTATGTGCACATGCACATACATGCATGTGTGTGTATATATGTATACGTTTGTGTGAATATAGGGACATCATATGCAATCCAGAGGAGACCCAGAACCAGTGCAATGTCATGTGACTATACTCAAATTACTTCTTTAAGCCTCAAAGCTACAGAACAGATACTGTCCCTCCTTTATTTTACAACGTTAATATAATTCATTGTAGTCCATCATTATTTGGCTAAGGAGTCTCATTGAAGTCAGTGGAACTGTTTGTATACTAACTGCCTGTGAGCAGAGATACAGAGAATTCCCTGAACCATTTCTGAATTTAGAACTGGTGAAAGCCAATGCCAGAAACAGATTCATTCCCACCAATACATTTCTCAGAATTGCTTTCTGAATCATTTCATGCTTGAAGGATTCAAAATTATGTCACCACATTGATGAAAATTTCTTCTAACAAGAGAAAAAAGTCAACTATTGAACCAAACTCAGAGCAGTCTCTTTTTTATTCTTTTGTTTTGAAAGCAATTTCATATTACTGAGTTTACAGAGGTTAAAATTATATCAAAGGCATAAGGTAATGCCAAAACCAGTGAACATAGGAGAGGAAGTCACTTATAAAAAATGAAATAACATTTCTGTTTTCAGAAGCCTGGAGGGAAACATCCCACTACAAAAATAAAGAAAAAGGCAGTGGAGGAAAACCATTGTTCAGAAGTGTCTTGCTAATATACATTTATTGGTTTTTGTGACCAGACTGAATTCTGACTTTGAAAGGAGACTAGTGAAAAGAGAAAAACATGTTCTTTTAGAAAAGGGATATTGTTTTTTGGAGTATAATGATCTATATTTTCATCCAGATGCTGAACTAAATTTTCCATAGATACTGGTATATATTACATTTATCATGTCCATATTTTTCAAAAAGCAAAGTGTCTCCTTTCTATTTCAGGCAGAAAAATAACTCAGATAATACATTAAACCTAATTACATATTTGTAGAAAGCTGTACATGTACATGTACAGCTCTTGCAAATGTTTATGTGGAAAAATTAGACCAAATGTGACAAATTAGACCAAAACCGTATGACTGTTCTTTTAATGAGCAGAATTCTGGATTATTTTACTATTTATATGTGTTACAGAAATTATGTGTGCCAGCCACTATAACAGAGATGGACTAGGTTTCTGCTGAATAAATAAACCAAAAGATGTATTCCACTATAAAAGTACCTTTTATTAATAGCACTCCATCGCAAGCTGTCTGAAGAGGGACTCTGAATGAAGACACCAGGCAGTCATACACTTACAATCTAAGCTCCCCACCCCTCACGTGAAATTTGGGTCAATAGTTGTATTAGGGTCCGGTATATTCCTCTTCTTCATAGGGTCCCTTCATAGGTGAGCAATTTCTTTCCTTATCTCTGGGTTGCAGGTTCCTCTGGTGATTGTACCTTCCTTATCTTCAGTCTTGAACAATCTCTAGGGCCTTCTTTTATTTAACTAGGTAAAAGTTCACCGTATCTAGGTGAAAGCTCACAGCTTGCCACCTAAGGTTTCAGCAAATTGAGCTGCTAAAGCAAATCAAATTATGCTAAAAACTTTTATGTAAATAGTATACCAAATAACACTGAGTATGTCAAAAGACTTTATCTCTTTTTTTATACAAATATGCAATTTATCAACATTAAAAAAAGAGCTTCATTTAATTTAATAGGTGATTAACACTTTGACTAACACCTGACTAAAAATTTTTGGACTAATATCAGGAGTCCAGTCTTTTAAGAAAGAACTTTACAGTATTTCCAAGCCATTCCTTAACTTAGAGAAATTAATTTCTGTACAAAATACAACAAAGTGTCTGAATGTATAAAAAATTATGAAAGGCCTTGAAATTATGTATGATTTAGATTGCTTTTGTATATTTTTCTGATGAAATTCTTCTACTCAGAAAAAATACAACATCAAATGAGGCATTGCTTGATCTAAGATAACAATAAAAAAATCATAGTCTACAAAAACAGACATTTGTACTAATTAATCCACCAGGGAAAAAAACTCATCTCCTACACATATATAATACATAATTTAATGAAACTACAGGACACTGGAGAGAAGGAATTGCTTGTTTCTTTGTTTCAAGCATTTAGATTATTTATTGAATCTTGACGTTTAGTTTTAAAATAGGTTCTTATTCCAGCAATGTATTTTCCTTTTATCTGCAAAGAGATTAAAAAAATATAAAATTTCAACCTGAGCAGAATTCCTATGAAATCCAACAGGATCTGAAATGTAATGGCAAGGAAGAAAAATGAAAATGAATGAATAAAAATGTAACATAAGATGGAATGAAGAAAACAGAGAGCTAGAATACATTTTCAGGTATTTTCCTCACCCTTTGCTATATGCTCTTGACTTCACTGGAGTACAGCAGAACATATATTTTTTTTATTACTAGTTTAAACATGAGCATAAAGATATAGTACACATTTAAATCAATGTCATTTAACAGAAAGGTGTGAATTTATTAGGTAAGAACAGACAAGACCAGAATTTCTCTGGTTTGTACTTTGCTTTTGATATCTTTATTAGACCTTGAGTAAGAAACTGAGTGACTTTCACACAAATACTGGCTTCACATGGTACACTCAATTTTGGGTGCTCAAGAGGGTCCTGAGATGATCTGCTACTATTCCACTGAGTGCTCTGAAGATTAAAACTTGCACTGGGTCTTAGCTAGATATAAGAACTCATTAGACCGAAAATATTGTGTTGATATGCATGAGATTGTTTTATAAAAAACTTGCAAAATAATCTATCAGTTGGAAACTTTTCAAAACCCAATTTTTATTCCTATTGCTAAGTTTTGTGTCCACAAACATTTCCCCTTCCCTTCCCTTCCCTTCCCTTCCCTTCCCTTCCCTTCCCTTCCCTTCCCTTCCCTTCCCTTCCCTTCCCTTCCCTTCCCTTCCCTTCCCTTCCCTTCCCTTCCCTTCCCTTCCCTTCCCTTCCCTTCCCTTCCCTTCCCTTCCCTTCCCTTCCCTTCCCTTCCCTTCCCTTCCCTTCCCTTCCCTTCCCTTCCCTTCCCTTCCCTTCCCTTCCCTTCCCTTCCCTTCCCTTCCCTTCCCTTCCCTCCCTTCCCTTCCCTTCCCTTCCCTTCCCTTCCCTTCCCTTCCCTTCCCTTCCCCTTCCCCTTCCCCTTCCCCTTCCCCTTCCCCTTCCCCTTCCCCTTCCCCTTCCCCTTCCCCGTGTTTATGGTTAGATATAAAGAGAAAATTCTCTAAGAAAAAAAAATTCCAAGAAAAAGAATTACTTTTTTCTATATCTCTTTACATACAACCCTCTAAGGTTGCATGAAGAATGTTTTTCAGGAATGAGAGCATTTGCACGACTTGTGCTTGCAGTCAACCTTTTCAATATTTGCTTAAAGTGCCCGAAGCACAGTACTGACAATTCTATATCATTTACTTTCAAGTTGTAAGACTCTAAATAAATAAATAAATAAATAAAATGTAAAACAATCATACTGTTTTTGTTTTAAAGACATTCTTTGAAGCAGATATAAAAATGCAATTTTTTAGTCAGCAATCAAAGAGTAAACACACATATTTTTACTGAGGTTTTATTTATTGGATAAAGAATGGAGGATATGTAGAATTTGTAAAGGCTATTTATACCACTGTCAATTTATCTTAGTGATAGAGCTAACTGTGTCAGCATTAATCTAGTTCCAGTTTTCTAACACAGTCAGGACAGACATACAGGCTGAGTGGATCTTTGTAACAAGTCAGAGTACATATATTTTGCAGCACCATTGATTAATGTCCTCAGATTCACACTCACAGCACCATTCTACAACTGAAAAGTTCAAAATATAGTAAAATAGGTAGGATATTTGTCAGACTTGCATTTATAAACTAGCAATTATCTAAAGACTCATAGGACTGGCCTTTTAGACTATTTGGTGAATTGAAGAATGGGTCAACTTCATGTGCACTTTCCTGAATTAAATGCTTCATGCTGTGGACAAGACTAGAAAAAGAAAATGAAGAAGAAAAGAAAAAAAAAAGAAAAAAACCCAAACCAAATATCAGATTACTTTTTGTCACACAATACTGCTGATCTATTATATCTGACATTGTTTCTAGGATCTAATTTAGCAGCATTCAAGGGAAGAATAGGCCATGAAACAAATAATCTCCTCTCAAAATAAGAAATTAAAACTATAAACCAATGTTCTCGATGAAGAAAATAAATTCAGGCAATAAAATTATACCTAGAAATATTATATGGTATTTTAAAAGTACACAACAAAATCCAACTAGCTGATAGTCTAGAATTCGTGACGCTCCTGGAGGAAATACTGCCCAGTCTTCATTCTGCCGAGTCTCCATTCTGCCAGAATCCCTTAAATTATGCAGCTGATATCTGGCAGACCCCACTGAACCATTAGGTAGGATAAAATTTTAAAGCTGAATAGTTGCAACTAACACACTTTATTTTCTTGCATGCAATACAGTCTTCATTGAATTTCACAGTCAGATGAAACACTTCTCACAAAGCAGTGACTGTAAGTGATAGAAACTTCAGACCGGGATAGGTGCTCTCATAAGGAAGAGAGAACTTCCAGTCAGCCTTCTGTAGAGGAGCTAGGTCATTGCATCGTGGGTACAAACTGGTTGAATGATCTGAGGTCATTTATCACCTTTTGTTTAGCTTACAGGAATAGCCAGTGGCGTGAAGCATATCATCATGCACAGAACTGAAAGCAACTCAGTGATATCACATGCTCTTTATGACTGGTTGTTAGGTAGATTTGAGTCACCCGGATCACCCCTCAACAGACTGGTGATTGCTGATTGTCCTAGTTTCGGCCAAGGATGGGTGGGAGGTGGAGCATGGGGTTGTGTGGCGGCGTCCAGGTTGTTATTCTATAATACTGACATCATCGCTGCAGGGACACAAGTAACGGATTCTCACTTCCGTGAAGAAGGGTTTGTGACTTCAAGGGGAAGAAAAAAGGGGTGTGTGGCTTCTCTGCAGCCATTTTTGGTCCTTTTTTCAAGAGGGGTAAGTGGTGAGTGGAGTGGTGGGCTTTTTCTGCCATTAGTTTTTGTTGTCTCGGGCTTGGGGAAGGAGTGTGAGTGAAAACAATTTGTCTGACGTTGTTTTCTTTCCTTGCCGTAGGCTTGGAGGAAAAATGTGGGTGTGGATGATTTTGTCCACCATTCTCTTCTTTGTCTTGGGAGCCACCTGGCACCAGCTGTACTCACATTGGGTCAGTTGGACTCTGTGAGCATTTTACATATAATCACTCTGGTTCTATATCCTTTTGTTAATAATATTGCTGCTGTTACTGTTCGTTTTCTTATCTCATTGCTGTTTCCAATAAATATTTCCTTATCTCAACTTGAGTAGGGGAAGGGGAGTGGCTGTGTAGAGCTTGATTTCCATCTGGGTTTAAGCCATGACACTGATAGTGCTCAATCTCTAAATTTTTCCCTAGTACAATTTTTGGCTTATTTAGCTGTTAAGCTTCAAGGGAAGATCAGGATTGAAAACAAGGATCAAAGAAAGACGACCTGAAATGACAGTAGGTTCCCACGATGCATTTCACTCTTTTCACCTCCATAATTTTCAACCACTCTTCAATTCACTGAAGGCATATAGCACATTTTCACACTCTGGGCTGTTCCAACACACACACCTGTTTCAGGCACACAGTGGCACTGCTCCTTGTGGTATTACATGGTAACCAGTAGGTATTTAGAATGCTTTGCACCAGCATGGATATTAAACTCATACACAGGTAATCATTCTTGGGGTAATGAGCTTAGAAGATTTTGCAAAAGAGGAAAGTATCATTTTAGAGCTCAGTTGCTGTTCTAATTCATTGAGCAAAACCATATTTATCATTAATTTGAGATATATCTTAGATAGCTTTGTGAAGCAAACCACTAGATAGACTACTACCAGATGTAACATTTTCCCTCTTGACATTTGAGTAGATTTAAACAAACTCAAAGGCATTTTCTTCCAGAACTTTAGCACAGGACAAAATTCTCCCATTGCACAAAGGACCAAATATGAACAATGAGTACTTAAAAGCTGTACTTTTCCTTCTGCGCTAGTCCATTTTACATATTTTTCACTAGCTAGCAAATGTGTTGTTGCTACTTTTAAAGAGACTGATGATCCATTTGGAATTCAGAATGTGTGTTATAAGCATGGAGTGATTTATATAGAGAGGTATGAAGGTGACATATTTTGCCCTGAGGCACAAATGCCCAGTGAGATCGCTTAGAAAGGGACAGCCCATCTCTAAAGTTATCTAAGACTGAACAGAGACCACTTTCCTTTTCTCAGATAAGATCTTTAATAATCTTCGACAATTTTTGAGAAGCAGACTAGACAAGGCAACCATGACAAATATAAAAATCATGTGAAGGTAACTTTGCAAACTGCATCAATCTTTCCTGCACCAGTAACTGTAAGAAACTTGATTTTATGTCATTCCCTTTTCAGCGTTCTTTCTTTTTGTACCTTTCCTTGAGGGCAGAGAAAAGGATGGTGAGCAGTGCAATTTTGCTAAATAAAGGAAAAGAAAAAGGCCTTCCATATTTACATTTGTATGGTCATATACTCCATTTAAAATCTAAAAGTGCAAACCTCTCTAATTTTACGCTTCACATCAGTGTCAAGTTGAATATAGATTTGTCTAAATTGATCTTCAGGGCAATCAGGATTCATATTGGATATACTGTTCTGACTAGGTTAATAATTGACTTTAGTATCAATAACAGCAACGTATTATCTGCATACAACATAATACAACATTTACTGCCTCAACCTGTCTATTTTTGGAATTCCTTGACCATTTGTGTCAAGGTTTCCATTACTATATTAAATAAGATAGGTGAAAGTCAATCAATCATTTACTGTTATTTTACTGGGTGCAAAAAATAGAAATGGATCTGAAGAAGCAGAAAATATGATAATTATGAAGATTATGACAATTATGAAATTTTTGAAATTATTAAAATCTTGCACTAACACTGAGTGTATATTAAGTACAATCTCACCAGTTACTTCCCTCCATCCCAGCCCTGCATCTCCATGAACATGCAATAATTCAATAGAATTAATAACTTCTATTATAAAATAAAAAACTGCATGTGAAACATAGGCTAACACTAATACTGTAGCTCCCATCAAGCCACAGCATGTACATCCTAGTGTCTAATAAGACAACCTGCTTCATTTCTTTCTTTTTACTGTAAGGACATAATGTTAAGTCCTTAAGTGACTAAGGATAAACCGAAGAAACACCAGAATGTGTATGTGTGTATATGTATGTGGCTTTAGTCATGTTTTGATACATTTTAAAAATTAATTATGCACATCATATATGAAAATGATCATGTTTTTTTCTTACTATGTAAGTGAAAAAGTGAAAATGAGAAGAAAAATAATTTTTTCTCTTAATTTTTTCCTACCTTTCTGTCATTCACTGCTACTTGTAAACAGTAGAGAAACAATGATAAACTTGAGAGACAGAGAAAAAGAATAACAGAAAATCAAGCTGCAAAGGCTGAACATGGGGCAAAGCATATTTTCTGTTGTGAAGATATACACATAAAACAAAGGACAGGAACTTGGACAAAAATGAAGAGCAGAAGGCTAAAGAAGTAGCAGAAATGGTTGAATAGCAATTTTACAGAAAACCTCAGGGCAGCTGGATACTAGACAGACATTTCAGATGAGATGGGGTGTTTTGAAAGATTAGGAAAAAGGTGAGTTTGAACTAGTCTTTTTGCTTAATTAATGGATTTATTCATTCATAGTCTACTGCTGATTTTGAAGGAGGGGGTTATTTACTTGGTTAAAAAAAATATGAAATGTGTAATACCACATAAGTTCATGAGATCAGTATTGGCTATCTCTGATCCTTGTAAGTAAAGATGAATAACAGCAAATATCAGAAAGCTATTGTATTTCCCTGTTCTGCAGCTAGACGTTGGAAAGCATTATTTTAATACTTTTCAGATTCTCAGTAGGCATTTTAGTTTTTCCTTGACATACAGATACTTTTATGATTGTGAACAGCAGCACTTTCTCCTTCACTACTTTGCTCTCCCTTTCTAGAAATACAAGGGACCAAACAGTGTTGTCGTCATGTGCTGTTGTGGGGTCAGACTTTTGTCACAGTTTTTTTTAAATAGTCTGTTATTTCACAAGCAGCAGTTTGACTTCTGGCATATATAATGGTTTTGCTTCTGTCTTCACCGTATGCTATATAAAGTATATATCTGTATCCAAAAGTAATGTAAACAATCACCCTCCTTGAATAAAGGACTATTTCTACTTATTGCATATTTGTCTCAAAGGAAATAGCAAAGTACATGATGAAAGTCAGTGAGTTAAAATGTTACAAGGAAGAAAATCAATCTAAAAACTGCTCTTATGCTTTGCTTTGAACACAACAAAATGCTTTTTGAAATCATCTTCAAGTACATTCTTATGAAAGTTATTGAGGGACTAAGTGTATCCCGATTTTTTATACTCTTCAGTCTGTTTGGCTTAATATTGATTATATCCCATCTTTGCTTGTAATTTTCTTCTTTCATCTTATAAGAAAGTCTTGATATGACACTGAACAACCTGATGAAGACTACTACCCCTTAATAACTAATCAGATTTTTTTCCAAGCAATGTTTTGTCATTGCTTTCTTTTTTTCTTATTAAAACCACAGATAAGATTCAGAGTATTTTTTGCTTTTCTTTTCCTTTGTCTTATTCTAGTCAGGGTAACAATGATACGATCTCTCTAAGAAGTGTTTAGTCTCAACCACTGTTATTGTTGTGAGTCACACTTAGGTTCTTTAGGCTGAACTCAATTGCCCAAGTCTGTAAAATGCCTTTTTAAATCCTCCCTAATATCACAGAATCACAGAAGAGTTAAGAGTGAAAGGGTGACTCTGTAGGTTGTCTAGTCCAACCCCACCTTGTCAAGCAGTGTCCCCTGGACCACATTACTCAGGGCTGTGTCCAGATAGCTTTTGAATGTCTCCAGAGAAGGAGACTCCACAACCTCTCTCGGCAGCCTGTTCCAGTTCTCTGACCTCCTCACACGAAAGATGTTCTTCTTCATATGGAACTTTCTGTATTCCTGTTTCTGCCTATTGCCTCTTGTCTACTGCTCAGGACACCCAAGAAGAACCTGGCTCCATCCTCTTGCATCCTTCCTTCAGATACTTGCATACATTGACAAGATCTTCTCTTAGTCTTCTCTTCTTAAGGCTGAACAGGCCCAACTCTCTCATAAAAGAGGTGGTCCAATATCCTCATCATATTCATAGCCCTCTGCAGGACCTCCTCCAGGAGCTCCATGTCTCTCCTGTACTGAGGACCCCAGAACTGTTCGCAGTGCTCCAGACATGGCCTTATGAGGGCTGCGTAGAGGGGCAGGATCACCTCCCTTGACCCGCTGGCAATGCTCTTCCTAATGCACCCCAGGATACAATCAGCCTTCTTGGCCCCCAGAGCACTCTGCTGGCTCAAGGACAGCTTGTTGTCCACCACAACCCCCAGGTCCTTCTCCACAGAGCTGCCTTCCAGCAAGTCAGCCCCCAGCCTGTACTGGGGCATGTGATTGTTCTTCTTGAGGTGCAGGACCCTGCACTTGCATTGGTTGAATTTCAGAAGGCTTTACTCTGTCCATCTCTCCAGCCTGTCAAGGTCCTTCTGCAGGGCTACACAGCGCTATGTAGTATTGGCCTCTTCTGCCAGCTTTGTGACATCCTCAAAATCGCTGAGGGTACACTCTGTCCCTTTATGCAAGTCATCGATGAATAAATTAAACAAGACTGGACAGAATATTGACACTTGGAGAGCACCTAATTACTAATTACAGCACTGAACTAGACTCTGTGTAGCTGAGTACAACCGTCTGAGACCTTCCATTCATACAGTTCTTAATTCACCTCACAGTGAGTTCTTCCAGCCTGCACTTCTTCTGTTCTTGGCTTAAATTTCAGGTCCCCCTCCAGAATGGTTTAGGCATACAGTCCTCAAGACATATCATAGATTCATAGAATGGTTTGGTTTAGAAGGGACCTTAAAAATCATCTGGTTCCAACCCCACAGACATGGACAAGGACACCTTTCACTACACCATGTTGCTTAGAGACCCATCCAACCTGGCCTTGAACACTTCCAGGGATGGGGCCTTCATGACTTCTCTCGGCAACCTCTTCAAGTGTCTCACCACTCTTGCAGTAAAGAATTCCTTCCTAATAACTGTTGTAAACCTATCCTTTTTCAGTTTGTCCCCTCTAAGTCCTTGTAAAAATCCTTCTCCTGTTCAGTTGTAAGCCTCCTTTAGGTAATGCTTCTGTAAGATCTTCCTGGACCTTTTTCTTCTCCAAGCTGAACAATTCCAGGTCTCTCAGCCTGTCTTCATACTAGAGATGTTCCAGCCCTCTGATCATCTTTGTGTCCCTCATCTGGACTTCCTCCAATGTTCCTCCATTATGGCTGTCAAACTCACAGAATTGTCTTGGCTGTCCCAGGACAAAGCCAGTGGCATAGAGGCAGAATAGTTAGCAGCAAATCGAAGCCTTTTCACTACTCTGGTAGTAAACTAATGTTCTAATGAAACAACAACAAAATATCAATGATAACTTAAGCACAGGCAATTCTTTTCCAATCCAATAGAATCATATTTGGTCCAGGATGACAAAGGACGCTGAAATGCCTTATCCTACATTTCACACAATTTTCAATGCTAATGGAGACTGTGTCAGACCCCAAGTGTGCCAACAAGCTCTGATGGTCCCGACCAGGCTGTACAGATGTTTCTCTGTAACCCTGTTCTACAAGTGCTGCCCCTGCCAGAAGTTTGGTTGCCAGTGTTCCAGGCCATCTCTGCTGTACTGCAACTATGTAAGCCTGGATCAAACTGCTGGAAGAATCACAACATTGTAAAATGGAGCAACAAGAACACACCTCTGGAATGTCCAGCCATTGTCCTCTACCCAAAGGGGCTGCATTTAACTCCAGGCCCCTAGCTCTTGCCTGACCTTTGTCACCAGGACACTTTATCTGGCTCTGCACCTTGCTGATCCTGAAGCTATATCACATTATTACATACTTAGGTATTACTACATATTACTACATATTATTAATACTTAGGTATTACATTACTACATACATAGCTATATCACATACTCTTACATACATACATACATGTGTGTCCTGGAGCACACATGTTGCTACAAGGCTTAAGGATAAACTTCCATAACTTCCCAAGGTGATTTTGATTTCCAGAGGATGACTTTCATTGACAGAGAATAATTACTTTAGAGGTCCCTGCAGGTTTTTTTATTGCTTCCCTTTCCACTACCACCCTCCCCTCCCCATTAGACTATGTTTTTTCCACTTGGCATATATACATTAAGAGTGAATTTTAAATTAATGAATAAAAGCTGTGCTTTATGGGTATAAGTCACCTTCTCACACACAAATTATCTATTTATTTCTGTTAATATATGCCAGGAATGCAATGGATATTAAAGTATCATTTTGGAAATGTAAAACTATTTTAAAACTAAAATTAAATTAATCAATTATATTCAGCCTACTTCAGAGGTGAGTGTGCTTTTCCCATCTCTGTTGGTTTTGCAGGACCTGGTTTTTGGTAGTGGAGGGGCCACAGAGGTGGCTTCTGTGAGAAGCTGCTAGAAGCTTCCACCATGTACGGCAGAGCCAATCCCTGATAGCTCTGAAGATGGACATGCCACTGGCCAAAGCTGGGCCAATTAGAGAGGTTGGTAATGCCTCTGTGATAAGATATTTAAGAAGAAAATCAAAACGGAGCAGGGCACACACAGTTTTTCTACTAGCCGGAGAAGAGGAGGAGGTGAGAACACGTGAGGGAGACGACATGGCAACACCAAGGTCAGTGGAGGAGGGGGAGGAGGTGCTCCAGGCACCAGAGCCGAGATTCCTCTGCAGGCCGTGGTGCAGACCATGGTGAAGCAGGTTGGCTCCCTGCAGCCCATGGGTCCACATGGGATGCAGAGATCCACCCGCAGCCCGTGGGGCAGGTGCCCACACCGGAGCTGGCAGATGCCTTGAGGAGGTTGTGTTCCAGTGGAAGACCCGATGGAGAGAGAGGGCCCTGCTTCCAGGCTGGAGCAGCCTGTCTTTGGAGGACTGCACCCTGTGGAAGAGAGACCCACGGTGCAGCAGTTTCGGGACGACTGTGTGCCCATGGGATGGACTCACATTGCAGCAGTTTTGGGAGGACAGTTGCTTGAGAGATTTGGAGCCACACTGGAGAAGTTCATGGAGAACTGTCTCCCGTGGAAGGGACCCCACGGTCTCACAGGGGAAGGACTTCTCTCCCTGAGAAGCAGAAGAGAATCTCGGGTGATGAACTCACCAAACACCCATACCCTGCCCCCTGCACTGTCAGTGGGAAGGAGGGATGGGTTGGGAGAAGAAAAGGTGTTTTTAAGGGCTTATTTTACTTCTTATTATCCTTCTCTGATTTTATTGGTAATAAATTCACTTTGTACCTTTAAGTTGAGCCTGTTCTGCCCTTGAAGTGTTTTCTCCCTGTCCTTATCTCAGCTCATGACCCCTTCGTTAATTTTTTTTTCTCCTCTGTCCAGCTGTAGAAGGGGAGGGTGTGTGAGCAACTTTCATGGGCATGTGGCATTTGGCCAGTGTCAAACCAGGGCACCATAATACAGTCAACTTAGTAAGAAAATAGAGGTTTAGTTAATGTGAGTAAATTGTCAAAAAAAAAAAAAGATAAAAGAAAACCCTATTCAAAATTGTCTTCATCTATCAAGGCAACAATCATTTACACGATGCATGATGGAATTTAGGAAATTATAAGAAGTTATAAAAGAGTTTTTACAGAAAGCCCAGGAACTGAACTATTTCATTTGACTCATGGAAAAAACACTAAACCAGATTCTGTAGTTAAAAAAACCCCACTAACTACCCTAATTTTCATCAGAAAAGTCACTGAAATATAGTAATTGTATTATTAGGGAAGAAAAATAAATTTCTCACAAAGTGAATAACCCAATTTTGAGAAACATGATTCACTCTTCATTCCTTTCAGGTATTACATGCTTAACAGAAAGAATAAAAGCAGCTTCCTATTTAATATTGTCTTTCGGTGTTCTCATAAAATGACTCCCCACTACACTCCCCTTTCATCCAGTTAATAATTCGCAGGCTCAATTTAGTTCAAAATTTGTTTATGCCATAGTTTTTCTGATTTTTCTTAGAGAGATTGTTTGAAGACGATTCTGCAACTAATACAGATAAAAACCTTAAACATAATGTTCTCCAAGAATTTGGTTTCTTTTTAGAAGGAGAGGCAAAATAATGCGCCTAATAGCCAGGAACATTGACTTTCACCAGCTTGAGTCCTTCCCTTCCTACACTCTACAGTTCTTCATGAACTTCTCCAGCATGGGTCCCTGCAGAGGCACAGCTGCCTCACTAAAATCTTCATCACATACTGAAGTGGAATCTCTGCTCTGGCACATGGAGCACGTTCTCCCCCTCTTTCTTTGTGACCTTGGTGTCTGAAAGGATATTTCTCTCACATATTCTCAGGCTGACTCTGTTTGACATATAAAGAAGTTATTCCTTTGACTTTCTTATCCCTGAAAACTTTGCCACACAAACCCAATACACGATTAAAGTTGTCTCTCCTGAAATTCAGTGTTCTGGCCCTGCTTTTTGTACTGCTTCCTCCTTTCAGTATCATGACCTCCACCTTCTCATGGTCGCTGCAGCCAAGAGTGCCCCCAGATTTCAATCCACAGCTCATTCTTCCTCTTTTGTAAATAACAGGTTCGGGTGACAATGTTTCCCTGTCAGCTTCTTGATCAACTTTGTCAGGAAATTGTCATCAATGCAATCACAAATTGCTTGTGCAGTTATAGGTAGTTGTTTTAGCAAATTTCAAGGTGGTGAAAATTCTCTATGAAGACCAGGACTGGTCAGTTTGAGATTTCTTGCTGTTGTTACCCAACCTGACCTCCCTGAAGAGCCTGTATCCATCCACTGTAATTCACCAGTGTGTAAAGCATGAGCATGTTTAGTCATTAAGCTTCTAAATTAAAAACATTCTTTCATTTATATGTCTTAAGTTTGATAAATTTTAACAACCTCTTACAGGATTCTGCTCAGGTGAAATAGTGTACAAAATGTTAGTTTTGTCAAAACTAACTGCAAGTTATGGGAGAAAAAAAAGATGACATTTAGTTAAAATTCTATCACATTTGAGGGGTTTTTTTGTTCACTTGGAAGTATCTCCCCCCACCAAAGGACTCCATTCAATAATCTCAATGTCCATAAAAAAGTGGTAGACATAAACCTGATACCTCTGCACCTCTTTAAAGAATAAACAATATATATTCCTTGTTTCTGTTTACTCGACACACATAACAGGTGAATATTCAAACTTTAGAAATTAAACACAAGAGAGACGTCTATAGTTAGGCATCTTAGATTTCTAATCTATACTGCTGAAAGTATTTTTATTTTTTCTTGTGACTATGGACTTGTTAGAACTGCAATGTAAGATCATATTCCCTGGTAATAGTAATAGTTATGATGTAACTACTCACTCAACAACCAAACATTTCTAATTCTTTTGATATAAGAACATTCAGTCAAATTAATAGAAGCCCCAGAGTAAAAGGCAAAATATACAACATCACTATTTGAAACCTAGAAGGAAAAAATATAATCAGACCTACACTTTACCTAAACTAAAAATTTTATCTTTAGTAGAAAACACGATAATATTATTTATGATAGTCAAAAAAGCAATTAACTTGACTCATGATAGTTATATTCAATATACAAATAGATTTCTGTGCAGTCTGTTATGAATCACTGCCATGCAAAATGTCAAGCCTAAGAAAATTTTCTAGTAGATTAGAGAAACAGCAAATACTGCAGTTTTCAAATACCAACCTGAAAGTTTTACATGCTCTGAATTTGAAAAACAAAATCTTATCTGAAGAATTGAAATCTGTTTTATAAAAAAATAACCAATTAATAAAGTTAATACTGCTGAGAGTAGACCTTTTGTAATAAAGTAAGATTTATTTTAAACTGCTAAATTAATTCCAAAGAATACAGTTAATTTTCTGAATATACTGCAATACATAAAATATCTGACAAGGAGAATCCAATTAAAATGAAATATCATTTGAATACTATTTTAATCTTACTTATCTCAGCTGGGTAAGTATTAAGACATCCTTTAATTTACATTTCATCCACTGATTTCATATACAGCTTCTCACAATGAATAATGACATACTTAGAGTAAGAGAGTACAGCTTTGCTGCAATCTTGCCTATTGTCATATTCACAATAAGCATAAACTCTTTATAAACTTTTTTTTTCTTTTTTTTTTTCCTTTTTTTTGCATAGAGTGAGAACAGATTTAAACTATTTGCTAGGGTATATTTCACAACAGTTTCTTCTCAACAATTCAAAAGGCAGTGTACTTGTTCCTTGTTAAAAATCAGTAGTATTTTTCTATCACTCCCTCTAATGTTGCAGTGTCTGCTGTGGATTAATTACTTCTCAGAATTTTAAGGAGTTATGACTAGCATTATTAGTTTTATGCGACTCATATTTTTCATCTGGGACAAGTATGGCTAAAAAAATTTTTAGAAAATTCATTGAGTGATTTCAGTGAGAAAGATGATAGAGTCAGAACTGGTGCATTAAATGTAAATATTGAAATAAATATGTTTTGGAATATGCATTATTTTTTTCATTAGTAGTGAAAATTCATAGGCTATTTATTTACTTGACAGTACTTGGTGTAAGGATCTGTCTTGTCCTGATCGGATTTTAGTTTCTTTTAGCTGTTCATATTCCACTCCAAAGAATCCTGCTGTCTGCTGTCTTCTTGTTGCCTAAGCCTCACGCAATTCAGCTCAAGTAAGACTAGCATTTGTGAATTTAGGACCCAAAGGAGCATTTCACAGGTGAGCATAACACAAGGGAGGGGTTTAGATGCTGGGAAGTTTAAGTTGAACAATTTTTGTGGTATTAGTAGTGGCACTTTTCTATTAAAACTAGAAAAAAATCAAATATGACTGCAAATAAACTTGAAACTAAACCCTCACCAAACACCTGTTTTTTTCCACTGGTGTTGACCATAAGGGTTTTTGGTTTTTTTTTGCTTTTTTCATCTGACTATCTAGTCAGTCATGAGTTCTCAGCCACGGCATGTGGTAAAAATCCTGAGCTATATTCAGTGAGTGGAAACTACTGCACTACTCCATTAAGCTAACGTCACCTATGATAATATAATTTATAATTAATCACGTAATTATATACTTAATCATCATCATGTTAGACACCTTTTTGTTAATGTCATTATATTTTTAAAAATGTAAGAAAAAACCTGATACTTCTTGAGGGAGGAAATTTTAACACTTAGGGAATACTTAAATTTTTCTTTTCTGCAGCAGCAGCAGGATAGAGAAATGGTTATTCACTATTTTAAAATCTTGTTGAAAACTGACAGAGGCCATTGCTAATCTTGAAGTACGTTCTACAGGTATAATATATTCATAAGCCAGCTACTGGGGAACAGTGTTAGGTAAAGATATTTTAAACTTATTTAAAATTTCAAGCAGGTATTACAGAAAAAAAATAGTATTTCAAAAAGATTAATACTTAAAAAGAGAAATATATCAAGTAATCTCTGAAAAGAGAAGTACCTTCAAGAATTTAATACCCTTTAAAATTTCAGAACAGAAGGAAAATGAACATGTAAAAAAACTTGACAACTAAAAGGATGCATTAAAAGAAACATAGCTGAAGAAAACTTTATTCCATTTACAATGGAAAACAAGAACTTCCAGTCTCCAGAGAAAAAGAGTGAAGCAGGAGAATTAGGCGGAAAAAAAAATGGAAAATATCTAGGTAAAACTTATGAATTATGAGAAAAACACATGCTGGAGGTGGAACTTTAAGGGACTGTCTTCAAGAGTTGGTTGTGGATTCAGGCATTCAATAACCTCCTTCTGACTCTGAATGAATTTCCCGGGGTGTAACTATGCTACTGACTTTTCATGTTGAAAGGTTATAAACATTTATTTGCTTCCAGTTCCAGTTCACCACTTAGCACAGTCATTCTTTGGTTTGCCAAATTCTCTCTGCACACTGCATATTTCAGACTTTTGGTAAAGAATTAGAATTCTGGGACTAAAACCAGTACAAAATAGACAACACATTTTGTAGCAATGAAATTTCTATGTTTTTTGCTGTATTAACAAAGTCTAGCATGCAACCCATAAGACCTTGTGTGAATTCAGTTTTTTGGAAAGGGGTTAATTAATGAATTGTAATGCAAGTAGTGAGAACAAATTAATTGATTGTATACTAGTAATATAAATACTTACATAACATATATTAATTCAAATTAAAGGATAAACAAAAATGGTTCTGGGTATTTCCAGTGTGATATTTAGGGATTGAAATTTTGGCAGGTTTAGTCAAAAAAGCCAGAGACAACAAAAACATGCAATAGGTTATTTAATTCTTAGACACAAAGAGAATCCTACCTATTCTGTTTCCATTACATTTTTATTGGTTCCTAATATCCAAGTGTCCTTCCATTAGGTTAGTGAGTTAACTTTCCTTAAAATGATATTTTTATGGTCACCAAAATGATATTCATTAAAACTAAGGTCTAAGAGAAACATTCGTTTTCATTTGAAAGGAAATGATTTTACAAAGTTAAGAGAATTAGGTGTGCTGGTTTTGCCTGGGATAAATTAATTCTGTTCAGTGTAGTAGTTAGTAAAGGAATATGGTTTGGATTTGTGCTGGAAACTTGATAACTCTGAGATGCTCTCTCTGTTGCTGAGCAGTGCTTACACAGGGTCAAGACTTCCTCTGCCTCTTAGTCCATTCCACCAGTGAGGAGGCTGGAGGTGCACAAGAAGCTGGGAGGGGACACAGCTGCAACACCTGATCCAGACTGATCAAAGGTATATTCCAGACCACATGGTGTCATGCTCAGCATATAAAGCTGAGGGAAGAAGCAGGAAGGAAGGGCAACACTCAGTGTGATGGTGTTGGTTTTCCAAAGTCACCATTATTTGTGACAGAGCCCTGCTTTCCTGGAGATGGCTGAACACCTCCCTGCAGCTGGGAAGTGGTAAATAAGTTCCTTGTTTTGCTTTGCTTGGGCATGCAGCTTTTCTGTTTTTGCTATTAAACTGCCTGTGTCTCCACCCACAAGTTTTCTCACTTTTACCTTTTTGATTCACTTCCCCTTCCCCACAGGTGAGAGTGGGTGAGCAGCTGGTGGACTTAGTTGATAGTTGGGGTTAAAACTGCGGCATTGGGTGACACAGACATCTCGCATCATGCACTTAAAAGTAGACGTGATTTCTTTACTTTTAATATGTACAATGTGACAGTGCTTTAGAATGTATCAGAGTACAATGGTCTTATCAAGTCCCTGAAAGAAACCAGAGATTCTTCCCCTCTCTACAAATAATCCTATGTTTCTCTCTGGCATGCTGGTTCCAGGTCTGATTTGATCCCATGAGCTCTCTGACGGTGTGATGGAGTTTTTTGTTTTGGTTTTTGTTTTTTTACTATTCTTTAAGAATAGATAACGTACTACAAGAAATTTTTTCTTTATTACAGTTTTTTAAAAAATTTTAATTTATTCTATTATTACTCACTAGGACAAAACCCCCCACTGAAGTAAATATAGAAGAGCCATTCACATCTTTTAGAATTCATAGTTTTTCTATCTCCAGTTTAGAAACAAGAAAACATTACAGAATTTTAGAAAGGCTGGAATCAGAAATTATTAAGAAATAGAAATCGAACTTTTTGCTTCATTCTTCACTTTTACAGGGTGCATATCTTCACTACAATTGGGTAAAACACAGAAGTAGAAAAGTTAAATATATGAAGACACAGCTTTCTAATATTGTGCTCATAGGCACACCAGATAGGTTTGTTAATTACAAAATTTAATTATAGTATCCATCTTTCATTTTATTCCTTGAGATTTAAATGACATTACATGAGCTCATCCATCATGTCATTCTTGCTCGTCCTCCTTCTTAGGTTTTGTATATGAGATGAAATATCACTTTAACAAAATAAGGAAATTAAAAAATCTTTGACTAGGTATATTTTATGCACAAATAGAAAAACTGTTAGAAAACTATCTGCTGAGCAATTTCCAACTAAGACAGGGATAAACATCAGGAAAGAGTACAAGATAAACAAGAAAATTATGATAATTCTCACTATTGATCTATGGAGTCATTTATGCAAGGTAAAACTTTCTGAATAATGATGAAAAAGTTTAGGTGCAGAAGGTGCAGTATCTCCACAATATATAGTGAATTCATAAATATAAAGAAAACATCACCATATTATTCAAAGGATGGATAGAAAACTTTTGTTATAATTTTTGATCTGAAATATAATTTATAAATAGTCAAAGTAATAGCTAAAGAACATACAGTAAATATTGTGTAGAAGTTAAGATTGGATAAGAGAAATCCCAAAAGCATTAAAATATTTGCTATAAAATCATAACTCTCTAAACACTGAATTCTACTTTGAATCATTCCCATGCTAATAGAAGCTTACATTCTTAGGTGTGACAGTAAATAATTTGAACTTTATCCTTCAATCTGGTGGTTTAGTGAAGACAGCTATATTGTGGGGAATTCATTCCTGGAGGTGTTAAAAACAAGATCCTAAGAACCTTGACAAAAAGCTCAAAGCTGATGCTGCTTTGAGTGAAGAGCTGGAACAGATAACTTCCTGAATGCCTTCCAACATTAATTTATATATGAATCTATGGTAAGTGACACAACTATCTGTATAATTTAATAAAAATGCAAATAATATGTTTAAGAGACTAAGAATCTCCAAATACATGTGTTTCAATTGGGCCTTAATTCATTTTAGGTCTCTATTCAGAATGTCACTTATGACAGTAGAAGGACTTTCAGCATGTTTTTTTATAGCTCTATGTACAGCAGTGTTTTTAGACTGCAGAATTAACAACAAACCTGATGGCGCAGTATTGCACGAAGAAGCAATGTCCTAGAAACTTGTTTATGATGTGCTATGTCCAGAAAAATTGATCTGCGTCGCTTTGTTGTATCTCTCCTTCTTCTGGCTGTGGAGCTTGTTCAGAACACTGCCAGTTCAGTGCATGTCGCTGCTTCATAAAACGTAGACATACCTTCTATAGGTCATCTCAGCCTTTTTTCCTCAGGAAACAAGACAACCTTACCCAGCTTTGAATTCTTCATGAGTGAAACAGTACAGAAGACATAAATACTCTGCTATTATTATCATAAAATGGGTAATTGAAAATTTTGCCATTGACTTTACTAGAATTATACTTCAATAAAAATTAAATTAATAATGAAGAAGAGGAGATAAAGGAAAAGGAAATGGAACACATCTACAAAGAAGCCTCTAATTTTCTTTAAACTATTTTAAAGTTATATTGTACTTGAATTGTATTTTGGCCTGACAGTATCTCCACACTTCCTTTTCGTGTGTGTACAGAACCATATGCAGGGCTAGATCCATGTCCTAGTTTTGGCCAGGACAGGGTTAATATTTTTACAGTACCTGGTAGGGGGGCATGGCCAGACCCTAATATTGTTCAATAATGTTATGACCAGCCCCTGAAGACAAGAGTAACTCAGATTCTTGTTAAAAGATTCTTTGGAGTGGATTAGAGTGAAATGACATAGAACAATCAGTGTTTATAAATACACATCTATATGTGCAGGGTTTATTTTAGAACAATTTGGTTGCAAAGGAAAGCAAGTAGCTGTTTTGGCTATTATCTATAGTGATACAGCAATACAAAAGCATAAAAATAACACTTAAGAAAATATGTAGGGGAAGGAAGGAAGGAAGGAAGGAAGGAAGGAAGGAAGGAAAAACAGAAAGAAAAGAAAGAAAAATAGAAAGATATCACCACTCGTGGATCCAGTGACAAGACCGGATTGTTGCAATTTTGATGTCTGTTGGTCTAAGTGGCGGCCACAGTCTCGATACTTTGGAGGTGGGGGAAACCTGTGAAACAACAAGTTTAGTGGGTTAATACACAGTTATGTTTACATGGAGATGCTCAGGTACCTCCCCTGGGGTGGGGGAGTTTTACACTCTCTGTTGAAACACTGCGGATCTGTTCCACCACTGTGCCTGATGCACGTGTCCTCTGATGGAAGGCCCCAGAAATGAGTCTGAGGCACGTGGGGGGTCTTTGAGGGTCTAGGACAACTTCTAGGATGTGATAGATGCCCCTCACATCAGCATAGCTCTGTCAGTTATGCCCCATCAGAAGAGATGAAAATCCTAGGCCTAAGTGGGAGAGTTCCATGTGAGTTCGACCTTCCCCAGGGCGGGGTTTTTTTACAGTTGAGCCCATTGTACAAGAGAGGACATTGGCATGATAAAAAACACTGTCCTGCCTCTTCAGGGTCTGCTCTTATCAGCCTTCTGCCTTATCTGGCTCAAAACCCAGAGCCTCCAGTGGTGGGTGCTCAATCCCTTTCTTATGCTGATCAGAGGTTTCACCATCACATCCACTAAAATATTCCTCCTTTCCCTGCATCCAGGTGCTGAAGACGCATCAAAACATTCTGTCACCACTGCAAATGGCTGATTGCTTTGCCATTAACCATTAACATTTCAGTGTCTCAAAGATACCATCTCATATCCCTTGCCAGGGGCAGGAGCAAGGGAGGCCATTTAGAGATCAAAAGGGTGATACTCTTCATTGTGCCACACAAAAATATGGGAACCAGAGCACAAGATTGATTGAGACACTTAAATGCTCTTATAGAAGAGTTAACCCAGAAAAAGGGCAAATAGGGGTAATACCATGGGACTGTATCAAATATAGAATAATACATTGAAAAAAGGTCAAGTAAACAGGAGATATATCTCTATATATTTGGCTTCACATGTTAATACAAACCATAAATTCTCATTTAATTGTGTTTAATGTTCTTAATGGTTTATAAGACAGAATGCCTTTTCAGGTAAGCTCATTGTTTTCTTTTATACTTAGTAAGATTTCTTTGAAATATTCCAGAAATTCAAACATAACATTTTTTCTAGAATAGATTAATTTCTAAGAAAAACAGACTGGAACATAATTATGTAAAAATATAAGTTATATTTGGTCTCATATGAAAGTCAAATACCATTTTCCTTTCAATTACTAATACACTACATTTTAGAAGTCATTTAGTATTATGAACATTTGATTTTGAATTGGAACCTCCATACTGATTTTAGCACCTCTTTTGTCATCTATATTTTAATACAGGGTCTTGACTTTTCATTTTACTTTTACGTTTGTCTAGCTGTAACCAAAAACACATTAAGAAAAATTATCATCTGAAATTTGATAACGATTATCAAATTTTAATTCACCATCTCTTACACAAACCAAAGGTGAATCCTCAAACACCTCAGCAGCACAACAGGATTTTTGATATTTTTTAGATAGTCTTATGTCAGAGATTTCACAGTTTCCCACTGTTTACCAAATTCTTCTATTGGACTGTGTGTGTAAAAATGCAGTGTGATAATATAAGATGTGCCTTCTCCTGTAAGCTTCTTTAAAGCTATGGAATGGGGATACAAAACGCCTCCTATAATTAAAATATGTATCTGAGTAGGAGTTCCCAGAATCATTTCAATTTTGAAATACTTAGTTTTAAATTAAAACTTTATGTATATAATTTTGAAGTGAATCCAGAAAAAAAAAAAGGTAAAAAAGTGACAAATGAAATGTTGTTTTTAAAAATTAAGTCACAAATTCTGAAAACAGGATAAGGGTCTCGGTCTTTATATTGTTTATCCTTCTTAATTGTTAGCATAGAAACTTTCAAATTTCTTCAGGCAAAAAAATTACACTCAAGACATTTTTTTTCTTCTAATTTTTTATTGCAAATATTTGGAGTTTCCCTTAGACTCAAAAGAGTAACATAGTAAAGTATCTTTTCCTAAACCCTATGGTGTAGTATATTGCCCTACACCAGGTAATACCTGTACTGTTCAATATCTCTTTTTCGATAAGCAGGATGCAGAGTTTGTTTGTATCAAAAGTAGTAGACCATATGTATGCTTTAGTTTTATTAAAATAGCAATACAAGTTGATACTGTTCACTTAGATTTACATCATATTCATTGTAGAACTAAGGCATTTATTGCAAAATCTTATTTGAACATTTCTATATTGTGAACAATTATCTTTTTCTTTGATTACATAATTCTTATGGTGACATTTAAAGCAAAAACTCAATAATTGGAAAGGATACAATACCATCTAAAAATCTTACCCTGCAATTCTTTTCCTTCCTTCAATAGATGCACAATAGTTTTTCGTTCTATACTAGGACTGTGTATAAACTGTTACCGAGTATAAAATTTGTCAAGACATCACAAGATAAAACTTAAGCATTTGAAATCATATCATAATGGTTCAGCACAATTTACACTCTTTTTCAGAGACCTCTCTCCATACTATTTTCCATGAACCCAACACCAGAAATGAAGCAATCCAAAGATACCTTACTTACAAGGTTTGTGCCGTGGATAGATTTTAGTTAGTGAGTCAGTCCTATGTGCATATCTACAGCCTCATTTATTTGGGTCTGCTCTCTGCCAATGTGTCAATGGACCAATGAGTGGGAAGTAGCTTGTATCCATTCTATCAAATTTTCTTCTCTCAGACAGTGTCAGGAGCATCCGTATTGTCAGCCTGAAATGGCAGCCTTCAGGCTATACCTGAATACCATTTGTTATAAATGCTCACTAGCACCAGCAGCTGGTCTAACAAGCTAACATCTTAGGGAAATGTGTTGTAGAAAACTCTCAATTTCCCATTCTTTGGACATTACCATGCAAAAAAAATTTAAAAGCTCATCAGATCTCTTCTTTGAACCTCTGGCAGTGGCACAAACAGCCCTTTGGGGCTGCGGGGAAACTTAGTATCTGAGAAATGTGGTCACGTAATGCAGAACTCAGATGACTCAGAAGAAAAGCTGGTGTTTCCTTAAACTCCTGATACAAGTAGAGAAGCAAATAAACAAAATGATACCTGTCTTTCTACTATTACAAAAAAACCAAATCTATCTGAAAAATACTACAACCCCGAAGGACACCATTAGTTACTGAGCTCTTAGAGAAATTATGGGTTCTTTTCCTGGTATTTTGGTTGGCAAAAAGAAATAATCACCTCTTTCAAAACTTTTCTGAAACACTTTGTGGTGGTTCTGGTACTTGGTTAGAAAACTGCTCTAAGCACTTTTCAAAACGGCTGGTAGGTACACAGTGCCAGATAGGATTTTGAATTGAATGAGTAAAAGTTGATCTTAAAAACTTTTAACCAAAGTCTGATGGAGTCAGTGGCAGGTACGTATGCATTCCTAATTAAATAATGTATTGCGTGATTTATTTCACTTATTAAGCTATGGATCATCTTGTGTTATCTCGAATGTTCAGTTTCTATTTGATTTTATGTTTGTGTAATACATTTCTCAAAATATATTACATTTTCCTCAAAACAGAAATAAAGAATGAGACTATAAGTAAGCAGTGACAAAAAAAGCCCCACACTCTCTCCCAATCTACACTTGTGGAATTGAAAGCATTTTTGAGAATTACATTTCCATTTGTCTCATTTTTTATTAATTCAGAAAACAATATCTTTTGGATTTGTTGCATACTTTCAGAATTACAGTCTAACTTATTTAGTGCCATCTCCAGTTATGGTTGACTTACAGAACTAAGGGATAGGGAAACAAAAATATTACTGCTGTCACACAGCAAAACCCAAGAATAATGCAAAATATAAAGAAAATGTCATTTAAATGCAAGGTTTTGAAAGGAAAAAAGGTGATTGATGGCAGTTCTAAACTCTACAAGGCAGGCAAACAGTTGGGAATTTACCAGTAGTTCTGCAATTAATTAGCATACAAATATCAGTATTTCCCTGTGTGGAACATGTGGTATAGGTTGATGCATAGATTTTATAAGTCGCACAAAATAACTCAAAGTCTTCTTTACATTTGGTCCTGGGCTGTCAGTGCTTTTAACATAATTCAGCTTTCTAATTAAATACACCAAATACAAATTTGTGAAATATTAATAGTCCAACATATATTTGATATAGCTATATTCCACATGCAAATATTAGTATTTTTATTTTTTTATATATTAAAATGGACTGAAGATGCTCAAAACCTAATAGTATTAACTCTCTTGTAAATACGTACATATATTAATGAGGTTATCAGTTGTCGTGTATATACATCAAAACTACTCAAAATAACATATTGTTTACAGTGCAGAAATGTGATTTTGAACAGCTTTCCTTCTGTGCAGCACTGCTGATTATTGCTAGTGTTTACATTTAGATATGAACTTTCCATTATGACATGTATTCTTGGTAATAATCAGAGAATGTTTCTGGGTTTTAATTATTCCTTAGTGTTTTGGTTTTTTTTTAAGACTTAAACCAGAAAAAAAAAACACCCCCCCCCAAAATAACCCCACAAACACCAGCCCTCCACTTCCCCCCCCAAAAAAGTGATTGATCATTTTAAGAAGAGCACATCTGAAGTTTTAAAATAGCTCTGAATATTAATTTTTCATAGTTTAAGGAAGGGTATAGTATTTAATTGTATGAGGTAGAGATCATATATTGGGTCAGACCAAAGCCGGATCTTGTTCACTATCTTGATTTCAAGGCTAGCTGTACGCAAAGGCATGGAGAAAAATAGACAAAAGCAATTCCTGAAGATACATTTCCTAATATCCTTTTTACCTTCAGCTGTATTCAAAGCTTTGGGGACCTGAACCCAAGTAGACCCATGATATTCTTTTCACATTGAGATTGGAAAAGACCTTGAACATCTTTACACAGGACAACTACTTTCTGTGAACTACCACCTTCTGGTTTGGATTTGATTCCTAGTTCCTGCACTGGAACACAAAGAAAGTTCTCCATGGCACTTATGAAAACATGTTTCACACTCACCCAAGGCACCTCTCTTCTGAAATGAAGACCCCTTGCCTATGCAGTCATTCCTTCTACAGAAACAATTTCACTTAGCCTGGAGAAGTGGAGCTGATTCCCGACAAGCACCACTTCTTGCTGTCATAGCACCAAGGGACTGACAGCTGTGGGGCACTTCAGTGGAGTCCTGGGACCTGTGCAATGTGGGGGGAGGTCTTGGGAGGTGACCAGGGATAGCTGGGCCTGTGGATACCTTCAGAGCACAGACACTTCTAAAAGGTCTATTGCTCAATGGTGTTAGTTCTGAAAATCTTGGCAAATATGGAACAGTTTTGGAATCCACAAGATGGCAAAGTAGTCAGAGAGAGAATGTTATGGAATGCTGAATGTGTGACAGTCTGAATCTCATGGCTTGGGATCCTTCACATATATTAAATTCCACTGAAATACTGATTAGCAAACAGCCATGACTTTAGAGAGTATGATCATCAAAGAGTTAATTCAGGCATTGTGTCTTCATGATTTTTTTTTCTGCCACACATTTGTGGAGTTCAACAAAGATACTCTTTAATGATGATAATTACACTGACTGTAACATTGCTAGAAGCTAGAATAAACAGACTTTTCAAAGATTTAAAAAGATATAATGAGAGATCTTAATTAAATACTCCTACAGTTTTCTCAGATCTACTGTAAATACCTTCTGGGTTTTTAGAAACAGTGATAACTTGTTTTTCTTTCTATTTAACAAGTTTTCATTTGTGCTATGCATCTTTCTCTAATTTGCTCAAGTTAAGGTCAACTGTGTTAACCTTTATGTCTTTTATCTGAGACTTCTCAAGAAGGATGAATCATTTAATTTGTAATCTTCTGCTTTACAGTATAAATACCTTATTTAGTTAACAAGGCATAATGAAACACTGTGAGTTTCACAGCAATTCAATGTACTTTGTGTTTACTTGTTCTGATCAGTTTATTCTAGCTCAATGATAAATTCCAGAGGAAAGGGGAAATTTCTTTCTCCTTGAATACGACTCATCATCTTCACATTTATGTATGTGCATATCCATGTTTGGAAAGAGGTATCTGAAGTGTCAGAGAGAGGAAAGTGGAAATGAAAGAGGTTGCCATGTAGCTTTGAAGACCCTTAAAAGAGCAGGAGTCTGTCTACAATCAGACAACAGACCAAAGGAAAACCTCAGAGATAACATAAGAAACTTTCCTACAAACAAAGAAAGAGAATTCTTTGAAGTTTATTCAGCCCAGGAAGCTACTGAAAATTGTTAGGTTGGAAGAAGTAATAGAAGAAAAAAAATGCAAAGTCACTGCAATGACACAGAGAGAAAAGGAAAATTTTGTTTTTAATGACTTCAATCAAAGGGTTATCTCTATTTTCTCATACCTTTTTATATCACCTGTGTTCTGATAAAATGTTAACTGTAGGGTTTGAAACTATTTTGAGCCTTTCCTATTTGTTTGAAATAGTTTGAAACTATTTTGAGCCTTTCCTATTTGTTTGAAATAGCTTGAAACAATTTTGAGCCTATTCTCAGTTCAAGACGGAGGGAGGTGTGAGTGTGTGTATGTGCCTCAGAAAGAGGAGGGAGAGAGGGACAGAGAGAGACTATAGAAAATATTTTTGGAGTATAAATAAAATACAGTCAGCTCAAATTACCTGTAGTATGTTACTCTTGTTAGTTACATAGACTACAGCTACTTTTGAAATCAATGTGGATGAAAAGGAGTTGATGTGTAGAGAAAAAATCTTGTTATGGACGATATAATCATCACCCTGTACATCACACTTCTCAAGGTGTTTTATTTCACAGTACATTCAGTTTGGCCATATGGACTGAATACATATCTTCAGCTGAAGATCATTCAGTGCACTCCTGCAACTAATTTTCCACTTTTCTGAAATAAGCCCAGTTCTTAGGTGAAGACAATACTCCACAATGAACTGAAATAGTTTTAATAGGAACTGACAATAAGCAGATTGCTTCAAAAGCTTCCTCCGGTCTAGACTAAAACTTTGATTCAGATATGCTCATAGTAGATGGTTCCTATTCAGGATTTAGGTTTTAATTCTTTGCTCTTTTTACTTCTGTACAAATCAGAAAGCTTTGTGAATAAATTTTGTCCCTATGAGTCCATCTGGTCATCAGCTGAGGATCTGTGTTATTATTTGCATGATATATGATAAATTTCTTTGGGCTTGATGCATGAAGAGCATTATCAAGGTCTAAGGATAGTTGGAAGTGTCATAATATTTCTGCAAATATATTATGCAGTATCTATATACTCGTACTAATACTGTGATTGCTCCTACATATTTCCCATTGTCTCAAAAGTTCAGAATTTGTATGTATATAATACTTTCAGGCATACATAATCCATATAGTTGATAATTTGCATTCTCTTGGTTTGGATAGCATGGAGGCAATTTTCTTCATAGCAGTATGTGTGGTGCTTTCCTTTAGATTTGTGATTAAAACAATGTTGGTGATACAATTGTGCTAGCTGTTGCCGAGCAATGCTTGTGCAGCATTGAGGCTTTCTTTGCTTCTCAGCCTACTCTACCCTGAGCAAGTAGAATAGGGATGGACAAAAATTTGGGAGGGGACACAGACAAGAGATCTGACCCCAGCGGATCAAAGGGATATCCCATACTGTATGACACCATGCTTAGCAAGATTGGGGCATAATTTTTCAGAAGGAGTCATATCTCAAAGACTGTCTGAGCGTTGGTGTGTTTGTAGGAGGTGGTGAGTCATTGCCTTTGCATCACTTGTTTGTTTATGTGGGGTTATGACGTGTGGTGGGCAATTTCTTTTGTTCACTTTTTGGTTGGTTGGTTTGGTTTGGTTTTTCCCTTCAATAATTAAACTAACTTTATCTTGACTCACAAGTTTTTGGTACGTTTGTTCTCCTGAATCTTTCCTCCATCCTACTGTGGAGTCAGTTGCTGGCTGGGGTCAGTCCACTACATCCCAGAATTCCCAGTTTAAAATGTTCTAGCACAGCCAACACATAAGGAAATAAATTAATGAAATGCTATTGAGATGAAAGAAACAAGGCTATTAGCCAGTTCTTGGGAAGGGAATAATATTTTGCAGAACTGAAGGTAGAAATTTACTGAGAGAAGGACTTCTTACAATCTTTTTGTATTAACAACAAAGGAATGTAACTGCCATGTTGACTCACAGGATATTTATTTCATTAATATGAAATGACTTGCCATTTATGCACCTGAAAAGGCATTGAATGCAAAGTTGATATTTATTTTGGACTGCAAGCCCTGAGTTTTGTCCATCTACATCATAAAATGCAGGAACCATTAAAGGCTGATCCAAAAGTTTGTTGATGAGAAAGTTGTGCAGGACTGAAAGAGAGAAGTGAAGCTCAGAGTAGTTCGCAGCCTTCAGTCCCTAATGGGACTAGGGAAACTTTTACCAAGATCTAGAACACTCCTTACTATTCCCATAGAAATAGGAATTTTAGAACACAACAAATTAAATGTGTGTCTTTTCTAATGTAGATAATAGGGGTTTTCCCCTCATTAAGTTCAAGGTTTAGAAATCTCAGTTCATTAATTTATTCATTTCTACCTGTAATATAGTGAACTAATTGTTCTTTTATTCCCTGTAAGAAATTATGCATCTAGTCCTTGCAAATGGGAAGAGATACCATTATTCTTTCTTATTGCAGACTTTCAGATAATTTTTTCCCCCAGATTAAAAGGGAAAATTACAAAAATTTAAACCATCAACCATTGTCAGGGTTATTTGGTCTGTCAAGAGTCCTCCTCTCTGCAGAGCAGCTTCACAAAGATCTCAAGCTGAATTTTGGGCACATTCACTGAAAATCTAAGAAGCTCAGTTTCTACAAATGCTGCTACTAGGGTAGAAGACAGATTATAGATAGAATTTCACTGGTTTAGAATTTCTGTAAGCACTAATTTCAGCATGATTTTCTATTCATTGTGATTGCTGAGATTAAATTAATTTTTACTACATCATCCTATTTGTAAATGTTTATTTCATTAGAAATACAGATTTCAGCACGTGGTGTCTAATTTTGAAAATTAATAGCACTGCTCTATAAGCTAATGAGGTGGTAATTCTGGGTTTATAAAATTTGAGTAAGTTGTTTCGAAACTATGTAATAGGTAATTAAGAAAATGATAACAACTATGTGTTCATTGTTCAGCATTTCCTGGATTGGATGAAATTTCATCAAATGAAATACTAATACGGGAAACAAAGAATAAATGATAATACATACATTTATACAAGGCATCAGCTTAAAGAGCAGACGGTTTTTCAGAGAAATATTGAAAAATTTAACTGAGGGGTTTCTCACAGGATGATATAGTTTGATCTGCAGGAGTGAAATAAAAAATTCTTATTAAAGAGAGTTTAAAACAGATTTAGAGATAGTATTAACTTTTGATTTCAGCATGAAGAAATATTAAAAAACTCAGATTTTTGTTTCTACTAGTTATAAAATAAACTTTATATTGTCAAATGCTGTATATACTTTTGAAATAAACTGCTGTAGAGCACTATTTTTTCAGGAACACTCTCCATTTTTATTTGTTTTATTTCTTTGCTTTTCCCCCATAAATTAATACTACGCAGAGTGAAAAACACTGAAAAACTTGAATTAGTTTTTCTTCACTAAGAAGTTTAACAATGATAAGTGAAAGCCCTACCCCTGGGACAAAATAAAATAAATAAGCCAAAGATCCAGTACAGACTAGGATCTGTGTGGCTGAGGAGCAGTCATGCTGAAAGAGACCCGGAGGTCCTGGAGGAAAATAAGCTGAACGCAAGTTAACAGTGCACTACTGCAGCAAGAAAGGTGAATAGGGCCCTGGCTGCATCTGTAGGGTCATTTCTAGTGTAGATAGAGGACTGGAAAAAGGGGGTTGGAACTAGGTGATCTTGAACGTGTCTTTTCAACCCAAGCCATTCTATGATTATCATCCTACTCTATTCAGCGCTTGTCAGGCCACATCTGGGGAACTGGCATTCAGTTCTGATCCCACAAAAGAAGAAACCCATGTACAGACAGTAGAGGCCCAGGAAGATGATCAAAGTACTGGAGAAGCTGCCTGTAGGGAAAGACTGAAACATCTAGGTCTTTTTGCCCTGAAGCAGAGGAGATTCAGGAGGATCGTCATCAAAATATTCTGGTATTGATGGCTACAGAGGGAAGGGAGGTCCTCTCTTCACAGAGTCACGTGGCTTGGTTGTTCATTCTGGTGTATAGCTCGCAGAATCTCATGTCCAAACGGATGCCCTTCTCCATGAACAGATTTCTTTTCCCTTTCATATACATCTACTTCAACTTAACCAAATTATCAAGAATAATCTTTCTGTTCTTTCACTTGTCTGACAAAATTTATGCTGTGTTTATCTGTTATTTGAATCTCAAATTTAGTAGTATTTTGAATCTTTGCAATGAAACATACGTTCTGGTATGTCACATAGAGTGACCAGGTCTTGAACCTCTACAGCACCAGATAAGATGAAAATCAATCTGCTGAAATAAAACGTTGATTTAGAAGTGTAGTGTGTTGAACATAATTTTTTCCAAATTTTTTTTTTTTGCTTTGCTTGTGAAATCTTTGTCTTTACTCTTGATTTAAATTTCACAGGCTTTTCAGTGTGATGAAAGTCTAGTCTTGGATGAGATTATAAAGAACTTTAAATCTCTTGCTTACACCAAATCCCAGTGAAGATTTGAGTGAGGGTCATTTCAAATATTCAGGACTCTACAACACCTTAATCTATGGTTCTATTCAAGAATCTGTAACTTTTTTTTTTAGTGAGTAACTTTCATTTTGATTTTGTCTCATCAAAACAAATTAAAAATGATTGGAAGGTCCTTCATAGGGAACATTAAAAAAATCTTAGCTAAGGATGATACTTCAAAAATTCCTGTTAATGACTATTAATTGTTTGGGGGGTTTAACTTTCTGTAGGAAACTATTTTTCAGCATACTTACTTACCCTCAACAATCTTACTTCATTACTTTTGACAGTTTCCCTCCACTCAAAAATAAATCTGTATTCATACTATTTCTTCTATTAAGCTTTTGTAAACCTCAACTTCATGCCCACTGATCCTTTTTTACTCCATGGAAATGAATTACTTTCCCTCAGTATGCAGATCAGCTCATCAATTGAAAGTCTGACATCATCTTTTTAATCTTCTATTTCTCAACTTTATACTTTCTTCTCTGCCCTTCAAAGGAAAGAAAAAAAAGGGAAAAAATATTCCTAATAAATTACAATGAGTACCCCTGAAGAGGAATCTGACTATCAAGTAAAAATCACATTATGCTCTCAGAGAAATGAATATAAATTTGGTAATTGCCTTCAGTGGAAGCATAATTCTACGGTTTTCTTTAGAAAATTACATACATGCATACATACAATAAAAATTGTAAAATATAAGTTTTCTGTTGGTTCATCATAGCTGCTGGTTTTGAGTGTGATTATTTGATATTGCTTATCATAAAGAATGATGCAAAAATGGAGGCAGTAATAGTGGATTGGTGTCTTCTATGCATAAGGATAATAAAAGTAGATAGTTTTGTTCATAAAAACTATCTTTTAATGGTGTCTTTTCATGAATCTCTCTCTCCAATCCAACCAGACTCAGTACTTCCAGCTGAAACACAAAACTGGTAAAAGTAAATTTCTATTAAAGTGGAAATATCTCTTATTTTCTTTTTTAGAAGTGAAAAAAGATTTAAACTTTTCTGATGTCTAAATGTATGCATT
Organism: Lycocorax pyrrhopterus obiensis; assembly: GCA_014706295.1. Classification (NCBI taxonomy): domain Eukaryota; kingdom Metazoa; phylum Chordata; class Aves; order Passeriformes; family Paradisaeidae; genus Lycocorax; species Lycocorax pyrrhopterus. Next base: position 55,597,673 of record JACSVZ010000001.1, read on the forward strand.
TAGGGGACTGCAATTAAAGGGGCTTTAACATTGCAATCATATGGAGAAAAAACACACACTATGGTTTGTATGACACTGTTTACATAAACAGTATGACACTGTTTTAGTAAAAGGTTTGAAAAGAAGTCTACATTTTTCTCACATTTCAATGATCAGTTTTCTTTTACTACAGTCAGGCAGCTTCCGGTGACTTCTTGGCTTGACAAATCCTTCCAAACTCTCCCTGGATCCCTGCAGCACCTGGCTGTGAGTTTGTTGCAACCTGACCCTATATCCATGCATCTGCCACTCTCTGTTACTGCTAAAGGTATCTCCTTTCTATGTCACTGTGTGTTTCTTCAGCCTGTAATTCAAAAGCTTCTTTAAGCATATCACTGAAGGTATTTAAAGCACCTTTTTCTCTTTACAGGGATGCTCTTAATCCCATGTGTACTACCCAAGACAATGTGACCCCTTACTGCCTAGCATCACCCTTGCTGGGATGAATCCATTAGAAGATCTGGAATAAACAGGTTTAATAGCTTTACCATCCATCACACTGTGTATCAATTCTTGCTCTCAGAAGTGGGCATTAAGCTGCACTGAGCTGTGGTGCAATTACTCTCTGATGAAACAGCTAATTTGCTTTTCATTCCTGGAACAATTCATTTACAGCTAGTTCAGTTTGCAGTGTAGACATGTGCAAGGCACACAAACACTTCTGGGGGTTCCACTTGGAAGCTTTATAGTATCCAAAAGGGTAACTATCTGTCCCACTTTTAAATGCAACCTCCACAGAATAATAAAAAAGGAAAAGCATGTTAGCAGAACTTCAATGTGTACAGTTCTTGCCTTAGGCAAGGTTGACCTTTTACTTACGCACACCTCCACATCCACCACTCCCTCCACTCCCCTCTCCCTACATTTACTACTATTTCATTGAAAATCTTCCAGGTAGGAGTTTAAGAGAGAGTCCCCATACCTGTCTTTTGAGAAAAGAATGCCCTTTCAGCATCAGACAATCTAACCATGAAATGCAACTCTCTGAGTTTACTGAAGGACACTATTTATGTGTCACTATTTTAGCTTATCACAGAGCTTTCAGCAAACTGCATAATGAAAATATAAAAAGTCTGAGTTAATGCAAATTTAATTGTTCTTTATTTTAATATGTGAACCACTGGTTCGTATTTTCCTACATCATAGTAATGCCACAGTTATTTTGTATGAGGCCCAGGCTAGTAGTGATGAGGTTGGATCAAATTACTACCACTTTACAGGGGACAGATTTAAATGGCAGATTTGCTTTGAGCACACCTTTCTAAGTTATTTTATTAGGTGAATATCCCATTTAAGATATGAAAACACCTTAGAAATGGAAAAGCAATTTGTCAAAAAGGTAGTGTGAAGTGAAACAATTAGAAATTTTCTTTTTGAAATTCTTCATCTTTGTGGGTCTTGTCACTTTAGTGGTAAAAATATAATTTTATGTTATCTTAAACGCTCTTATATAACCCTCTGTTAAATGCACATATATAGTTCTGGTGAGCAGACAGCTTAGAGCAACTCATTGTTCATTAGCTGTAGTAATATATTCTTCAGTGACTTGCTCATGTTTCTCTGTTATTCCTGTATATATTTGAAGTAAATATTGGTTAGAGAATTCCAAGAAAATGCCTGTGAAGCAATACCACAACTTTTTGATCTGTATGTTTGCCTACTAGAAAAAAATGCAGTCAGCTTAATAGGTGGATATTTTGCTACCATAACCTTGGAAGCATATGCTAATAAAACACTATATTTCTCTTACTGAAGTCAATAAAAAATGTTTCCCACTTTACTGAAGAAGTGCAAGGTTCACATAGATCCTTAGTGTTCACATCTTACTAAGAAGACTGTTGACATTTTTCATAAACAGAGATGTCACTTCATTACAAAATCTCATTGTCTAAATTTCACATTTAGACATTCACATGAAGGTGTTTTTTCTAGTGGGAATATCTTTATGGCCTTCACTCCAGGTATTCTTTGATCACAGGGATAATTCAGACAGACTTGCAGACATGCAACAGGTTTACTGCCTTGGGCCGAGCCGCAGAGGTTAAAAACGGGACAGAAGATAGAAACTCCCATATTGTCCTACTTGTAATTTCTGCTTTCTGTTTTATCTCCTTTCTTGATCATCACTGCCACCACATTTACTGTCCTTTCAAAAACACTCACCAAACCCCAATTTACTTCTTTCCTTTAGGCTCACTGTCTCACACCCTTATTTGTAGTTGCCTTAGTAATCTTTCTTGCTTAGTGCTTTGCCCTTTAATCAGACATCATACTGCAAATTTTACAGTTCAAGTCTCCTCCTCCTCCACTTTCTTTATTTTTTTGTTGTGACAACTACTGACTGTTTGCCAACTCCACAAATTCTCTTATCGGTATTTTGTCAAGAATGAGGCATATCACTTTGCAGTATTTTAAACTGAATTTTTTAATGATAAACCTGACATATGGAAAACATCTGAACAGTATGAAAGCTTTCTTAAATGTTTTTGTTTACAGCCTTAGTCCAGACAAAAGTGGTAAAAACCTAGGTATAGGATTTTAGAATCCTAAGGGGAAAAAACATTAACTGTTAGGAATTATAAAATTCTGGTGTTCTTCTCTTGCTGTATATTTTTATCAAAAGTTTATAATATATATACTGTGGATCACTAAAAGCATATAGCTGTCAGTGCCCATAGGAGGGGTGAGTTTTTTCTAAAACATTTATCAAAAAAGTATGTTAAGATTATGTTGACTAAAATATTAATTAAAAAGTTATAAGCTGACGAAGAACCACTGAAAATTGTTATTTTCTATATCTAACTTCATGCCAAATTTCCAGCAACAGCTGCAATTTTCTGGCTTAGAACATTTAAACAGCAAAACCTTAAGATCACATTGTCATAGCTGGGAAACATAGGATGCTTATGGTTGTCTTGCCTAGTGCTTGTGGTTAAAATCTACCTCAAGATCTTTAAACAAATGCCATACCTAAACATGAAATGTTAATTATGGCACCCTGACGACACCTCTGACCACATCCTCTCACTCACCATTTCACCTGATTCAATTCAAAAAAAGCCACTCTGAAATATTTGTTTTATTTCTGGTTTGTATGAGGATGCTTATTTTAAACATTCTGATTTTCAGAGTTGGCTGAGTTCTTGCCAAGCATATGTCAACTCTAATACCTTGAAGATACCGTGGATGTTGTTATTGATGTTATTGTTCAGTCTAGGTCACCTTTTGGTATCTGCTCTTTGAAAATGTGTCCTTAACTTGACAAAGCCTTTGCAGATTAATATCTAGCTTCTAAGCTTTTTTTTTTCCCCAAGGGTAAATTAACCATAAGCTTTTTATTACTTATCAGAAGAAAACCAGAATTTTTTACTTTATCAGTGTCCTTGCTAAGCTGGAGGGACTCTGACTGACACTACTCATCAAGAAAGGAATATAGTTGACAAGAACGTCACTGTACAGTTTGTATACTAAAGTTGCAAAAACAGTCGGGCGTTTTGTTAGTTACTTAATTTTTCTTTTGTTCTTCAAAATGTTCCAAAACATAGTCTGGAAAATTATCACCTTAGTAGCAGTGGCAAGTCTTGAGCTGACTTAACAACCAGGGAGACTAATCTTCCAAGAGAGCATTGATGGGGATGATTTTATGAGTCAGTTTTACATAGAACACCTTTGTTGTCTCGCTCCCCTAAACACAAAGGGCTAGAACATGGGAACACATGAACAGGTTCTGGTTTGCTCCTTCATTCAGATTCCTCCACTACTTACACTTTAATTCAGCCTGTCATTAAACAGCTCAGGTTTCTCCTCTGAACAAGTATATATTCAGCAAAGATTTCTGAGACTTCTGGGTTAGACTGTTCTGTCTCCCAAGGTCCCTTCCAGCCTCAGCTATTCTGTGGTTCTGTGCAGTATTACTAGCTAGTATATCAAAATATTGATAGCTTTTTCTTATAGTGTCAATGAGCATATTTTTCTTTTTATATTTGATGGAAAATCTGTGTTTCTTTAGAAAGGAACTAGAGAACCATGAATCCAGGATTACATCTTACAGCCTACAGAAAGAATGAATGATACTTGATTGTCCTTTAATGGACTCCCTTTCTGTGATGCCTATCTGATATCAGCCATTACAAAACCAAGATTCTAGATCAGCTGGACCATTTCTGTAATCCAGTCTGCCAGCTCCTATGCTACTTCATCATTTGGTATGATGCTCATACCAAGTGCATAATTTACTGCAATTTTAGCTCAGTATTGGCACAAAGTTTGTGTTTTCCTGTGAATCATATTTATGTGGTTTTTTATTCATTTTCTTAAAACCAGAACAGTATTTTGAAATTTATGTATTTTATGCATTTTTTATTTTTTTATTTAAGTTATTTTGTGTCATCTTTCAGTTACTGAAATTTTTGTACGTAAATTGAGCATATTCTCTGAAAAGTAGACATATGTCATCACTCAGAAAACTGCCATGGCCTCAAGTATCACTCCCAGGGAATATGAAAGATTTCTCCATAAAAGAGCCCTTAAGAAGGAGTCAATGTATGGACTTTAACTCCTTCTAGTCTCAAGAGTAAATTACTTTGTTGAATAGTTTAACTGATGCAAATGATAACTTCTGAGCTCCTGTACCCAGCCAAATAAAGTCACTAAGATTTTGTTTAATCTTAAGTTCAGTCTAGGAAACCAATCTCTTTTAACAGAGAATGGTAGAAATGTCTTAACAGTTTTGATACAATTAGGTCTAAACATCAGAAATACAGAAAAGTAACACAAACCCATGGAGTTAACAAAACTAGTAAGACTGCATGATATTTAGAACTAGAACTGCGAAATTAGTTAATGTAGATTCCTGTTTCTGTTAAGCATTTCTGTCAAGTGGTTGTAAAGTTTGTAGTTGTGGATCTGTAGAACAATCTTGCTGTAGTAGCCATGAGCAATGTATTAGAAAGTTCGGCATCTTGTAGATCCTTCTTTGTATGATGCAGAGCTGAATCAAGGGGAGATAGTAAGGTAAGAATAATTCTGTGGCAGCTATTAAATGACCATGTCTAGCTGGAAAAAAACTTTTCAAATATCACTCCTGTGAAGAACCGCTTGGGTCTAGATGAATAAAGATTAACTCGAGATCTGGTGCAATGTGCTGTGATAGCACGAGTCTTGACGCTGACAGTTACGAATGACTGATATCTTGCATTACAGTTTTATTTCCAATGGCTCTTCTTCTGTTTTTTTTTTTTTTTTTTTTTTTTTTTTTTTTTAATTTTTATTTCATAGGTATGAAAGTATTCTACTCTTTCTACACTGGATATTTTCAGAGGTCTGAGTTTTCTTGGAGAGATTAATCTGAAACCATTCAGTTTTTTCCCCAGAGGCATTAAGGGAACACATACTGTTATGTTTTTTTGTCTTTTTTTTTTTTTAAAGATTTAAAACACTTTTTTTAAATAGTTTTCTTCCTTCAAGAGCACACATATGACATTTGGGTGATATTTTGCTAGTAAATCAAGGAAAGGTATTTGCAATTTCATTAAAAAAAATCCTTTTTTCAGGTAAGCTTCAGTTTCTAATTCACACTCATTCACTAGAGATTAATTATAGCTTGGCATCAAATTATCTGAAAATTTTTTCTTCACTGTTCATATTCAGCCAAGGCCATATGAGTTGAGCGTGATTTTTTTCCCTGTAATTGTTAGTCTATAAAGAAGATATATATGATTTCCAGAACCCAAGCAACTGGATATTTCCTGTCTCTTGTACTTTTACTTCCCAGAACAAATTCCCCGAATTTAGTATGACTATATACTTTTTTTCTGTGGCGTTCTTCAATTTATTGTTCTTAATGCAAATTGTCTGAAAGAAATTTCTGGAATACCAGGAACTGAAGTGAGATGCATCTATCTTGCATTATCCTGATGTTATATGCATCTGTACCATGTATACAGCTGGCAAGGAGCATCTAAAGAGGTCACAGGTTTACAGACAGGATTCATGGGTGTAGTACCATTTATACTCTTTTCACATAGCTTACTCACAGTATTTTCTTCAATGTTTAGACTACTGATTGTTTTCTAGTTTGGTGATTGTTGAGATAAAGAGAGATCTAGGCCCCTGTAGTATTAAATCACTTGTGCAAATCTACCTTCACATGTTATCAGTGTATTTTAAATTTAAATTGTGGTTAATATGGTATTTTCTTTACAGAACAAAAAGGGAACGGAATGGAACGGAATGGAAAATACTAAAAGATATACAAATTGCAATACTGCTACTGATGTAAGAATGGTACAATATGATAGTTCTGATGTTCATTATTCTCAAAAGCTAAAAATAACCTTCTTATTAATGTGTCGTTGTTCTTTGCTTCGCACGATGCTATTTTTCCTTGTAATAAATTAATCTTAAAACTATTAGAATTGTACTAAATCAAAGAATTGCTTGCAAACCTCATATGTATGTTGTCATTTTTGAGTATTAGAATAGATAGTTGTAATCGTTAATAATGCAATTTTAATTTTAGAAGTCTATTCGCATTTACTATATCATTATTACTTTACAATCTTTAAATTAAAATGCATCTTATGTTATCTTCTACTAATTTGCATTTAAAATCAGATAACATGTTATGCATATTTAACATAGAGGAACATAATTAACCTCTACATGCTCAATACCTTCTTCAGCATTCCAAGCTAAGCACATTCAAAATATATAATTGCATACAATTATAAAATAATGAAATAGCTTTTTTCTATTATATATTGATTGCAACAAGAACCTATGTGATTTATCAATAACTACAGAATATGTCTATTCCTAAGTGACAATTCTCAGGCTTACTACACTTTGAAATAATAGATATTAAAAGAGATTAACTTAATAAAAAAATATCTCTTCAGCCTATTAATAAAAATATATAATTTACAAAAAATACAGAAGAATATTACGAATTCCAAATTTAAATGATTCTTTATAAATTTGTTGTTTAAACAACAGAAAGATAGCTAGAGGAAGTATATATACAACACTACTATATTATGTTGTAAAGAATAAGATAGCCAGGAGTATATAGTATATTGTATTAAACATATAATTATTTTAGCAAAAGTATTTCACAGCTGTATTCTACTGTGATGCAGTAGTAGCTGGGTGGGTTTTTTTGAGGGATATCTAGAATATTAATATGATTTATACTAATATAGGAAATTCTAACAGGATTTAATTAAAAATTTATCTGATCATCCAGAATTTCTAGATGTTTAAAAGATATCTGTAGATTTTTCTTTCATCAGGCTTTAAACAAGAAATCATGCATGTTTACAGGGTAAAGAGGATACTGTATTTGCTCTTTGAAGGAAATGACCCTTTAGTCTCACTATATTTCAGATGTCTCTAGTTGTTACAATGCCCTTGCTTCTGGGGAATCTGAGTCCTTCCTGCTGGTCACTGCCCCTGGGTCCTGTAACAGCAACATCTCTGTGCATATGACACACATTGTGCATTGACAATGCCGGTATTTCTCTGTCTAAGCAAAATGCAGTTTTGTTTTACTCAGAAAGAAAACCGTTTCCTGTTTTGTTGGTGGTGTTGTTGGCATGTTTTGGTTTTTTCGTGCAGGAAAAGCAGAGTACTTGGAAAAAGGAAACATAATTTATATGAGCTGGAAATGAGATCTGAAGGACCAAGATTATTGCACCGGCTGTCAACAACGACAGAATAGAACTCTGCTGCCATTGAGAGAGGACTCTCTCTGAATGTCCTCTCAAAGCGCAGACACGTGTTACACAGAGTAACCTTTTGCTTGGTGGCAGTGGGAATCAAGGAGTAAAACCTGCAATGAAGTGAAGGTGCTTCTACAACAGCAGTGAGAGAAGGAGCAAAACTTCTTCACCTTCAAATATACAAGGCTTATCTATATGATAGAGATCCACTCAAAGTCTGGGGGGGTAAAATTTTATTCCAGTTGCATAGCCAGATTTTCTTATTAGGTGTAACACAGAGACTTAGGTAATGATAAACTGAAAAAGACTGACATTTTATATGGGTTTGTTTTTCTCTCTCTTTTTTTTTTTCAACAGCTGCAGAAAGGATTATGCAAAGGATGAACAAAGAGAGTTTGATTTACCCAAGACTGGAAAAAGTGACTGTTAAATCCAGTGTCATGTGGAAGTGACTATGTTCTCAGACAAAGTCCAATCAACAGCAATCAATCCTTTCAATCGGGTAATAAAGTCTTGAGAAGATGAGGCTTTGCCACCGAAATGTGACATTGTTTATCATTAAATAATGAAGCAATTATTGCCACTGTAAACCAATGTCAAACAGCAGCGAGTAAGGACAATCCTTCATCTATCATTATCTAATATTAGTTCATTTTGTTGAAATACTTGAAACACTGGACAAAAGTATACAGAAAAAATAAAAATTGAAATATTACAATAGATTCACTCTACAAGGAGAAAAATATTTACTTAACTTGTATCCTGGTTTGCATTTTATTCTTTCATGAATAATGAAATAGTTACTGAAATACCTGTCTTCTACTGTTTTAAATGCATCTCTGAACAGCAGATACCACACTGGGGTACCTGAAGGAATCAAAAAAAACAAAACCCCTTGAAATTCTGTAGTAATGGATCTCATTTATCTGTCGGGCCTTTATCATTCCATCTTCCCCTATTAATCACTACTGCCTCTCAGCTGTTGATGAAATTACCTCTCAATATTCAGTGTTCACTGCCACTCTCTCAATTTGTATGTTTTTGTTTATTCCTGTGTATAGTGGCTTTGAAAACTTGAGTGAATGGGTAAACAAGTTAACTTTCTTCCTTCCAATACCCTCTCATGAGCTTCTTTCTCTAAAGTATGATGCCTATTGAGGTATTAAATATTCATCACAGTTACAGGACTTGAATCCAAAGTCTCCTGAATCCCCTAGTAAAAACACCACAATGGCAACCTTGAAGCAGAGACTAAAAGCTAACTAAACATTCCTCCTCTTATTGTCTTTTTGCTGAGAAATCAAATATGAGAGATCTTATATAAAAAGGAATTTTTTAGAAAATTACATTTTTAAATATAAATCCAGAACCAGAAATTGTGTCCAGTAAAATACTAATTAATGATAGGGAGGAAGACCTTATTTAGCATTTGTGATGTTTGTTATTATGGAGGAAATTAACAACAGAACATTTTCTGAAAAAGTTAATGCTTCTTTATTTTATTAAAATATACACTATAATATATTGATATATATTGTATAACAATAGATGAAATTACATAATATGTTAAATATATAGTTTCTAAGACAATACTGACTGAATACTGACTGAAAATGGACCTACAGCTTTATAAAGTCAGAATGTAAACAACACTATGAAAGAATCTGAGACAAAACTTCCAAGAAACTAAAATTTCAATTCTAATGAAATTTACTATTAAGAATTTGAGACATTTTGGACAGCATTTAATTGGTGAATGTGAAACATCTAGTGTGAAGAAAATGAAGAAAATAGGAACTATGCCTGACTTCTAGTGACAGAAAACAAAAAGAAACTTTGAGAAAATAATCAGTTAAGATGGAAATGAAATGGTGAACACTGTAACTACTTATATATCTTTCTTTCCACATTAATCTTTTTAATTATCATTTTATGACCAAACCAAACGACATTTTTAGTTCCTATGTCTAATATGATTCTCTGTGATAAATGGTTGAAAGTGACAAAGAACTATGATTTATTCCACTTGTTATCCACTGTGTAAAAGGGGATGTAAATATACAGTGATTATGATTAAATAGTAATGTAACATCTGTTAAGAAAGAGGGAGGATTTGGTTACATATTATTTTTATATTTTTTGGCTAAATAATTATTGGAATCTACTTAAAAAAACAAACAAAAAAATTAAAAAGGGAAAAATAAACAGGATATCTCTTTGTTTCTGACAGTCTCTAGTTAATCCATTGCCCCCAAAGCAGATAATTAAAGGATTTTAGATGTCTTGCTGGTGAATTCAATTTGACACATTAGAGTTTATAATCCCTGTGACCTCAATTATTGAGTATGAATGATGGCAAACACTACTAATCCAAATGCCTGGTGTCTTAATTTCTTTATAAAATCCAATACTTAGTTACCTAGCTGTGAATGAAGGTTATATGAATCACACAAAACCCCTAACCTTTATCTTTCAAAAAAACCCAAAAAAACCCAAGCCAATTGTTCTATCTGTGAAGGTCACTGCCATGTGCATTGCCTACAATCTAAAATATATAGAAAAGAACATGCAAAAGATTTTGTCCTTAATATTTATGTAAAAAACAAAAATAAAAGGGAAATTGATAGAAGAATTTAATTTTATAGAGAATCTGGTTCCTTTTCTGTTCTGCTTTGAAATTTCCAGCAAGTCTATGCTAAAAACTTCCATGTTACATTACTTGATAATTTTGTGCAAATATACGATGAAGTTGGAGCTACTATTCAAAACTGAGAGTCACATTCTGAAGCAGTAAAAGTTCTATATTCCAGTCGAAATAAGTTCCTGATACATTTCTAATTGCTTTCTTCAGCTTGGTATTTTCCAGCCTGAAAGTTATGATTACTGAAGAGGTGCACCATATCCAGTTGGTGGCCAGTCACTAGTGGGTTTCCCAAAGTTTCAGCACTGGGCCCAGATCTGCTTAACATCTTAATCAACAATTTGGATGAGAGGATCAAGTGCATCCTCAGTAAGTTCGCAGAGGACACAAAACTGCTGGCTGGATAGGCTGAGGCCAGTTGTCAGAGGTTCAACGAGGTCAAGTGCTGGGTCCTGCACTTCAGTCACAACAACCCCAAACAGTTGAAAAATGGCCCAGTGGAAAAGCACATGGGAATGCTGGTCAACAGGTGCTGAACATGAGACAGCAGCGTGCCAAGAGACTCTTATGGTCTATTTATGTGAAACTCTTTTGTTGTTTGAAATAAATTATGGAAAAAGTGGGTCTATTCCTGCAATACGGAAACCATCATCTCATCGCACATTCTATGTTTCTAAAGTTTGAAGTATGACAATTTAATTTTCAACAATTTGAAGGTGACTTTGTGTGTGATAGGCATCTACAATTATGTTTTCATATATGGTTCCATTGAAACACAAAGACTGAAACCATTTTCTAAATATTTCAATGAAGACAAATGTTTTCTGGAATTTTTTTGTCATTCTTCAGGTAATGCAGTCAACACAGGTAAACAATTATAAAACAACATGATAGAAATTAATGTTCCCATGAATGTCATCACAGAGAGAAACACATCTTTCATCACACTGCTTGAGCATTGCTATGCAGCACTAAAGTTAAGGTTGTCTATTGCATTGTGCCAGTAAATTTTCAGCAAGGAAAAATAATAAAAAATCCATCTAAATTAATGAGGAATTTTTGAAGTCACTTCAGTGATACCTAAATGAGACCTAAATACCATGTCACCTTCACATTAAAAGCACAAGTAATAGTAATTACATTACTATCACTTTAACAAAGTATACCTGTTTTGCTGTGATTATGTTTATTTCCTGTATTATGTAAATTTCTAGGTTGTATTATGAAAGACTGTTTCCCATGTTTTTAGAAACATTGAAAAATCAAGAATTTTTGCTCTTGCAAAGATATTACTATTTTAGGGGTTTTGTTGTTGTTGTTGCTATCGTTCCGTGGTGCATGTAATTTAATTTTGCAGTTTGCATATCCTATTTTTTGTAATACTTCTAGAATCAGATTCCTTAGGCAGACAAAAATGATCTTTTCATGTCCCTGACAAGACTAAGTAGAGTGTTAATCAAATGACCGAAATAATCAACACCACAAGCACTTTGGACTTGAAGGAGTACATAAGAATAAGCCAACAGTAAATTCTCCATTTAGGTAAGATTTTTATTAAGGAGAATATAAGGTTAATTCTCAGCTGATACAGATCACCCCTGCAGCATAAAGCTGTTTATTGACCTTGACTGGCTACTGAAGATGGAACTGAGATATAGGTTTTTGCTCCTTATACTTATTATGTTATGTGTATATAACACCTTTGTGCTATAATTTCAGTAAACAATTTATCTTTGATCATATTTTTAGAATACTTTCATGGGTTGTTACAGATTTTTTTTTAGGTGATATAAATCTAAATACTTCATAAAACCCAACATCAAATAAGACATTGCCATTTACATCCTTTTGCTAACATATCTATGATTACATAAAATGAAAATCATAACTGAATTTGACCAAAAAATTTATATGTAATAGCACAGCATCTTCTAAGTAGAAGTATTACATCTCTGCATAAAGACATAACATGGAAAGAAATAAGCCTTTGAAAGCATTAGGAGAAAAATGTTGAAGTCATTCGGAAACAGCACTTGAAAATAATTTTCAGGTAGAAATGAAAAAGCTGTTTGTGAGAAGTAAACGATGCTTCTAGACTTTTATCTCCTTTTGTTTGAGCAGTTGCACACCGAAAATAAGAAAGGTATATTGGTCTTTTTTTTTAAATATAACTTTGGTTTTTGAAAACAATATTGAAGTTCGTAAATATATATGGTTTACAAATATTTGCATTCTATAATTGCTTCTACAGAGAACTGGAAAAGTTGGAATAGAGTAATTCATTTTTTTTTCTGCAAAGAGCAGCAGAATTTTAACTAGCTTATTTTCCCACTGTTCAGTATCTGAGATGTGATCTCCTATCAAATTTCCAACCCCCCTCAAAAAAGCTCACATATGAAATGATAAAAAAATAAATAGCCAATATTTTTAGATAACAGGAATTTCTGGAAGTATTATGTGTAGTGCGAAGTTCTGAATGCATGCCATAATGGATTGTTAAGCAGGGTTTGCTTTCATCATATTTCAATGTTGGATTTTGAAGAGCAGTTTAAAGCTATTTTAGTGCTTTTTAATACAAGTTGCACTGATTTGGAAACACTTAAGGTCAGTCTGGTACTATACAGGATCTGATTGTGTGTAAAATGCATATTTATTTGTTTAAATAGATATATAGAAATTGACTAAAAAATAGGTTCGTTATAAAAAAAGGTGTAGTTATTCATTTGCCATGAACATGTCTCAAAATCCTCATAAGTTTAAATGGACTGCAAAAGTTGAGTAAGAAAAATGCATGCAAAAATTGGTCTTACAGCAGATTCCATATTGATTTATGAAGACATTAATTTGCCATTTAAGTCTTAAATTTGACTATTAATAATTCTTGACATTCAAAAGGTCTTTTTATATCAAAAAAGTCTAGTTAATTTCTTAAAAAGATGACTTTGAACATTAGTGTATTTCTTTAAAGAACACTGCATTTTGAACAACTTTTAAACAAAAAGAACTGTCATTAAATTGCCAAGTTCTTATTAAGATACCAGTCTCTAGTCATTGAAAAAGTGTTGCCATATATTCTGCTTAACATATAACTGAGTAATTTATTCAAGTAAGAATAAAAATGTACCAATACTCATAAAGACATTGCAGTTTTTAGTTGCTGCATCTTCAGCAAAATTACATATTTTCTTGGAAAAAAGTTTAAAATAATTATTTAATTCAAAGTTTACTTAATTCTTAGGTAAGGGCAAAGTGAAGTTCATTTCAGCTTAGAATGTGATCACAGAAAATAAACAGAAGTAATCACATAATTGAGTAGTATGATGGTAAAGATAACTGTAAATTGAATGCTTTGGGATATTGTTGGCAGACAAAGGATAAATAAAAACACTTAGGAGTTTAACAGCAGTTATGTTGCTTACAGATGTCTTTGGCAAAAGAAACATTAGTCCTCTTTAATACTTTTATAAAGCATGACTTTCTAAGGGTCCTATAATTGTTTCTCTCTAACCCAAATACATCTCCTAATATCCCACTGAGAGAGGTAAAGATGGCATAGGTTTTAAGTACATGTCACAGCCTATAATAGAATGAAAAAAAAAAAAGATGGAACAGCTTTCAACAACAAAAACAACATAAAAACAAAGATCCAACAGGAGAATGGACTGCTCTGACTTTGGAAGAGCAGTGAGTAAGAAATGCTGGTTGACACCCGAGGAGCAAAATAACATTGAGAACACCGGCCAGAAAGAAGATTGGAGAAGTGAATTATAGGATAAGTAAGATTTAAATGAAAGAAAAAAGGAGAAAATTATGTAAATAAATACAGGTGTGCTGGTAATTTGGCAAAAAAGCAAATGAAATCTGAAGTTTTCCTACTTGACAGATTGAACATTTACCTTGGGATCTCAAGAAGAATCTATGTATTATGTATAAATGAAATAATTCTAAAGAGACAAGATTTAAATCCTGAGTGAAGACTAGTGGATTCTGAATAAAACCAGAAAAAAATAAAAATAAAAATAAATAATAAAAACAATATTTCAAATTCTAGCAGTGCTCTCAGTATCTTTAGAGAACGTTAAAAATCTGTGTTCCGTATATTTTTGGTCACACAGGAAAAAAATCTAATTGTGAGAAATATTGAAGCAGCTTTGAGAGAATGTTGTTTACTGGAGGTTGTGATAGAGAACAAACTCAGACAGAAGATCAGAAGAATGTTTTCAGTTTATATGTCACGTACACACACCGAGTTCAAGAGCAAAGTCAATAACAGAAAATTGGTAAAAGAGCACAGAAATATACTGCTTAATGGTAAAATAACCTGTGAAAATGAAACTTCATAGATAATTGGGAGAGCTGTGAAGCCTCCAGCATCCTGTTACATTTCAGTTCCAAATTTGTCAATTACAGAAGGGTTGGATGACATCTGTCATAAAGCCTGAATTTCTAATTTAGTCTAATAGAGAAGGGAGTTGCAAGAGTGTCATCTCCAGTTCTTTAAGTACTATGTCATGAGTGGAGCTGATAAGAGTTAACTAACCAGGCTTCTTGTTTTGTGAATAGCAGTAGAGGACAGTGTTATGACAATCTTCCACTAAAAGTTTTTAATGACAACTCTGATTATTTAAATGGAAACAGCGGCATTGGGGGGAGGGGGGAAAGCCCAGCTTACCTTTTATTTCCATTTTACCACAGCAAGAGATCCCAGAATATTTTCAGAATAAAGAAATATTTGAGACATATTTTAAGCTTAGTCTTATTGAATTTCTTAGAATGTTCAGAATACAAACCTTTTGCTCCATTTCTCTTTCAAATATCAAAGTGTAAACATAGAAGGTTTATCAGAAGGCAAAGATTATGTATGTCTCCCAGCAACCCCACAAAAAAACAATAAAGTGAGAAAATGCAAATTTTGGCAAAACGTAAAACATAAATGAGAATTTTTGATTTCTTAATATTCAACAATACAGAACATGAGTTCAGAAAAGCAGTTTTGTGTGTTTAAGGGGCTCCTGTTTCATTTTTTTGAGGTTTCTTCAATATATTCAAATGACAGAGTGCAGTTGCAGAGGGAAAGGGAGGGTGGAAATTGCTTATTGTTTGAGACTAATTTATACACTGTGTCAGGGCCCTGCGGTCATTATCATCTTTACTGTCCCTGTTAAGTGTCCCTTGGGCCTTTTCCCAAACTGTCCAGGATCACATGTCAACCTCCTGAGCCACCAACCCCTGCCCCTGTGCCACAGCAGGGCCAGCCTGCCAATCCCACCGTAGGCTCTGCCCATCTCCATGGAGGTGCCCAGTGCCTGGAACTGGGGCTGCCCTGGTGCCCCCAAGCTGCCCTGCTCAATGCTGGAGTGTGGAACAGGTCCTGTTCCATGCCCTGCCATTAGAGACCGTGGGAGGAGACTCCCCTGTTACCAGCACTCCAGACCCTGCGAGCAGCAGATTGAGAAGTGACCGAGATCAGGCCTAATTCAGAGAAACTGGATATCCTAGAAAGTTACTAAAAAAAGATTTCAACATAGAAAGAAATTAATGAAGACAGCAGGGAGATCAAATAAAATCATATTATTTTGTGTAAAAATTAAAGCCTGGTAAAAAATGATGTGAATGATAACTGTCCCATGGTTGGGAAGAAATGAAAATTCAAAATACTAGGACAACAAGTTGTCAAAATGCATGACAAATTAGAAATATACTTTTATTAGTATTATATTCTACTAAAGGAACAAAAAATCTAAGTGATGGTGTTATTTCAGCTAGAATTTAATTACTTTTACACACTTTCATGTGGAACCAAGACATTACTCTCTTTTAATTTTATTCTTTTTTTTCCTTTTTTTTTCCTTTTTTTTTTTTTAATATTAGTTATCAGGAAAGAGTTGAAAGCCTTAAGGTGGGGAAAAGACCTCCTTCCTTCCTTCCTTCCTTCCTTCCTTCCTTCCTTCCTTCCTTCCTTCCTTCCTTCCTTTCTTTCTTTCTTCTTTCTTCCTTTCTTCCTTTCTTCCTTTCTTCCTTTCTTCCTTTCTTTCTTCCTTTTTCTTTCTTTTTTTTTTTTTCTTTCTCTTTTCTTTCTTTCTTTCTTTCTTTCTTTCTTTCTTTCTTTCTTTCTTTCTTTCTTTTTTCTTTCTTTCTTTTTTCTTTCTTTCTTTCTTTCTTCTTTCTTTCTTTTTTTTTATTTCTTTCTCTTTCTTTCTTTCTTTTCTTCTTTCTTTCTTTCTTTCTTTCTTTCTTTCTTTCTTTCTTTCTTTCTTTCTTTCTTTCCTTCTTTCCTTCTTTCCTTCTTTCCTTCTTTCCTTCTTTCTTTCCTTTTCCTTCTTTCCTTCTTTCCTTCTTTCCTTCTTTTTCTCTGCTGTTTCAACATGCAGCCATCATTTGATCTATGAGGGATGTGATGTCAGAAAATTTAGTTCCATAGCACAGCACAGATTAGTACAAAAAGTTAGATAGAAAAAGGTGGTGTCAAAAAAAACATTTAAGAGGCAGAACATTAATTCCTTAAGCTACTAGTATAGATATACACTCTTCAACACTTTGGCTCCTTTAAAATGTGAAACAGGTACTTGGTTCAGTACAAAATAGTACAGAAATTCTGTTATATTACCCAGTATTTCAGCATGGGAGCACTTCAGATTAAAATACAATACTTTGTTCATTTCTGAAACATCTCTGATTTTGAGAAATGAAAGCCCTAGACAGTAATGACAGCAGGAATAGAGGGCTGTGAAGGTGAAAGAAGTGCCCAAACCTGTTAAAATAATTACAGATTTCCTTCTTTGGGGGGGGGAGAAAAAAAGTGAAACCAAGATATTTCATCATGAAAGCTATTTTTTCCCTGTTCTATATCCAGTGGACACCCAGCACTACTTTCTGTAATTTAAATAATCTTGTGTTGCCTTTGAAACTGTCAGTGTCTATCCTTACACTCTTACACCTGTTAAGATAGCTTTACTTTACTACTGCCAGCAAAAATAAGATGGAAAGTCCCTTTGCATGGTCAAAACCAAACTCTAATACAGACTTAAACACCTATCAGTCTACCAGTCTTCACTGATTCCTGATAAAAGCTACAGGTCAAACCAGGATATTCAAAAGGTCAAAACTGGATATTCAAAATGTATAGAAATATATAGAGTAAAAAATCCAAAACTCTAAACCCCAAAAAAATACAGTGATGCAAAGGTCCTGGATATCTTTGAAGACTTGACTTTGAGATAAATTTTAATGTGAGACCTAATGTCACTTTAGTAAGGGTATAGACAAGCTCACAGAAGTTTCAAGGAGAGATGATAAGAATATTAGAGACGTACAATATATGATGTATGAACAAAACTTGAAATTATTGGTGTTACAATCTACAGAAATGAAAAAAAGTCAGAAGGATGTGTTGTTTTACACCAGTAGGATGCTCAGGTTCTCATTGTCTCTTGCTTTTGGGATGGGGCAAAGAATCAGAGTAAAATTGAGAAAAAATATGGGTAGAGGTCAAGGCAGTTCGATAGGTAAAGAAAAGCTGTGCACAGAAGCAAAGCAAAACAAGGAATTCATTCACCGCTTCCTGTGGGTAGGCAGGTGTTCAGTCATCTTTAGGAAAGCAGGGCCCCATCACTCTTAAAGATTGCTTGGGAAGACAAGCACCATTGCTATGAATGTTCTATCTTTTCCTTCTTTCCCCAGATTTATACAACGAGCATGACACCATATGGTCTGAAATATTCCTTTGGTCAATTGGGGTGAGCTGTCCTGGCTGTGTCGCCTCCTAACTTCTCGGGTATCCCCAGCCCTCTCACTGGTGGGGTGGAGAGAGAGGCAGAAAAGCGTTGTATAAACACTGCTCAGAAAAAATTAAAGCACCTGTGTGTCTACCAATCCTGTTTTCATCCCAGATCCAAAACATAGCACCATACAAACTACTGTAAAGAAAATTAACATTGTGTGGGCATCTGGATCAAATCTAGCCAGTAGAGTAAGCTGAGACCAAGGAGCTGTTAATCTTCTGAAAGGGACACCTACATTTAGTTAATTGACTCATAGAGCAAGTATTACTGACTATATTTGCAATTCTATTTATCAATGCAGTTACCCACACAAATGTCATTTGAGAGGTCTTAACATAGTAAAGTTACCCAAACAGGGCTGGCAGACAAAACACAGGGCCAGTGGAGAATGTGTGACTGCTGGAATACAAGCAGGAGATCCTAAGACACGTTAAATAACACTGGAGAAATTAGTCTATGTTAGATGACTGAATTGTCTTGCCTCTCTATTAGCTCTAATTACCCTCTAATTCATATTGGAACACTTATACATCTAAATTTCAAGATTAATCATTCTCAAGATGTTCAGGCACCTTCTCAAAAGCTTTACTGCTGTGAACATCAAGTGGAATTTTATTTACAAATGTATATAATATAAATATTTTTTAAATAATTAAAGAAATGCATGCACATTACAAATGTTTTATTCCTGTGTGGGAACCAAAGCTGAGAAAAATCCTTACTTCCTTTATATATATATATATTATTATTTCCCACTTTACTGAGAAGTCTTAACATAAACTGACATAACCTCATCTAGGAACCTAATGACATAAAACCAACCAAGAAAAGGAGAAATCTGAACTTGGCAGATGAGGGTAAGTACGTCTCAAGAACTCTCAAATGAAGATTTGGAGTAGCAGATCTGGAATTTTCTTGAATTGGCTCCAAGTGTGTTTGCTAAATTGGGACAGACTAGATGCAGCTGGCAAGTTAGAACTGAAGTAATCAGAGAGGCTCAAATCTCTCTTCCTGCCCCCCCCCCCAAATGCGACAATATTAGAGGGACAAGGTATAAACACACAGAATCTCCTTTGTTTTTACTTCCTCTAGCTCCTACAAATTCACTTAGATTTGTGGTGCTAATATTATAAAAATGGCTTCCTGAGAGGAACAATTATGTATGTATAATTATGTTACACTGAACAAATAGGATCATATATATGTCAGTGGAAACAGAGCAAAACAAGACAAACCAAAATAGGATTGCTATTGATTGTACCATGAATACAATATATTTTATGTTAAAAAAAAAAGACATTTTTATTATTTTTCATTATTTAATTGGGCGGACTCTACTAACCGCAATCATAACAGCAAGAATTTAAGCTTCGGAGAGTAGAGAGTAGATGATGGGTCTCAATATATATACATAACTTGTTTTGAGGATTTTGTTTCAAAGTTATCCAACAACATCGTTTGTTCTCTTTCATTAATATGATGTTTGGAATAGATGACAAAATGTCACTTTCAGGATAAGTTGAAGAATGAAGAGCATTTGATCAATGACCTTCCTTTGAGACCATTTCTTCACACCTGACTATTAAGGCTCCTGGTAACCTCAGTATGATTCTTCAGAAGTAGCTTATGAATCCAAAGAGAAAGGAGAGAGGCTTGCATTTCTAGGAAACATTACTTCTTTTGAAAATATAATGTTTGCCTAATACTTCCAAGTATAGAGATGTAAATCCTTATATCTTTGGGCTAAGGTACATAGCTACTGATCTAATTGAGCTAAAGATCTACTTCAAATATCAGATTTTTGCATTTCAATTTTTTTTAATTCTCTATGGTAATAATTTATAATGATATCTGTGGGTGTCGTGGTTTGACACTGGTTAAGCACCAAGAACATGAAATCTTTTTTACTTCTGTTATAGTTGAGCAGAGAAGGGGAAATTAAAACTTTGTGATTATTAGTTAAATGTTTATGTCATTTTTCTGATTGCAATGTTGAACCTCAAAAAGAATAAAAAGGTCTACAAGTTACGTAAGATTTACATCTTCCCTCTAACTTAAAGCATAAAATTTTTTAAGACTATGAGTGATATCTTTGCTCCATGGTTATTTGTGGGAGCTTTATAGCAATTTAAAATGACCCAGATTTTTGACCTAAATCTGTACTCAAAGACACATTAGTGGTTTCCTATGGAGCAAGACAAGAAGTTTTACTATCACGAAAATTTCTGTTTCAGACCTTTTTTTTTAATTGATACAGTCTTGTAAAACTGTGTTTATATAAACTGTACTGGTCTGCTGTTTGTATAAAATTAATCAGGAATCAGCCTATATTGATCACTGGTATTAAAATATCGTAATTGTAACTATGGATCTTTTCAATTTTTTTTTACCCTAATAATTCTAAAACCTTAATTGGAAAGACTGCAGTCTATGTAAAATGTCCAGGCCAAAAGCTATAATAGGTTTTTATGATCACAAAGTACTCTGGTACATGTATTAGGTATTATTTTTACTACATCATTATAACAATGCAGCAATAATAGCATACTTTTGTAACAGTGTTTTTAATTGTTAGCTGCTGCCATCACGCGAACTTCAAAACATGCACACACTTTCATTTGCTTGTATTCTTACCCTCCTTCAGATGTTTTGGAAGGGGTAGAAGCTAATGCAATATAATTGAAACAGCACTTTAGAGACCACAAAGATTGATCATTCTGTGTCTTCCTCCCAGATTATTGAGAGAAGTCATGAAATAGGGTGGATGTAATGCATACTGAAAATACCCTGCTCTGTGTTCCTCTCAAGAGATATGTAAAATACTTTTACTCTGATGTCACTTTGAACAGGAGTGACAAGAATAGGGATTAAATACAGTTGGCTCAAATTTAACTGAGACACAAATGAAATAGCACCAGCAGTATTTGAAAATATACACTGATAATAAGGTGGGAGCATTAAATTTTTCTATTGTCAGTGTATATCCTAAAATCCTCAGCATAATGTCTGTTAGAGCCACTGCCGGTCTTGGACTAAGTTTTCTAACAGAGAAAAAAAAGCTGCTTTTTTTTTTGTATTCCAACAGAAATCTTGACAGTACCATACAGATGACAGATCTACTTAGTTTCTACAATGAAATAAACTGATAAAAGAAAGACACTGCACCAATCTTTCTATAGTTTGCTATACAAAGTCTTACCACTGACCCATAACAGCCTGTGCATTATGACTTCATTGGTTTACTTTCCCTCTTTGTGACCCATGAAGGAAAATCAAGCAGGACCAGAGTGAGAGGCGTAGGGATTGCAACCAGTAGAACTGAAAAACCAGTAGCTGTTTATACGGATTTGCATTCCCTGCAGTTGCATAGAGAAAATAAATAATGGTGGTGTTTGAACAAACGTAGCTGTATCTATAACACTAACACATTTCTCCACATACATCAAATGTTACGATACAAAGAAACAGCGTTTACAATGGCTTTTCATAAAGGTTAAACTATTTCCTTTGACCTGAATTATAAACAACTCTTATTATGTTGTCTCTAGATATGTAATTCTAAAATATTTTAACTGATTCAACCAGGAGGAAAAAAAACAACCAAATCAAAAACTTACAGAAATGAATAAAACACTGCAGCAGGGACCTCCACTTATGTAATAGCAGAATCTCAAGCTCTTGCACTCTTTTTAAGATTTGACATAAAATGCTATGAAAGATGTAATCATAGCATCATGCAAATCAGAAGAGATCTCTGAAGGTACTTTTTTTGCATTCTCTTTCTTGTTGTTGGATAGCTAGAGTAAATTGATTAGGACTTTCTCTGCTCAGTTTTGAAGAATTCCTAGGATGGAGATTCCATAACTTTCCTGGGAAAACTCTTGAAGTGTTTGACCACCTCATGCCATTTCTTTGATTTTTTTTTAAATATTTGGTTGGAATTCCTTATGTTCTAGCTTTTATCCAATGAGTCTTGTCTTTCCAACATGAGTGTCTATAAACAGTCTGGCTTCCTGTTTTCTACAACTACCCAATAGGTGTATGAAGAAAGGAATATTTTCCCCCTAAAGTTTTCCTTTCAAGGATATTATTCTCTCAATCTCTCCTCTTCAGCCCCACAGTCATCTTGGTCAACATTGGCTGAACTTGTTTATTCCTGTCTTGTACTGAAGTTCTCTACACTAGGCACAATACTGTAGATATTACCTAATACGGTAGATATTACCTAACAAGTGCCACATAGAAGGAGAGAATCTTTACCCTTTACCTGCTGACTGTACTCTCATGTTACAGTACAGTCCAAGAGGTAATCGGCCTTTTTTTTGCTGCAAGATCATTCAGCTGACTCAACTTCAACATGTTGCTTATCAAGACCCCAGATCCTTTTCTAGAAAGCTTCCTTCTATTGAGTTGTCCTTCAACTTATTTTTTTTGCATGGAAGTATTGTGTCTCAGGTGTAAAACTTTGTATTTTTCTTTACTGAACTTTTTGAGATACCTGTTGCCCATTCCTCCTGAATGTAGAGGTTCTTCTAAATAGTAGTGCTTCCACTGGTGTTCTCTGCAAACTTGCTGATATTGTACTGTATCCCCATACACAGGTTGTTGTTAAAGATGTAAAACAGTCCTCTGTATTGATCTCTGAGGCATACCACTTGCAACGGCCTGCCAGTTGGACAATTTTCACCACCAATCACTTCCCTTTGAGCCCAACTGTCAAGCAAATTTTCCATCCACATCATTGGCTACTCCAGTCCATACCTCTCCAACTTTTGGTAGACCATGAGGGAACTGTGTTAAAAAGGTTAAAAACCTTTAATCTCTATAGTTATGTATACGACAGCCACTGCTCTTTGTCCACACAGAGAATAGTCTCACTGCAGAAGGCAATCAGTTTAACAGGGCAAACGATAGTTTGTCATTTGTAAACACTTGCTGACTGTTCCAGATCACCTTCTGGTCCTTCATATACTTGGAAATGGCTGCATGATCTTCCCAGGAAATGGCTGACCAGTAGTTACCCAGACCCTCCTTCTTACCCTGATTAAAGATGAACATTATGTTTGTGTCTTTCAGTAATTCCTCTGACCACCATGACTTGTAAAGATGATAGAAAGTGGCCTCACACTGTCACCAGTCAGCTTCTTCAGCAGCTCTGGATACGGTTATTTGGTCCCATGGACACCTGTATGCCCAGTTATCTTAAGGGGTTTCCAAATTTAAGCTTCCGGTGCTATGGGTAATGACTTGTTCATACAGGTGCTACTTAAAGACGTCTTTTGGGCCTGGGATGCCCAAAGACAAATATTATCATTGAAAACAGACAAAAAAGACATTGTAATACCTCAACTTTTCCAAAGTCCTTTCTTCTTTCCCCCCAATACTCTAACACATCAAGTTACAGCCCATATTCTTCTCATTCTTCCTTGGCTGACAATGTACTTACAGAAGCTCTTCTTTTTGCACTTCACAATCCTTCCCACTTTCAGTTCCAGCAGTTTCACTTCCTTAACTCCAGCCTTACATGCTCTGGCAGTGTCTGTATGCTCCTCCTAAGCAGACCTTTCTCTTTTCCAACTTCTTTATAGTTCAATTTTCTTTTGATATTTTCCTCTACTCTGGTACACCATGGGACTTACGTGAATTCATAACTCGGTTTGACTCCACGTGCAATGCAAAGTAGTCATATTCCTTTTCATCATTCCTTTTCACCTTTATCATTCTGGATAAAGAGAGTAACAGAACATTCACAGTAATATCAGAGCTTTCGTGAGCTTGCAAATCACACTCTTAAAGCATTTAAGTGAACAGATGGTGGTTGGTATAAACCCATGGTTTTGGCAGTGAGGTGGGGTTTGCACAGGTGACACCTGAGAGAAGAGGCCGGGAGCAGCCCTGTGCCAGACACAGCCTGTTCTGCCACCTCCAAGGGAGTTACTGAAGGACACATCTGAGCCTGCCATGGAGTTGGTGGCACCTGCGAAAACATATTTAAGGAGGTTAAACACCAAAAGGAAATAGAACAAGGTACCATAGGACAAAGAATTGCTCCATGGTAGAGCTGATAACACCCCTGAAGGAACTGCAGCCAGTGGATAAACACGCTACCACAGGCAAACCCTTGAAGTGACTTGTGACCTGTAGATCAGCACACACTGAATCATGCTTCCTGAAGGAACTGTGGCCCATGGACAGGCCCACATCCTTGAGGAAACAGAAGGCATGAGCAGAGAGAGAAAAGAGAAAAGAATAAGGAGCAGGAGAAGGGAATCACTGCAGCCTGATCCCAAGCTCCTCCTCAGCCCATTCCCTCACCAAGGGGGATGAGCTTAATCTGCATTGACGACAAGGGAGTGAAAATTTGAAAGGGGGAAAGAGAGGTGTCTGGAGTGAATGGGAAATAGGAAGAAAATGTATTTTCCCTAAGTGTTTAAATATTTTTTCTGCTTTTTTTTCTAAATATCCCATCAGTAATTAAATGTCTATGCTAACTGGCAATGAAGTAAGTTAAATTTTCCAAGCAAGTCATTAATTGGTAAGTGATTTCCCTGATGAATTTTTATGCTCTTGTTCTTGCTGTTTTCTCCCTCGTCCCAAAGGCAGAGGGACAGTGAGTGAGTGGCAGTGTGCATGCTTGACTGCCAGCTTTGGCAAACACCATACAGACAGAAAAAAATCCAATTGCTTCTTAAACTTTTGAGCATATAGAAATCCCTGGATATCTTCCACTACACTATGAAAGTTTATGAACTCTTTTCAGCTGAATTTCTTATTAGGTGTGAATATGACAGCAACCAGACCTAGAAAATGCATAGGGTAACATACATATCTCAAGAAAAATTCAGTAAGAGAGAGAGAGAGAGAATAAAAAAGAGATTAAGAGGCAGGGCGGGTGCAGAGACCTTCCCAGACCTTAGATAACACAAACTGTATAGATAAGAAAATACTCTTGCTACTGCTTTTATTAATATATAGGTATTAATAATTAGTAATATATGGGAAGGCCATTCTCATCTACCTAAATATCAGAACATTTAATGAATTTATTCCAGAAACATAGCACACAGGACCAAACCTCTTTTTTGCAAAAGGAGGTTTAAAACCATTCCTACTATTTCCAGGAAACTTCTACTATTTATTACCTCTTATCACCTGAGTCTTTACATTCAGGCCAAAAAGTTAAGAAACCTAATTAATTGATCTCCTTTCCTTGACACATCCTCTGTGCAGAATAGATTCCAGGAACTAGCTGGTCATTTGCCATAGGAAAGAGTGCAAAACTGTGAGAGGGGCATGACTGTGGAGCCAGAGACTTGCTGCTCTTTTAAACACAGAAACACACTAAGCAGGTTTTAAAAAATATTAGCTTGTTTTAACTTTAAATGTTAACACACTGATACAAATAGCTAGGAAGCAATACACTTCTGCACCCAGTGGCCACCACTGGAAACCATCACTAGAAGCCATCACTGGAAACAAGATTTAAGCCGTTATGCTAACACTGCTATAGAGTATCTTGATCTCTTAGGTTTGTTATCGATTGTTATGAAACTCACTATGTGAAGCAGAGCTTAGCTGACTGTACAAAACTCCAAACATTTTATGAAAGGTGATCTTGAATTAGGAGTGGAGAGACAATGGGAAAAAGGGACCTGTGTGTCTTCTAGCATTCTTTAGCAAAGAGCTCTCAACAGTATGATTTCTTCAGCTCTTTTTCTCCTTTTTTCCTTACTGTGTTACCTTTACCAGGAAAAGGCATTTATATTTCTTTGCCACATAATTTTGAGCTCTAAGTCATAACAGGGAACTTTAATACACAAAAATATAATTCCCATTGCTTTCAGTTTAAGTGTATATTTCCTATGGTCCATTTATGGTTCTTCACATTGTCGATGAACAAAATACAGAAAAAAGAATATTCTACTAGGTTTTGAATAATGTGCACAACCTAGCAGAGAATAGCTCTCAATGGTTTGGGGTTTTTTTCCAGAAAAGGTAATAAAATATTTCTTTGATAAAGAAAAGTCTGTGGCAAGCAGAATTGCTCTTAGGGATCATTACATATAAAGAGGATAAACTGTTCGAAATATTTCCTACTTGTTATATGACTTTTATATGTAAAAGCAGCTTGCAAAGCAAGAAAGTTATTTGTTTTAGATAGCTCTCCCATGCTTGGAGATTTCTATATTAATCCAACTGTTCAGCATGCCCTTACTTACTTCTTTTTTTCAGACTCTTTCTTTAATATTCAAGTTTGGTGGTTTTGCGCAGAATGGTGAAACAAATTTCTGATCTGTTTTTTTTCCTTCTGCTTGTTGGTACACTTACAAATTAGCTTTTTTTTCCTTAAAATAAAATTAGCTTGTAAAGCTATTTATCACTTTGGCACATACTTTTAATAATGTCTGTAATGATCCATAGGAGATATTTATTTACCTTGAAATTTCATTTTCATCAGAAGTATATTTAGTGTGCGCAAACAAAGTATTCCCCAGCGGAATGAATGCCATCAAACTCCATATAAATCAAATCAGTTCAAAAGTAAGATAATTGAAAAGTCTTAAATTAATATGAGTAAGAAGCTACAGGTCTGAAATTTATGGAAAGAAAAATCGTGGCCAAAACAGCTTTTGTATAGGCATACTCTAGATTAAAATCTATTTCCAGTTGAATGTCATTGAAGGAAAGTTTTACACTTGGAAAACAAGCAAACAAACAAGCAAATAAAAACCCAACCAGAAATCAGGATATGAATTATGGTCTTATGAAAAATTTTCATTTCTTGTATCTGTTGTTCTGCACAGCACAAGATGAAAGATACACCTCCATGCTATGGCTTGTTTTCCAGAGTAATTTTTGGAACATGCTATCAACCTCACCCTTTAATGAAATCTCAGTTACCAGGAACCTTAGCTTTTATAAGGTTTCACATTGATCTGTATTTACTACTTGATGAAAGAAATTTTACAGAAAATTTTAACTTAACATTAAGGACATATTGAAGAGAAATATATTTCCGTAAAAATGAAAGAAGAGACTGAAGAGTGACAGTTCATAAGTGGAACAGGAACACAAATGTACTTTTAATCTTGTTGAAAGTATGTTTTCAAATATTATTTTACTCAATAAATAATGCATCTCTGTTATTTGATCAAAACACAAAGTATAGTGTATGGATCATGGTCCTTCAGACGTTATGGACAAAGTCTGATTTCCATTCATCTACAAGGTCTTTGCTACAATATTTTTATGGTATATATTTTTTAAATTACCTTCAATTTCCTTCTTGATGGGATTAGCAAAAGTTTATAGCATTTTTTAAGAGGAAGGTTAGTATTTTTACCAATTAACACTAAGGTTTATATTTTTGGACAATATGACAACAAATCTGGTAAGATGAGTAATTTCAGTTCTGAAATAGCCAAAATTAATACCACTAATCTCTTTGCATTTATTTCACATCATTGTTCAATGTGCACATTTTGGAATTTTATAGGGCTAAGGAGCTTCTAACCCACAGTAGTAGCTTCTTGTCTTACAGCAAGAGGGGAAAAAATAAAACAAAGAAACTTTTAAAAGACATTAAAATAAGTCCCAAAATTATTGCTCTTTGGAAAAAAAATAGACTCTACTCTTATTTTCATATCAGTTCAAAGATTCAAAATGATGCATCATTTACAATTTCTAGACAGCTAAGAAAATTACTGGAAAGTAAGGCAAGAAGAAAAATGGATGAGGAAGTGTTTTCTTGAAAGAAATTAATGCAAATAACAGGCAACAAAGCAGACTTGGAAAGAAGGAAAAATGTCCAAGGACTGATATTATTTAAGCACAGTAATCATTTGTTATGGCTGAGTAAAAGGGTCTTCTGGATACTTCCACATGAGAAAGCCTGACTACTGGTTTTGATGGCAAAGAAGTCTTACTCTTTCATGGTGGGCTGGAGAAGCCATTACTCAGAAGAAGGAAACGGCATTATTCAATCTGAAAGCATCTTTCAACTTGTCTAAAAGTGCAAAATCAAAAATTTTCTGCTGTTGCTGCTGGAGTAGAAATATTTTCCAGATCACATTGCCTTATCTTCAAAGTATCTATTTTCTCTTATATCCTTTCTTGTACAACATAATACAGAGGTCTCCAGGGAATATTTTGCAATGAAAATTATTGTTTGTTTGTGTGTTTCCTGCAGCCTGTCCTTCTCTCTTGCAAACAAAACTATGTGTTTTTAATGAGAAAGGGGGAATATCATATAAAACCTTAATGACATACAACAGCAAACTAAATCTCTCTACATACTCCTGAAAAACCAAATGGAAGGTTTAAAAAAAAATAAAAAAGCTTGATATTCAGGAGGAAAGAACTAGAATCCAGAATTAACAAATGTTTCTAAGTGTTTCTAAAAATATAAAGATTTATTTGAAACTTTAAAATGGCTTGTCAAATTTAGGGTTAAATAATATCTCCCTAATCAAACTGGGTTAGAATCCTTCTCTGCTTACCTGTTTGCTTGGGTTTTTTATCTTCTTTATTGACAGAAATATAATTAAACATTTCCACAGAATTTAACACTTTTTTGGAGCTAACTTATTCTTATGATCCTGAGAATACAGACCTTAAAACTGAACAACTTTTACTCAAAAAACAACATGAAGAAATGTAGATTTCACCTCTGGACAGAGAAGGGTTAAGAATAAAAGCTAAACAGTTTCTAAAATTTATTGTATACATTTAATGGCACTATTGTTTGAATGGAAACAGATGTATTTTGGTAACAGTAATGATTAGATTTCTGTCAGTGCACAGGGAATTACTGTCATCTCTGTTTATGATCAGAATTTCACAGACGTTCTGATTCATGGTCTGTACAATCCTTTTTGAAGTGCTCTCTAAAATTTAAATAATCTGGTTTTTATTCTTTTCCCTTTTTTTTTTTTGTTTCTCATCTGAAAATGACTGTTTGCACACAGAGACGTCCTTTCTTTCTACTTGTGCACATAACTCCCACTGACATTAAGATGAGTTAAGCATAAAAGAAATACATCTCTTAGGATTTTGAAGATATGTCTTGCAGCTCCCTAGTCTTTTCAGTTTCCTTTGATAACTCACTATCAATTGTACTAACAAATGAAGTCAAATCTTTATAGACCTTGTACTTTCAGTAGAAATTTCTCACAGCATAACAGTCCTTGGTGTATAATAATCCAGAGTTGCTCTCATTTTCTTTTTTTAAAAAGGCTTGTGTGTTTTTCACAAGATGTCAATTTTATTTGACATAATGCAGTATATTGTACATGCAACCTGATGAAACCCAGTTCACTTTTTCAATGCTTCATGAAAGTTTTATAGGTTTCTATTTTTAACAGTTTGCACATTTTGATTTCTCACTAAGTCTTTTTACTAGTGACAATTGCCCTGAATGACTGTTCGTAGCCTTTGCCCTTTGTTATTTATATTGAATTACATAGAAGAAAGCTGATGGTAAACTAATTAAGACATGTTCTAAAGTATAAATCTGAGCCTCAATCTTTGCTCTTGAATGAAAGATGGGCTTTGTTGATCAAGCTATAAGATTATATGTTTGTCATTTGAGGGAAGGAGAGTAGACAAAAACTGTTGTGTTAGTCTCATCACTTTTTTTAATGTCAAGAGGTCTTCTCTATGGTGTCCTCCCTCTGCCATCCATAAATGTAAGATAATTAAAGGACTGCTTTTTGAAGCTAGCACATACGTAGGCACTTCTTTTCCAGAAGAATACACAACCAATAAATACCAGGAAAAATCTTGGGAATAGAAAGTACCATGGCATCCAAGAATATCACTTGCTAATGAGTTCGTGTATGTGCTCATCTAGAGAACTGAAAGCCTTTATTTCTGTCATGTGAGCTGTTTCCCTCTGTGCTCTTCTATGTGAATGAAGAGCAGCTACTGCTGCTCTACTGGCCTACTGCATATCAAGATAAACAGAAAATGGCAGTTAGAAAAAGTTTTGAGATTTCTTTTTAGTTTCCTGGGAATAGAGTAAATTAGAGATGAAAATATTTTCTTTCTTAGGTTCACAAAGAACTGAGAATGGAATTCCACTGTAAACCATATACTTCCTTATAGATCAATTTCATTTTTGTTCCCAGAATAATCTAATCCATATAATTTAAACCTTTTACTGCTTTTGATTCCATTTCTGTTTCCTTTCATCTATTTCCTTTCTCATCAATGAGAAATCATTGAGATAGAAGTATCTGACCTATTTTTTTATTCTTGCTTCATTTTCATACAGTTCTACAACAATACACAGATTCATGGTGCTGTTGATGGGTCAAGTCTTTCTGGATATTCAAGACTTTAGTCTTGGAAGGTGAAGGTCAGAGGCTCAGTGTCTCTGAAGCCAAATAGTTTTACAGCACACATTTCATTCACACAGCACATTTGTCAAGCTGCCTTAGAGGATATAAATTGAACTCAGATGCCTGTCTACCTACCCCATGTTTGCAGACTACTTGGCAGGAAAGAGGCACTTCTTGCCTTGAGGACGTATTTTTCAGAATACATAGGTAGCTGAAGTTAAGATCCGTGTAAATTTTAGAGTAAACATGACCCTAAATGAGTTTAAACACTTCTTGAGAGACAGGTTGGATCTGTTTGTCTCACAATATATATGGAGAGAAAGGTGGTATTTTATGTGCCTGCAACAATTGAAAGAGATAATCTAGTCAAAGAACAGGTGATAGCCAATTCCAATACCAAGAATTTCTTTCTTTTCTGTATTTGGGTCCTAATGAGAATCACAAATATATCAGCCATCTTAGGATGCACACTGTTGTATATCTGTATCTGGCAAAAGACAAAACAATGTCAAAAATTCTTTGAAATTAAATCTTTTCTTTTTTCTTTTCTTTCTTTTCTTTTCTTTTCTTTTCTTTTCTTTTCTTTTCTTTTCTTTTCTTTTCTTTTCTTTTCTTTTCTTTTCTTTTCTTTTCTTTTTCTTTTTCTTTTTGTTTTCTTTTTCTTTTCTTTTCTTTTCTTTTTCTTTTTCTTTTCTTTTCTTTTTCTTTTTCTTTTCTTTTCTTTTCTTTTCTTTTCTTTTCTTTTCTTTTCTTTTCTTTTCTTTTCTTTTCTTTTCTTTTCTTTTCTTTTCTTTTCTTTTCTTTTCTTTTCTTTTCTTTTCTTTTCTTTTCTTTTCTTTTCTTTTCTTTTCTTCTTTCTTTTCTTCTTTCTTTCCCTTTCTTCTTTCTTTTTCCTAATACGGATAGAGTTTATTTTAGTGATGGTAGATCCTGTACAAATTACCACTAAATACAGATTAAGTTTCCTTTCATTTTTTTCTAAAATAAGGTGAAAGTCAAAGCCAGAGAACTAGACAGTATTATGACCATTTGTTAGATGTTTAGAAGATTGCCTATCCACTCTAGTTACTCCATATTGACATGGAAGAAGTATTTTCATTATTGTTCTGGTGTTCTAGATGGCTGAAAGGGTGATGCTGACTACTATGCTGGCTATCATGAGTTTACCTCTGTCAATAAATATAGGTATGGAACAAAAATACATAGAAGAATCTATCAATTTTGTATATAGATATTATAGCAAAGTACCTTATCCTGAATTTTTACCAGTGTGACAAATATGTCAGTATGATTAAAAATATCGTTGCTATACATTCCTTCACTTTCATATAACCCCTAAGAAGAAAAATAGGGAAAAAAAACCCCACAAACACATGAAAACAAACAACATAAAACCACAAAACACATACAAACAAAAAACACAAATCCTTTCCCATATTTCTATTTCTTCGTCTTACTGAACTAAATACGAGGCTGTCCCCATTCATTTCCATGATTAATGAGGTAAGTATCAAATCCTGCAGATGAGAATACATGATAACAAAGTGCAATCCCAATATATACATAGTGTCTGCTACACCTCACACAGAAGAATTTGAGCAATGTAGACCCTTCATGACAAAACACAAGATTTTTTTTCCTACAGCTCCAATCACAATTGTCTTTTATGTGTCTTTTTTGTCTGCTTTGTTGATGGCAGGAACTCTTGAGAAATTCAACTAGAAATCAAAGTAAAAAATAAATATAAATAAATTAAAAATAAATAAATAAATAAATAAATAAATTGAATAGCTTCAGGAAGAAGTTAAAATTTCCCTCAAATATTTATGAGAGGTGACTCACGTTGCTTTGAATGGCATAAGGAACCTAGGTTATTTATTTATTTCTGTAATACAGTAGAGGAGATATTAATTCTGGTTAAGAGTGGGAGATTACTTACTATTTTACATATATTTATTATTCATATTGTTGTGTCACAATATTTTTTTTAAATAATGGAAAGTTATAAATTTTTCACCTACTATACACTTATTCAAAGATTACTTAAAAGATTGCCAGGTAAACATCTCACCTAAGAACAACCTAGGACACTGAAAAAATCACTTTACAGTAGATTTGTGCAATTAATTTTTAACTGCATTTAAAGTTTGAGAGGGAGCTGTGTGCTAGTGACTTTATCCTTCAATTATTGAGACTTAGTTCACGTCAGGCATAACTGTAAGTACTATAAATGTCTTTCTCTATAATAATAGCAAACTGCAAGATATTCTGTCCTCAGCCCCTTATTAAAGTTTAGGTGAAATTTGTGTCTAAATGCTGATTTTGAGAGAATAACCCTTTTTTATACTACAAAGTAATCATTTTAAGAAAAACCTTTTATTGGCTTCAAATCTTACATTAATTTCCATCCAAGTGTCACAGTACTGTGGAAATACAAGTCACCCTTCTCCACAGCCCTGTCCTTATTATCACTCTTCATCCTAATCTTGTCAAGGGGAAAAACTATCTCAAAAGCATAGAATAGACATCTGCATCACTACTAAGTAGTCAAAGCCAGGCTCTGCATCCTTTATAAGATCTCTGATTAGAGCCTAGAGTAGTAATTTAGGCCTCTACCAACAAAGCAAATTAGGTGTAGCAATGCTTAATTCTGTTTCAGATTTGTACTCGGATTCTTCATTAGTGTGACTGATAAAAAAAAATGTGCTGCCTTCAGAGCAGTGCCCCAAGCCATGTTATATCTTGTCTCAGGAGAACTGTAATGTCAGGGTTAGAATCATTGCTTTTCTTGATGATTTCTTTTGCCGCTAGGAAGCCTTCATGCTTTCTGACACATAGCCTGAAGCAGAAACTAAAGCATTATTCCAAGCACAGGCTCACTTTTCCAACAAGGAAGGCCAAAGCCCATTTGGAATTAAATCTGGCTAAGGATTTCAAGGGTAAGAAAAGGGCATCTTCAAATATATCGGTGACATCATTCATTGCTCAACTTTTGTCATGTGACACTATTATTTTCCAAGCTATTTTTTCTCATTAATTTAAGCAGAAGATAGAAGTGGGGTTTTTTTGATCTCATGCTCCATCATGCACGCAACATGCAAAAACAACACAAATACTTTAAGGAACTGTACATGGAAAATATATGTTCATGAAATTTCTTCGGTGTTGCACTACTATACATACTTACATGCTGACCCTTAGTCTTTCCTGCTGAATTTCTCCTTTACTGTATCTCAATAACATATGTTTATCTATTAAATCAAGGCTGTTTTCAGACAAATGGAAGCGACAGAGTATTCAAAGGATTCAAAACATTACAAGGCTAGGGAATTTTATTTTACACACTTTCTCTGCATGAAGAAAGTAGAAGATAAAATTGGAAAGCAGCAGCAGCTATTTATTATTAACAGCAGCAATTTATTATTAAGTATTCAAATAGCTACACTTACATTCCATATAAACAAGAGCTAAACTCAAGAAAGAAGATTCATAAGATTAATACTTGTTTTCATCTGTTTCCAATAGCTTTTCCCAAAGATGACAAGGTATCTTGCAATAACAAAAATAGAGGGTAAAAGCCTGAACCATCAGCTCTTTTTGTTAGATCACTTCATATTAAAAACTACAAGTCAAATCAAAAAATAGCAGTGTTACTCTATGCTTTTTCTCAAAACCATCCATAATTAAGCTTTCATGAGTAGCAGTTCTACCAGCTTATGTCACATAATAGCTACATTTTTTTGTGAAAGAAAAAAGTATCAATGTAGATCTCACTTTTTGTATATATTAATTTATATTAATAACTCTCCTGGGGAAAAACACAAGGATGGGGATCAGATATAACTAATGGCAATAGTGATGCCCCGCATATATGTCTGTCCAGAGATCAAACTTTTGCCAGACAAAAAAAAGAAAATATAAGAAGTATAGGTTTTAAGCCATTTCCAGACTAAGACGTTTGATTCCATGTTTTTCAGATGCCATGACATCATTAGGTAGCAAAGAATATAGGAAGCATGAAGACAAAAGTAGTACAACTTAGAGGGAGTGTAGCTTTGGTTTAGTAGTTGTGTCCATCAGGTTCAGGAAAGTTCTTAATTCTTGCAGAGAAACATATTGCCGCATGGTTTTTAAGGAAATGGAATTTGACAGGTCCAAGGTGTACTTATTTATCTCTTCTTTAACTTTCAAAATTAAATGTAGATCACTATGTGTGTGTACACACACACATTTATGATGAACATGTAAGTATGTATTTAAGTATTAGAATCCGGAAAATTAACTAAGTTTTGGGCATATTGTCTTGTCTAGTAGTGGAGCATATGAAGGTTGGTTGGGTTTTTTTGCTGCCATCAGTCCTTGACATCATTAATCCTGTCAGGTAAGAATAATTTCTTCTTTACCTCTTAAGATATATTTACTGTTTTATTCTTCCTATAGTGGTAGTGTATATCTTGTGTATGTTTTTCTTTGCTTTCCCCTTGCTTGATCTGACAGATCCTGAATCATTAAACAGAGACAGAAAAGGAAAAAAGAGTTTTTCACTGGAACTTAATGCACAGACTCAATTTCTCAAGGTTTTAAGGGTTTTTTTGGTCAATTCCTTCTTGTTTTCTGTTAAGCAGAAAGCAATGGCCTTAACAGTATAAGTAATGCTGACTGTGTTCACAAGATGCTGATCCGAACATGGCAAGATAAATACTATTTAAACTTTGATAATCAGTATTTTCTGCAACTCTTCACACAGGACCTTTACATAACTTCAATCAGTGACGCCTTTATGCTTTTGTTTTTTTTTTTTTAATAAAGTCTGATTTAGGAAATAATGTGAGACAGACCCATTATTTTTTACATAGGGAAGAATGATCACAATCCTTC
The DNA here is from genome assembly GCA_014706295.1 of Lycocorax pyrrhopterus obiensis. Lineage (NCBI taxonomy): Eukaryota > Metazoa > Chordata > Aves > Passeriformes > Paradisaeidae > Lycocorax > Lycocorax pyrrhopterus. The sequence continues at coordinate 55,633,074 of JACSVZ010000001.1, forward strand.
CCACTGCTGGGAAAGCATTGGTATTTTTAGGTTAAAGAGACATGCCTCTTGCTTGCTGACTGGTTTAATAAATCTATACACTATTAATTTGCAGTAGCTTATAGTTCTCAGAAGGTTTGAAAAACATCCAGATTTAAGCCACATTTAGGAAGTGTGGGTTAGAACATTCTCCTCATAGAGTAACATCTGTGATTTGTCAGACTGAAGAATTGTTTCTATGTGTGTATTTCCCTTCTTAAGGAAGTGTTCCATCCACTAAAGCATTATGTAAAATCAGGAATTATTTCCTTCTCTCTTAGAGTGATCTGAGCAGGTCTAATGTGCAAATTTATTCAGAAGAGAGCTTATTGTGAGAATCAAAAAATTTTGAGAGGGAAAAACTTCTGAGCTGGACTGTTTGCAGAGAAATGGAACAAGAGGTGCCCTGAAAATGTTTTCTCATGAAAGCGGAAATACTTAAATTGACTAGAGATCACCAGAGATTCCCATTTGAATTGCATTGTTAAAGTTAAGCATCAAGGTGTAACTAAGACAGCATTTTGACATTTTGTGTATGGCTCAAGTGATAACTCCTCCAGCCTCGCTGACCCAGAACCCTCCAGTCTGGCTACTGTGGCCCATTCCAGTACCAATGATCCCTGTCGGCACCTCTGTCCAGGCTGAGGGATGCTGCTTCCCATTTACAGGTTCAAACATTAATGAAGCTGAACATGTACCCAAGAGACTCACAGACACACTAACAGGACATTGTCACAGTCACAGCTGTGGCTACACAGATGGCCACAGACCAGGTGCTGCTTTCAACAACACATACATAGAGAATTCAGATTTAATAAGAAGATATAAGAATTTAGGACTGACTGCAGAGAGCAAGAATAGGGCTCAGACAGACATGCATGTACTGGCCCCATTTTACACAAGACCAGCCCCATTTATACCACTTTCGGTCTCACCCCTAACAACTGCTCCTTTCTTCTGTCGTTTCCCCTGCACATCCCTTTATGGGTTTCTGCAACTTTATTAATTCCAGTAAAATCTCCCCTTGTTTACAGCCTTACTGGTTGCAAAGTCTATGCTGATCTTCCTGGAACACGTGCTTGTAGTGTATGCATTGTCCTTGAATGAGTGTAACTAACAAAGTTAGTGTCTTCATATTGTCTCCATGAGTTTTTCTTCTGGTTTTTTTAAGGTCTGTGTCTCTGTACATTTTGTTTCTGCTTTTCCCTTGTTTTCCCAATAGACAAGTTCCATGAAAAACAGGAAGCTAGAACCCAGCTTGGACTTAGGAATCTTCCTAGGTAACTTAAAGTTAGATACAAAATACTCAGCCAGATCCCATTTTGTGATTATAGCTTGAATCTGATTATATTTCAATGTTTTAGAACTGACATATAGCTTTTTTTCCTCTGAGACAATAATGCTTTGCATTAATAGAATGCCTTTCATCCAGAGATCTCAAAGGGCTTTACTAGGAACAATAAAGCTTGAACTATTCAGTAACATTCTCTTTTCATTTTGGATATTGTTTTCTCACTGTTCTATCTCACTCAGGTGATTAAATTTATGTATGTGATTTTATTTTCCTTAACAAGCTACATGAAGCCTATCTACCTGACTTGGAGTTTATTCCTCTTTTCAGTATTAAATTTTCAGTATTAACTTGAATTACATGAACTCAAATGCATACCTACAACGTAAAATATGATCTCACTCTATTGCAGTCTTTCCATCTTAAATCAATAATCTAAACTGGATAATTATAATAAAGAAATGCAACCAAAAATATTATAAGGAAAATAAAAAGAGTGAAGAGAGTATCAGTGTGCTTATTCTGTAAAGGCCAAGAAAAAGCAAAGGTAATCAGGCTGCTGACTACAGTCTAGCCAGCGGTAATAATCCCCATTTCATCAGGTACATTTAAAAAATTGTGTTTCACATTCCTCTAAAGCAGCTTTGCACATGTCACAGCACAAATTAGTGAAGTCTAAATTTCAGCTCAAGGCTCCATGTGTCATTTAACGGCATACACTTGCTAACTGTAGCCAAAAGCAGACTTCCATCAGGGACACTGGAACTTCTCATTTACATAAGAATGGGAAGTTAATTGTGCTACAGATATTCTGGCTTCCCCAAGGAATTCATTAAGCATGCTGAACTTGGTGAGAATATAACTTAACTGACATTTCTAGGAAAGCAGGGAAATTCAACTTCAGAACCACCTCTGGAAGCAAAATAATTTTTTTAATATTAATTTGATTCAAACCTTTCTGGACTGTGTGTGGAATAACTATTACACTCTCATTTCTGGAGTAATTTCCTAAGTATATGTAGTTAGTTAGTGTAAGTTTTCTTCCCTTTCAGTATAGGATACTGAGCTAGTCTTATTATTTGACAAGAGGGTTTACACTTACAGTGGCTGCTGAGAAATTAAAAAAGAAAGGCTGGGTGACATTTTGCATCTTTTACATGTTGTTAGTAAGCGAGAACTCAGGGCATTTATTTTAAAAAGTACAAAAAATTATACAAGGTATTTATTTCAGTATTATAATAAACTATATAAGCTGTAAAAATATAACACTAAAAATGCTTTTATAGATCAGATGCAATCTCCAACAAAAGGTTGTAACATTTCTTATATCAAAAATGAGTTTTATTGTGAAGACCTTGATTTCACAATTTCCCCTGCAAGGGCTGTGGTCAACTGAAATAGTTAGGAAATATTCCAGAGAAATAACTTTTTCTTTTTCTCACAAAGATTTTTTTCTTAAAAAACCTACTATTTCGGAGTGAATTTTTATTAGATGGAAAAAAAAAATATTTGCTTAATGGAGAGGGATCTCTTAATAAGTTCCAGGCATTTTATTTAATTCAAGAATCATTTTAGATTTTTTTCCGGATTATGGAGGAACTATGAAATCATGTTTTTAATGATTTATTCTGACAGAAAGCTACTGCATTCTTCTCTCATTGCACTTATGCATATATACAGTGTATCAAAACATTTATATTTCCAAACATTGAAGAGTCTTTGCCTATTTTCATTCAGTTTTATTTTATGCATGCTCATTCACTGTTAAAAGTTTCTTGTCAGCTAAAGACTTTTTCCATGCAATGCTATGAAGACAATAGTAACGATTTGTTAGTTATTCCCTGCAATAAGATTTTAACTTTTTTAACAACAAATGACATATCAGCTTAAAACTATATACTTCTTATGCTTACTTTTTACAGGGACTTTAACTCCTAATTTAATTTTTATCAGCAGACTTGTAGTGTTATTGCTGTCATTAAAAAGAAGCTTTAGCCAGTCATGGCATTAAATTGACTGAATGTTAATAACCCTATAATTTTGCACAAAAAAAAAGAGGAAGACTTTTTTTGTTGCAATTAATTTGTTTTATTGCTATTGTAATTGTGAGAATGTATTCACAAGGGGGTGTGTGTGTGCATAGTGAGTGCAGAGGAAAATAATATATTTATTATTTTATTGCTTCAAATTTCCAATTGTATTGTAAATGGGTATGTCTTATAACTTACTGCAGTTTCATACCACAGTATGCAATCAAATAGAATAGTTCGATATAAGAATAATATATGTCATAATATTGCCTTTCCAAACTAAGTTTTTTTGTGAAAAATCCTATGATAGGGATGAATCAAGTGTACCATGTACATTTTGCTATTTCAACTGCTTTTACAACTTATATCTATAAACTTAAGTAGGAACAGCTGCAGTAGAAAAGTAGTAATATCCTTAATTTAGGGAACAAGGTATATGGATTGAAGGATATTAAAAGGACAGTATTCAATACAAATCTGAAAAGGTCAGGAGGGAAATAAACAGCACAATAACAATAAACAACACAGGCAAAATTAGATTGCAATGTGGTCAACTAGCATGAACACTATTAAGTGACAGAACAGAGGGAAGTCTTGTGAGTCCTTTTCACTGAAGTTCAAAGCCTAAAAAATAAGATTGGTAACCACATTTCTTGACATAAGTAAAAAAACTCTGAGAAAACAGGTATCTCCTAAACCTGCTAAAAGGAAGATAATCATTATTTTATAGAATTACTAGACTGTCAACTTTATAGGAGTGATGCAATAGGGATTACAGGGTTGGGGATAGTACTGTATATGAAGGATACAACGGGAAAAAAGAATTTCTTCAGAATCTTTGTGGGTAGCACTCATAAAGTATTAGGATTGAGCTATCAACACCCTCAGCAGGGGGTCTATTATACTCAGGAAATATTAAGTGATACTAGGGAAGCTTGCAAATTAGTAGGAGTAGCAGTAAGAGCTCTAGGTAGCCACACATAGGCTGGACTAATGCCTTGCCGATAAGAGATGCAGAGAGGCTGCTTTCTAGAACTAGTCTTGGAACTCACACCATACTAATCTGTACTCTGGTTATAACACCCAGGATTCAGTATAAAAGATATTAGTGAAATATTGATGTAATAAACACAACAAAATTAACTTTAGACTTGTAGCAGAAGAAAGCAGGCAAAATAAATTAAGGAGTTCATATTTACTTTCAAGAAGGATACTACAAGAAAATTGGGAAGGAGAAAAAAATAGCTCAAGGAACTCGAAGAACCAGTCTAAATATCAAGTGGTCTAAAAGAAGCCAGCAGGGTGTTTTTATAGAACCAGGTAACAGTATGTACCCCAACTCAGAATGCAAGTGGAATGTCTCACTCTCTACCCCCTCCAAAACAGTGCCCTATCACCCAAATTAAAGCCCTCACAGTGGCAGAGGAAGGCATCTCCCAGCATATTCTTATATAATGCATGTCCTGGAACTGTAGAGAAGTATCTATGGATAGTTAGGATGGGTGTGAAAGGTGTTCAACTGGTGGTAGATGAAGAGCATTCCTTCCAACTACTGGTAACTCTGGAATCACACAGATACCTAGCATGGCTGTAAACAGAAGAAGTCCAGGATATTGTTTTGCATGTAACCAGGCCTTTATTGTGTGCAAAGGCTGTCAAGTTTTTGAGGAGTGGGTAAAGGATGTTGAACTTGCATCAACAAATGGACAAGCCTAGTAGATGGATAATGATGAGCATAGTAATACTCTCAACTGAGAATAGAACAAAATGCCTCAGTCCAAAACCTATGTATCAAGGAGGCACCAATGGTTAAGGTAATAATTTCAAGCTTTCCCCTGTGTGCTGGTTTGGGCTGGTTCACAGAGTCTACTACAGGCCTATGTGTTTGGATTTGTGCTGAAAACAGTGTTGATAACACACAGAATTTTTTTGTTATTGCTGAGCAGATCTTATGCAATAACAAGGCCTTTTCTGCTTTTCGTACTGCCAGGCTGGCAAGGAAGTTGGGGGTGCATGGGAGGCTGTGAGGAGACAGAGCTGGGACAGGTGACCCGAACTGGCCAAAGGGATATTCCAGACCATGTGGCATCATTCTCAGTGTATGAAGTAGGGGAGAGAAGGAGGAAGGGGGGAATCATAGAATCATAGAATATGTTGAGCTGGAAAGGATCAGTCAGGAACATCGATTCCAACTCCTGGCCCTGGGCAGGGCATCCCAAGAGTCACACCATGTGCCTGAAAGCCTTGTCCAAATGCTTCTTGAACTCTGTCAGGCTTGGTGCTGTGACCGCTTCCCTGGCGAGCCTGTTCAAGGGTTCAACCATCCTCTCGGTGAAGAACCTTCTCTTGATATCCTAAACCTCTCCTGACTCAGCTTCAGGGTATTTCCTTGAGTCTTTTCCATATTGTGGTGCTTAAAACCATATCTTATGAGGTGCAACTAAAGGACAGTGCATCTACTCCTTAAAGCAGATGTGGAAGTTAATAAAAGCTTTCTGAAATTCTCTTTAAGAAGGTGTGAAATGTCACAACACTGCTTGTTCCATTCTTCTTTCTACTTATATTTAGCTTTTCTATATTTAGATAGAGACATATTTGATCCTTCTTTAGGTAGAAGAGATGCACTTTGCTGTCTTCCAACACCTTCAGGCAGTTACACTGCAGAATATAACCCCTAGATACTAGTCCAGACACTCTAAAACAAAAACTGTAAAATACTGAAGCAGTTTTCCATATTGAAGCATAAAATTATGATATATTTCTCTGAGCGTAAAATTATCAGGTTTAATCATCTTTATGTTTTATGCATTATGTGCTTGTTTATGAAAAGTATGCAAAAGGAAGCAATCACCTTTTCTTGCAGATTAAGGAAGAATTGAGTTTATTTCATATTAAAGTGTTCTAAAAATGTCTCCTTTTTTTCCAAAATCACATTTCAATCAAATTTTAAAAGGCATGATTGACAGTCCCCCAAACTGAACTTTTTCTTAGTAACACAATGGCAGGGTAAATTATTCTGTATCTACCGGATGACACAGTTTTTGATCAAAAATGATTCATATTTAGCTTGAAAAAATATATCTAAGAAATTTTTAAAGGGTCCTGTATTATTTATCTGCCTCATGAAATAGTTATTTTTCTAAGAACATCATTGTACACTTCTATATATATAAGTTTCATTACTTTATATTTATTTGTCTTTGTATTAAAGTTGCATTTGAAACTCTATGTGTGTGGACATAGCTACATAATTACACAGCTTGATCTGAAAAGCAATAAATTATATGCATGGGGCATTTCTTCTGTGCACACAGGGTGACTTACTGAACTACTGCTAAAATGGGTAAAAATAAATTAGCAATGTATACTCTAAATCATCCCTCTGGTACCACCCTTACCAGGAGTATTGATGAAAAATGATGAAGAAGGTAAAGAATTTTAAACCATAGTCACTGTAAGTGATTTTTAATTTCTATGACTATATCCTTCTTGGATTCATGTCTTTTATTATACCATGCATCTTGTTATTCCTGTGGTTATATTAATTTGTTGATTTTTTTTCAAAGCATTGTTTGCATGTTGTGCAACAACTTGATCTCTGAAGAGCTGCATTTTTTCAATTTCATCCCCCATATATTTCTAATGCCGAATGCATTTCACCTCTATAGCTGTACCTTGAAGGAGTGATCACCTTCCTGTAGTCCCTTCTTCTTTATATCAGTCAGAATGAGTAGGTTTTGACAACTAATGTTTTGATTAAGCACTAAAATCTGAATTAAAATATATTACTTATTTTGTATTTGTACATTTTGGCCAGTTAAGTTTTAATATTTATTAGGTAAGTGAAAGCAATTCTCATTATACAAATAAAAGCATAAACATGTGAAACAACTCCCAATTTATATATATCTTAAAATAGAGCTGTTGTAAGTCTGTCTCACAAATTTATTTTCCCATGTTTATTTTACGCCAAAAAAAATATCAGTAACTCTTAATCCGTAAAGCTATGTTTATTTTGTAAACAAAAATAATAAGGTAGGAGAGGATAATTCTGCAAATAAAGAGAGCTCAAATCTTCTGGCTGAGAAATATTAAATAAACTGCCTAAACATAAATCTCCTTCTTGTTTAATGTCCTTGAAAATTAGATATTTCTGACTTGTTCTACTTTACTGATCAGAAACTTTTACATTATGAAACCTTCCTATTTGGAACAGTCTCCAAAGTCTTGGGTACCTCTCTGCTGATAAATAGAGGAAAATCAGAGAGCTAAGTTCAAGCACTGGACTCCATACTTTCCATTCTGCTTAATTGTTAACTCATGTCCTAGTTCTCCTTTGAATCTCTACAGCTATCTTTTTTCCCAACAATTCTGCTACAAAAACAGTCTTTCAGATTAACATATGTAAAAAGATCTGTACCATAACTTTGAAGTACCTTTCCATCTTTGTTCCATCCTCTGTTTCATAGCAGAGAAAGACCTAATGAGAAAGATGTTGAAAAAACCCAAAACACCATAATATTCAGTGATTGAGTATGAAAAAACACCATGATCTTTTCAAACTATATTATTAATTGAAAATAAAAATGAATGTGTTAAAACGTGAAAGAAAACAATGGAGAGAAAATTAGGTCAATTAACAAGTGGAGGAGAAATATGATGTTCCAATAAAAACTAATTGATAATTAAAAAATAATAAATACATAGTACTCTGAGCATCTGTGTAAACAGCACTGATTACTCATTCAGACAAAATGAGTACATATTGTTTGACAAAACTGCAAACTATCACACTTACTGGTATTGGAAAAGACTGAAAAAAAAATTCAAATAGATTTCATTATAAGATTTCAGACTCCCTTAGATGAAGAATCCTTTAATAATGATTTCCTGAAAATAATTTTCCTTTTTCATTTTATGTGATTTTAGATGTGAAAAAAGATGCTTTATAATTCAGGAGATATTCACTAAAATATTTTTAATTTTTATGTTTTATGTTTTGGTAGGTAGAAAATTTCTGATGTCTTGCAGATTAGTGAATATTTTAAAAAATCAACATAAGAGATTACATGTATCTATTCTCTTTATGGTGCATTGATAAAACCTGTACTTTAAGAAGTGATTTCTCTCTACTTTCATTTATTTTATCCAACATGAGACATTGAATTTTCTTACAGTAAGCTGCATTTTTCAAGAATTCAGAAAAATCTTATGGAAAAGTTTGATCATTAAATATTCTATAAATTGAGAGAAATAATAATTTAAAAAAAGTAAATTGACAGTAGTCGGCAGCTATGCTGAAAAATTATTTCTTTAATGTTTAAATTCTGTCCTCTTTGAGACACAGAGATATTCTCAAAGAAATACAGAAAATATAACGTATACAAAATAGGAGGAAAAACATAGAAGACATCTTGCTAGCAGTGTAATGCAAATTGTTTGGGTAAAAACATAGTTTAATATGAAAATAAACTTGGGAGAATTCTCATGCTGCGTTGGTTGATGGATTATAAGAATACCTAGGACTTACATGGGGAGTAAAATTCGTGCTGTGCAACTCCATACAAAATTAATAACACTGTTGTATTGCTATGCTATTTACATTTTTCAAATACCTGCTGGGAATTAGAAAAGATTAGCAAATCATCATTAAGAATGTTTCCATGTTAGGTAAGACTTGCTTAGGTTAGACATTTATTTCAATAACTATATTTCCTCCCCTTTTTGCATGTGGTGGTTTCAGAAACAACAACAGGGTTTTTTTGAAAGTGATAATACCTTGAATCATTCTGAGTTCACATAGTAAGCTAAAACCATCACAAGTACCAAAACCATCTGAATAAGAGATGGAATCATCTCAAAAGAAACTCTCTTTTTTTTTTTTTTTTTTTTTTTTTTTTTACTTGGCAAACAATTTAAATATCTTATTTCCTGGGTATTTTCTGAGGAAAGAGGTTTAATTATAATTATGCACATTAAGAGGGTTCAAACTGATAAACAGAGAAGAAAAAAACCTGCTAATTTACGAAGCTACAGCATCAGTCCAGTTGCATAATTGTGATTTCCTGAAATCCTGAGCTGGAAACAGATTATAAGAGGAATTCCTCAAAAATGCAGAATACTGAGAAGATTGAGCTCCACCTTTGTCTTCACTTAGTTTTTTTTCATTCTGACATAATTTCAGCCTTTTCAGAGCATTGATGTGTTCTATCTGCATTAAAACATCTTACAGGCTTCACAGAATGTTACAAGAATTTAAATGAGGCAGTAGTGAGCAAATTATACTGATTTTATTATTGCATCTTCCCTTCGATTTTGATTGGAAGAGTCCCTTCAGAAGATACAGTACTCTGCTTCTAGTTGATATTTTCAGCATAAATATTTTGCACATTTAATGTATTTGAGACTATTAATGAAAAATAATCCTGACTCCCCCAGCTAATTTCATTTATGTTACTGCATTCTATGGAATGAGACATACAAAACCAGAGGAGAAAATCCATTCTGAGATACTACCTTAGAATCCAGTTACTCTCTCTTGACTTGTTAAGATAAAATTTTTAACGGGCAAAAAGACAACACAATTTATGGACACAACAATTTATTGTTAACACAATTAAAGCTAAAATTATGGATATTTCAGTTAAAATTAAATTTATTAATCAGAAATCCATAATCCTCCATTAAAAAAATTAACAAAAAGCAGAAGGAAATAATATATGCAACTACAAATATCATAGATAGGCTGTGCTCTCTTATTGCTGCTCCACTTTTGCAACTTTCTTTTTAGTCCTTCCCATTGATGAAGGGTCCCTGAGCAGTCTTTCTGAGAAAAGCAAAGGAGAGAAGCCTCCATGGCTAAAAGTTAACAACCCAAGTTTCTGGTAAGACAAAATTAATGCTGATGGCATCAGTGTGTTCCTCCTGGTTTTCTTCAGTTTTGAGTTTGTGTTCATCAGTTTGTCAGCTTCTCTCCCATTCCTCAGCAGGTCTAACCTCTCTAAATTCTTAGCAACATTAAACCTCAAGAGGAGTCTCACAGCCCTCCTGAGCCTTCCACTGCTCAGAAATATTTTTTCCCAGTGATTTCAGTTCTACCTAAAGTCCTTGTGTACGATTAATAAGAGACAGTGAGAGCAGACCTGTAAAAGCATCTCCTAATCTTTCAGGCTTTCACCTTTTATGGTGCTGGAGAGTTAAAGGTCCAAGAAAAAAATCAAAATCATTAGCAGAGCTGATTGCTCTTCAGAATCCTGATCTCTTTTTCCTCCATGTCATAGTGATCCATCCCTTGTTTAGAAAGCAATATCCCTGAATGTTTCCACTGGGGAAATCAAAGGCTCCACTTCAATGTCTGACTTTTATACTCAATGTCATTCAAAGTCAACAGCCTGGTTGAAAACCCATATATTCAGGACCACTAGTCATTCATCATTAATGACTCTTGATTGTTCCATCACCTTTTCTCAGCCTTTTTATTTGGTGCCAAACTTACACAACAAAATTTTTGTACCAAAGCCCAAAGGTAATTTTAGCAGGATGTAGAAATAGCAAATGAAGGTCACAGCAAAATGTACAGTCTCTGAAGCAAGATGGAATTTACTGTCTGACAAATGATGCTCCCAAACACTTCATATTTTCATCTTCATTAAGCTATATTTTCTGTAAATTCTGTATTTAATTTCAGACCCTTTATCATATGTTTTACCTGAGCATTAAATATAATACCAGTATTTTTAAAGTGTAAAATTTGATCCCTAGTTGACTTAGTAATATTAGTATTATGGGTCAACAAAATAGAAAATTCAGGTAAGACAAATCAATATTACTGGTATAATTTACTTTTACTAAAATGTGATTTTAGAAATAGCATGATTTATTTTACTTAGTTTTAGTTGGAAGAAGCAAAATTCTGTGTAAATTTACAATACTGTTCTTCTTGAATGGCTTTATCATGTAGTAGAAATTAAACTGGAGCCAAGATTTTTTCCATGATAGAAAACATTTCAGGAATGATTTTAAAAGGAACATATTTGATAAAAACATAATTAAAGTTAAAATATATAATATTATGGAGTATATGTAGGACTGTACCTCCATTGCCTGTGAATTCATCTTCCAGAACCAGAAAACTCATTTGTGAAATAAAGTGTAAATTCATACAGCATACATCCATAAGCATTGTGTAATTTACCTAAAAGATCAGCTGACACTGCAAATTTAAAAAAAAAAAAACTATCCTAGGCACCTTTGGTAGGTTTCAACACCAATGTAAAATTGATGTAAAGATCTACATAAAAAGATCCTGGCTGCCTCCCTTTCATATCCACTTTCCATTAATGAGAAGCATTGTATGGTATATCTGACTGTAAATGTTACTGCACAATTTGTTAGACTCTCAAATTATTGATAGCAGCATAAATTTTGATGGATAGTCTTCTGTTTTAAAAAAAAATTTCAACCATGTGATACTTTAATTCAACTCTCAAGCTGTAGCCTTTTTCAAAAGTTATAAAATTTGCTACTTGGGGACAGTAATTATCTCATTCACTGTATGATAGCAATATCATCTCATTTGTATAGTTTCAACAGAGAGTATTTTGAGATGTTCCACATGTTGGATTCAATGATCTTAGATATCTAACCTTAATGATTCTATGAATCCTAAATCCACAAACAACTCTGTGGATTTTTAGTAAAGGGTGTGTTAGAACCATAAGAATCACCTGGAAGAAATAAACTCAATGGTAATGGCTGTGTCTAAGGTAAATTGAAATAAAGGAAAAATTGAGATGAACTTTTCTTTTTCTTCCTGCATCTTATGTATCAATAATTTGTTATTTATCCTGTAGCTATACACAAACTACTGGCACTGGCCATTTCTTGTTAAATATGCTTGAGACTTGCTTGATTTCTTTTCTTACCTGACATAGTGTTGCAGAACATTGTTTCTGAATAGTCAGTTCTTAAGAAACTTATATGACTTGGCAAAATTAAAAAAAAGCAGATTCCAGTTAATATCTATACTTCATCAATCATCTGAAAGAGCTTTTCAAGATTACTACAGATGCTGTCTCAGTGCCAGAGTATGAGAACTGTGTGACCAAAAAAATAATGGAGAGTTCCATAAGTAAATTAAACTCTTACCTATACAAATTTTGCTGGGGAGCACTAAAAAAATCTGCATGCATGCCAATTTCTTGATTAAATAGCGAACCCTGAAATAACTAAAAATTCATTTGTTGCATGTGACTTGAATTATGTGAGGAATTATGTGAGGTCTTTTATGGGAAACACTTTGTAACATTATCACAACAACCAAGAAGAATGATAAATTATGTGAAACTCCCAGGAAGGATTGTAAATAAGAATGTATTTTCTACACCGCAAAGATTCTGATTCTCCTCTTCCCTCTGATACATATAAACAAATATTCTATCCATTGCAATGAAGTTACTTACTATAAAAAAAGAAAAAAAAAAGCTACAGTTTTTTAAAAAATGTATTAGAAGGGAGAAAACTGAGAAAAAAATTGGGAAATGAAAAAAGGAAACAGGGAAAGGGAAAGGAAAGGAAGGAAAAAGAGAAGGGAAAGGAAGGGAAGAAAATATCCGCCAAATATGTTCAGATATAAGCCATGAAGTAGTCAAGTAAAGTCCATATAAATTTAAGACTTAACTGTATGTCCATACCATTTTGGTACGTGAACTATTGCCTTGTGTTGTTCTCAGAAGGTGTTATTGGTCTTAAAACCATCAGTCTTAATTACAGTTGTTGTGAAGATGAGGAAGAATTCCTAGTTCCAAAAAAGTGTCCCATTCTGTTCAAGAAAAAGTGTGGTGTTTTTTTCGTACATTTGCCTCTAATAAATTCAAGAGTCAGCATTCCCATTCATGTGCCCTTTAATCTGTTTTATAATCAACCATGCAAAACAGACACACGAAATACGATTAAGATTGTAGGTGGGCTGAATAATCCTTTGGGCATTTCTATCTTTCTCCATACACTAAAGAAGATGCTCAGGGTAACTCTTGTAGCTAGATAGGATAAATATAGGGCCTAGTGATGGATTTTGTAATCCACGTTTCATGCACAGAGATAGGTGGACACTCTGTCCACACGGAATCAATGGCAGATCAGTTTTCTTAATTCTGCTTTCGGTTCTGAATGCTTAAAATTTAGTAGTAATGTGACTCTATCCCTGGGAAGAGGGTGCTTAGTGGAAAATAGATTCACACATATTTTTTCTCTACTATTTATTTCTGTTTATTGTCAAGGAGTTGTCTGAAGCCCTAGGAACACTTTGATGTTTTTAATCCCCATTGACAAAGGAAAATCATTATACCTCTAATAAAAAGGGTAAAAAAGCTGGAAACAAACCCCATTTTAATACTTCCTAGTGCTTCCCAAGATCTCTTGGTAATCAGTGCATTGTAGCCCATCTTGAGATAAGAGTCTAATGATTCCCTGTCCTATCCATCAGGAGCAGCTGACTGTGTTACAATTTGTGTAGGTTTCTGAGTAAAACTGAGTAGGAGCTTATAATGCTTTTCTCTTACTAAAGAAGACTTTATGATGGAAGTGTATATGTTTAAGGGAACTAGGTTTCACTCCAGAATATTTTAAAACATATCAAATATGGACTCTAAAGGACTGTGACTCTTCTTGCCATAGGACAGAAAGTGAAGTCTGTGAGACAAAATCTCATCTTTAGTGCCTTACTCAGCTCTGTGAATTCCAAAAAGTTGGGCACTTAAATTATAGTTACAGCAACTGCTCTTCTGATACCTTCCTAAAGCTTAAATCCCACTGAATTTTCATGAGAAGATTTGGAACCTTGAATTGTTAAAGTGCTTTATAAAGAATAAAATCCAGAGAAGTATGTTTATTATTAGTTCACATTTGATGCTTAAAATCCCACTGAAATTCATGTGAAAGATACATTCAAAAATTTTAATCTAGAGTATAAACCTGTTCTAAGGAAAATAATTTATGATATTTTGATTAGATCTTGAAATAATATTAAATCACACAACCAGCAGAATGAGACTTATGCTTTCATGGAATGTGATAAAAATAGAAACAAATATTATCTACATTTTTAAATTTACCAAATCAGCAGTCACTATTTTATTTAGTGCTATAAGACTTTTGGACATGACCATACCTACATATACATAAATATTCATTAATTAATTGCCATTTTAGACTGCAATGGAAAAGTTAACAAAGGAATAGCCTCGTCATAGCATTTTATCTGCATGATCAAAATCACTATTGTGTTTAGAAAAGAAATACCAAAGTAGGAAGATTCTTTTTGTAATGATGAAAAAAGCCAATTCCTTCAAGTTTTTGAGTTCTTTTGAAGCATTAATATTATTGGAAAAACTAATGTGATTATGAAGATACTTTTTCAAGAGAAAACTCTGAAGTTCTGGCAGATGCTTCAAAACATTTTTCAAAGACAGGAGTTAACTTTGAATTTTTAGGTAGAAACATACTGAGCTCCATAAAACTTCTTAGTGGCAAAAAAGACATTTTTAGCAATGAAAAGTAATCTCTCCATATCTTCTGTCATACAAGGATGTAAACATGAACAGCAACTTAAATGGAATGTAGGAAAAAAAACATTTCTTTTTTTGACTGTATTCCTGCTGCTGTGCCTTCCTGATTTTTAACACCCCTCTGTCTCAACATCTCAGAAATGTTCACTGGCATTTATAACAGGTCTGAATTGGTGACTTGATCCATAATAGCATCATGACAAGAACAGCAAAAGAAAATCAATAGATATGTCTATCTTAAATTTTTGAATCATTTCCAAGGAATGATCAAATAAAAAGTGTAAACAAAAACATCATGATGTGTGTTTGCAGAGGTAAGTGTCATCAGAATCATCAGATTGCTTCATTAAGTCATTTAGAGTCAGGATTTTTATATAGTTGGAAATGGACTGCTGTAAATATACATTTGAAACCACTTAACGGTGATGATTAAAAGAGAACGAAATTCAGTTCAAGACTCAGGTCTTTTTACCTACATCAAGAAAATACAAGATATTAATTTCTCTGTTGCTGCAAACAAAATTAGGACTTACAAAACTGGGTTTGTCTATCAGTATCTATACATCAATTTTCTTTTATGTCCTGTGATTTATCATTATTAGAAAGGGCATTGTCCAACAAATAATGTCATAGAGGGTAAAGGATCCATCCCATGTTTGACTTGTGAAGCATCTGACCATCATTTTATGCTCCTTTATTTTATTAATTAGGAGAAAACACACTATGGGTCCAATTCATCTACTTTGCAATGAGGGCTCCTTTCTATTATAGTAGGAGTCTAGACGGCTGCTATAAATAGGCAGTTATTTCCTGGGTATCCTAGGAAATACCTGGACCTGCCTTCTCCCTGTACTTCTATTCCCTATCCTGCCCAGTTTTCTTACGCAATTTACTTAGACTGGAAGGTACTGGCTAGCAGATTTTTAATATGTCTCTGAATACTGCTTAATGGAAACAGTTTTAATCCTAATTTCTGTTTCAGGTGCCACTGAAATATGATTCTTCTATCTCGGAATACGTATCCTCAAAAGAATTTCTTTTAGAATAACACTATTTTGTGTGCAGTATTGTTTCATGGCATAATATTGGAGGAACTAATTGCCTATCCTTTTTCAGTAGAACAGTGCACACTTTACTTTTAAAGATTCCACTTCTTATTTCCTACTAGGACAAATTTTCAATACAAATAAAAGATAGCTTTTTTCCCTGTTTTTCAGAAGTCCTAGCTACAGCGTGATGGTCTTGTGACCAATTCAAATTTAAATTTCAAGCTGTGATGCAGCTGTGATTCAATAACATTTTAACTTTGCCTTCATAATCAATAAAATAAGTAGATAGGCAAGCTTTTTACTGAAATACTCTTCTAAATAAAGCTGCCATGCCATTCTGAAATAAATGACCAAAATAATATTCACACATATAGCTGGTTTGTTTAAAGCTCCCAAGAAGTGTATACACTCACCATGTTTATATATACGCACTTATTAGGCATGTTATTCTACCTAATAAGCATCACACAGATAAACTGGAAAACTCTCTTATTTCACTTATTTTACCTACTTAATGTTCTGATTTTCTTTAGGGAAAGGATGTTCTGGGCTCTACTACTGAACGCAGAAACACAATGGTTAAAAATTATGTGGTTTTTTTGTTTGATTTTTTTTTAACTTCTCTTTTTCTACGCACCCCCCCCCCCCCCCCGCCAGGATCTAAACTCATAATAGCTAAGTAATTAAAGAATAAGGAAAAATTATAATGATCAGAAAAAAAAGTTGAAGAACATCTATTCCTTCTAAACCGTCCTTCCTCTCTCTGTCAGTTGCTTTTTACCTCCGATTATTGCAGCATAACACTTATTTCTTCTACTAGTAGTATTTTATATAAGATCAGACAGGAGGGGAGCATTTTAGAAAGAGGCAGGGTACACAACACATTAAAACCCCTGTGTTAACCCTTGTAGAAATGAAGTAGCCAGGTAAAAAAATATTAGGATCTCTGCTGGTTCGTTATTTCATCCCAGTTATTTCCTTGTTTCTTTTCTGGTTTGGTGTGACTTGTTTGTTTGGGGGTTTTTACCATGTTTTTATCATAGTAACTATTTAGGACAATTTCAAAATATATCTTATTTATCATCATGTATGCCAATGTATTACTTCATTTTAATTCATTTCTTATGTTAATGATTAAAAAATGCATTTCAAAATAGGATAACTTTTACTGAAAAGTTAATTTCATTTTTATTGAAAAACAGCAACAGACTTTCAATGTTTATTTGGTTGTGCTATTTTTTTTCTAAACACCCATCACTTCTTGAATACTCATCAGCTTTTTGAGAAGAACTTGATGGAAATAAAGACTGAAAATGAAAAAGACAGTCAGTATTTCTCTCTTTTTTACCCTTATAAAGTATGACGGAGAATGATATACAAAAATATTAAATATTCAATGCTCGTTATTCACAATATAGTGAAAATTAGAATCCATAAATCTCTAGCACACAGCTGTTGTAAGTATTTAAAAATACAAACCTGAAATGAAATGCGTGTCAGCTTAATGATCAGTCTGAAGCAGAATGATCTGAAAAATACTCTCTGTGATTTTCACCCTGCCAGTTTACCATGATTTATACAGAATATGTTAGGTCTTATTTCCATGAATTTAAACATAGATAAATACTATGTCCTTGTTCTCTCCTTCAAGAAATGGAATATTTTGGACCCCAAAAACTTGAAATCACTCATAGAATGAATTGTCATTACCAAACTTTCCTGAACTTATTAAATTTTTGTTCCTGTCTCCCAAATGTGGTTCCCAGATTTCTTAATTCAGTCACTACTTTATTGAAAAAGTTCTTATTTCAGAAAACATTCCCTATCCTTCAAAAAAACCTAGATAGGTTCTTAGCATATCACACAGCTAATTGCTACTAAGTTCTATGGAACATAGGCATGGTTTTTATATTTAAGCTGTTGGAAAAATGGGTCAGCGAATCAAGAATTATTGAACTAAGACCCTTAACTTATGTTTTGATAGCTTACAAAACATTATTTGATGGTTCTGTCATTCATTTTTATTCTACTCTTCTTTATATTATTATAGCTACTACCAAATACATCTATGAAAGAAAGAGTTTTCCAATAGCCAGCACTGCCGTCTTTATGTTCAAGAGCCCCTTAAGAATTCTACAAAGCTCACAGTTTAAATGTTTGTTATATATTTATATGCTGGCTGCAGAGCATCAAAATTCATGGTCCAGTCTTCCTTACAATTCCAGACAGACAAGAAGAAACATTTACTCACAGTGTGTATAAGAGGAGCTCGAGTTGCAGTGAGACATAGAAAAATATTGGAACTCATTTTTCCTTCTGTCAAATTATTCCTTCTGCACAGCTGGGTAAAACTCAGTCTTGTCGTTTCATTGGAAATTTCTGAGTTAGCAGATACATTTATTTTCAAACATGATACCTGCTTTCCCCTTCCCCTTCTTAATTCTCCTACTGAGGCAACAGAGAGAAAAAAATCTAGTTAAAGTTGTTAGAGTCCACATGCTGAAATATTCTCATCTTGAAATTGAGTGTATTTGTCAATACACAGTTTGAGAAGCTATTGCATCAATTATTATAGTCAGATTGCATCCTAGACTGCATATGTAGAGGGAAAAAAAATCTTTTCTTCATCATCGAACTTCAGAATCATTAATGCTGCTAGCCAGTTCAAAAGAAATGGCAAAAAAATGTTCCAAGAAAAAAGTATAGCTCACAACCCATTTTACACTAGGCCAGAGAGAACTGGCTCACACCTCCAGTACGCTTCACCCGCTAATGACTACGATTTCTAAACACTCTATTCTTGGCTGTTCCAAATTCCACACATCCCTTTTCTAGGCCAGGTGTCAGCATGCTATCCTGACACAGTGATTTATGCCTTCATCATGTCCAGGTCAAAGTATGGTGTGTGAATGGTACACCTCAGAGCACACTTCCGTCACCAAAAATGCCAACGCTTGCACTTGAACAATCTTCCATGCAACCTTGAGACTCACTATTTATTGGACAACATTCAAGTCCTCATCATTAGCTACATATTTATGAAAGGATTTCTTTCTCCTACATCCTTACAACTTTCCCCCCTACCATCTAATTAAAAAGGCAGTAATACAGTTATATTCTGAATTCAAATATTAGCTCTTAGATGTTTTTGTTTTAAAGCAAAATTAAAAATTAGATATTACAAAATTGCTGATTTTACTCAGAAATGTTTCATATTTCCTCCTCATTTTTTAATAAAAAATATAACAAATGACATGTCTAGCTTCATCTGAAATGTTTTGTTTAATCTTAAGCAGTTAAAAAACTTGAATATTAGTTTTTATTAAGATGTGCAAGCTTCAAAATGAAAACCATATCAGAATAAAAAAATCTTAAAAATACAAATTTCTTAAACATTATTTTTATTACTTTTTTTATTTACTACTATTCCACCAGTTGCACCTAAATTAATCAATATTTTTGAATATATTTGAGGACATTTGACACTAATTTTACCATAGGTAAAATCCTTTCTCATGAAAACATATTTTATTATTAGTTTCTTAAAACATGGGAGATTAAAAAGATAGAAGAGAAAACATGTAAGTATATTATATATGTACAATCAAATTACGTTAATACAACGCAATTTCTTACATAACATATTGCTTTTTTGGTGTCTTATATATGTCTTTTTCTTTATGTGGCACAATACCTGAAATTAAATTTCTCATCAGCTCAGCTGCACAATGGTAATGTCTCCTTTATGTTCAGCCTTCCTCATGAATCAGCTGGCATAGTGAGGCTGTGAATTTAAAGGAGTTTGCTTGTCTGTTTTTGCAGCTGGGAGAACACTTTGCCACAGTTCTGTATATATGCAAATATTCTAATACACATCATTTATTTTCTCGAGCATTATGGTGTGTCACTGATTCAGTGAAGCTCCATGAAGTACAACATCCCGATATTTCAAAAAGACCTCCCCAAGTCCCATAATGCATCTGGCCAATTCTATGCTGTTATGCTACAGAGGAAGACCTTTACTAAACAATTCAGAAACCAAGCTCTGCCACAAAGCTTCAAAAGTGATTGCTCATATTTTAGTATGTGTGACTATTGCTAGTCATAAAACTGGGTAGTCTGTGTTTCAAAGCATAGAATCATGCAATGGAGGTTTGGAAGGAACCTCTGGAGAACATCTAGTGCAATCCCCCTGCTAAAGCAAGTTCGCCTAGGTCAGGTTGTATCAAATCATGTCCAGACATGGTTTTGAGTATCTTCAGAGAAGGACACTCCAGAACCTCTCTGGTCAGCCTGTGCCAGTGCTCAATCACCCTGAGAGTAAAGAAGTCTTTCCTCATATGCAGGATCTCTCATAAGAGAGGTCTTCCAGTCCCCTAATCTTTGTTTCCCTTCATCAGACCTTCCCCAGTAGATTCACATCTCTCCTGTACTGCAGAGCCCAGAACCGGACACAGCACTCCAGGTGTGGCATCACCAAGGCCAAGTAGAGGGGCAGAATCACCTCCCTTGACCTGCCAGCAATGCTCTTCTTAATGCAGCCCAGGAGATCATTAGCCTTCTTGATGACAAGGACACATTGCTGGCTCCCAAAAAATTTGTTTTCCACCAGGACGTCCAGGTTCCTGTCAACAGAGCTGCTTTCCAGCAGATTGGCTCCCACCCTCTCCTGGTGCAGGGAGTTATTCTTCCCCAGGTGCAGGACCCTGCACTTGCTTTTGTTGGACTTCAGACAGTTCCTCTCCACCCTACTCTATCTTGTCTCACTGAATGACAACACAGTCCTAAATCATTAAATCCTGTTACTATATTTCAGTGTTTACCTTAGTGAGCTCACTACACGCTTGTGAATACACATTTCCAATATTTCTGTCAAATTATACATATTATCACATTATTTTACTGTCTTTTTCCTTATCCTTTTTTATTATTATTATTCTAAATGACAAACTGCTTTTATGGACCACTGGAAAGACTTGCCATTTTAAAACCTCTACACAATATTGGAGTTTAATTACCATATGAATTATTAACATGATTTTATATTTGTTTGTTCCTGAAGTTTAAAAGTCATTGAAAAAAGAACAAGGTCTTTATTTTTAAACTGATGTTGAAATGGTGTATAATTGTTTATGAACAATAAACTTTCCATCATATGTCAGGGTACATTTCTGCACTCATGTAAGTCTGTGAGAACAGGCTAAAGTCTGTTTTTTATGTAAATTCCCTGAATTTGTGTTGTGTGGTATTATCTTTATCAGTAATAGAATTGTGGTCCAGTTCAATTTTAATATTTAGCATCCTTAGTGAATATAGATGGATGTCAAAAATGTGTGCTATAGTCCCTGCCCTTTATGTGGTGGGGGTCTGTTCAAAATGCATATACTTGCATGTATGACACCACACCAAAAAAAAAAAGATACTTCTACAAATGCACTATTTTTGTCCTACATTTATCTTTTAATGTTTATTCAGGCAGACATCAAATTCCTCTTGGTTCGCAGATAATAATTTAAAAAATAAGGCTAAAATGCACTCTCAAAGGACAATGTGCCTGATAAGAGGAAGCACACTTTTAAATCCTTGGTGTATATAGTCCCTTGCTCCTGTTTACACATACTATGACTTCCCAGCCAACAATCAAAAAACCCTCTAATGAAAAGCAAACAGAAGAAGTGAATAGTGGCTAACTGAATAAAAAAATCCCTTAGGAAAAGCAATATGCAACATCTATTATCTGAAAATCTTATACGTTTTACAGTGTATGGAAAGCCTATAAAATATTACTGCGTATTCATGCAGTCAGCACTGTAATCCTTCAAAAAATTAATGGCTTCGTTGGTATGCATTGGTCTACTGAATATGCTGCTATTGCAACACTTACATGAATGTGACTTGTTTGGAAAATAAACACAAAAAGACCCCAAGCCCAAACAACAGGAAAAATTCACCCCTCTTCCCCCACAAAAAGACCACCAAAACCCAAAAAAACCCCCCCAAAACCCAACAAAACCCAAACACAAGCTAATGCAGAAAAAAATCCAAAGAAGAAAACCAACAAAACCCCCCAAAACTGGATCTGAGCAATCAATTTTTAACCAAGAATTTTACTTTTTAGTTCCAAAAGCTATAGTTTTGAAGTCCAAAATGCATATCTATTCTTATCCTCCAAATAAACAGCAAGTATCCCAAGAAAAGATTAATAAATCTAACTGGATAGAAACCACTGAAATGCGAATTATGAGTCGACTAAAGTGAAGATAGAAGTGAAAAATGTGGTTGTTTCTGTGGCTGTTTCTCACTTTTTGCAGAGTGTTTACTGATTCCCAATATTTAATGGCATCTGCCTGGATTGTCTCTTTTCTTACCATGGTCAACAAATAAGAATTTAAAGATTGCCTGCAATACACATCTATCATTAAATCAAAATTAAGTTTAGGCATGTTCTAGCTAGATGTCTTCTTAATGTATCTTGGTTAAGATTAAATGGAAAAACTGAGCAGAAGACATTAAAAAATCAGACAGAAATCCAAATAATATCTTCATTTTATAACTTTGTGATGGTTTAATTTGAGTGCTGAGTACTCCTGTAATTAATCCTTCCTGAACTCTTTAAAAATTATTGTTAATAAACCATTATTAGGTTTGACTGGATGGTATATAGAATAGAGCAAAAGAGCACACTGAAATCTGGAAATTTATAGTATTTAGAATCTAGTCTCTGTGTCATTTAAGTACACTCTCTGTAAAGAAAGAAAACAAGTGTCCTCTTCATCCTCTTCATAACTTCATGATGCAATCCATTTATAATAAGAAAAAGCAATGGGAAAAAGAGATATATTTCAAAGGTTAAAAGCCTATAAACAAGTTCCTTTCTTGGAACGAAGACCATCATCTGTAGAGACAAATAATCATAGTGCATACATTTCTGTGTCATAGTATTATTCAGTGTATTGGATATTATTAGGCAGAAAATTATTTCTGCTTCTACAGTTTTTTCAAATAAATTTCCTCTCTCCATTGTAATTTTATAACTTAAACTTGCTGGGGCTTAAAATTACTGGGGCTTACTTTATTTTGAAATTTTTGTTTCTGCAATATTAGATCTAAGACTCAAAAAAACTAAAAATGGCTAAAGAGTTTCCATCAGATTTTTTTTTTTTTCCTCAGAAGTATTCCTTGCATTCACAGGGATGAATCTGCACATATTTCTTTTGTTGTTTACGTCCAGTCTGGACATTGCATTTGCATTTAATTGTGTATTCTATGTGTATACATGAAAGAAGAATTATATTCCTTCCACATACTTCCAATGAGAAATACGGTCGCATTTTGCTTCCCAATAAATGAAAAAATGAAAGAAGCTACATACGTTCGTTGTTCTACGTCACATTTCTGCACAAATTCTCCTGTCTCCTTTGAAGAACAGCAAATGTGTATACATATTTTATCCCTCTTTTTCGATAGCACACCGGTACAAGTATTCAAAGAGGATGTGTGAGAACAAAATTAAATGTATTCTTTCTTAGAAGGTTCAAGCTGGTTTGGGTAGAGTGGGAGAGTATGTTTATCTGTGATGATTAAAGTGTTCAATAGAAAAAGGTGAAGTCTTTGCAATAAGTATTTCCTGGACTTCTCCAGCTTGGGTCCTTCCCAAAGATTGCAGCTCTTCATCAACTGCTTCAGCAGGGTCCTTTCAACAGGGTACAAACACTCGGGAATAGATTTTTCCAGTGTGGGTCCTCCATGGGCCACAGGTCCTGTTAGTAAACCAGCTGCTGCGTGGACTCCTCTCCTCAGGCAGCAGCTTCCTTCAGGGCATGCCTACCTGGTCCAGTTAGAGTTCTCCATGTGCTGCAGCAGGGATATGGATATCTGCTCCACTCTGAGTAGTCGATGGACAAAAAAGAAAAGCACCTTGCGCTGCACTGGGACTAGTTGTACCTCATGAGGTTCTCATGGGCCCAGTTCTCAAGCTTGTCCATTTCAACTGCACTGCTCAACTTCATGCCACCTGCACACCTGTTGGTGATGTCCCCAGATCACCTACCCCTGCCTTCCCTGACCAAGCATTTCTTTCTTACTCCTCAGATTGAGGAGGAGATTCTTGCTCAGTCATGCCAGTTTCCAGCCTGCCTTACTTGATTTCCTGCACACCAGGATAGAGAGCTCTTATACTCTAAGAAAAGTGACCTTAAGTAGTTGCTAGCCTTGGCCAGCCCCTCTGTCCTTAAACACAGTTACCCATGGGCTCTCATTCACCAGCTCTAAAACAGATGAAAGTTCATTCTTACAAAATTCAGGGTCTTGATTTTGCTTCTCTCCAGCCTCACCAGGCTCACTTCAAATGTCATAATACATAGAAACTTGTCATTTCCACATTTATTGATCATCCAATACATTTTATAAGACATAAAATAATAAGAAACTATAAGCCTTTTTTTTTATTTTTTAGAAAAACAAGTGCAGATAGCTACCCAGAAGATTTTCTGTTTCTGATCCTGAGCTCTCAGACAGCACTTGGTTCTGGTTGTAACATTGAGGACTAGCGACCATAGAAGTATAGGACTTACAACACATCTCTGCTCTCAGTGTTTCCTGATAGATAAATACAGGTAGATCTTGAAGGAGGTTATGTTAACTTTTTTGAGGGAAGTATTCAATAATATTTTTTTAAGTACTCATCTTTGCCTAAACCATGTACAGGGAGAATACTTTCTGATTTGGGAAAACAGAGTAAGAGTTTAGCAAGAAGATAAAGACTAAGTGTCTCAAATTTGACAAAATTATTTCTCATGAGTCACACTCTAGCTCCCATCAAATAAGTGTTAATAGTATAACACAGTAAAATTTCTGAATTTTGACACATTAAAGAATTTGATATGACAGCAAATTAACATCCTGAAAGTATACTGTTAGATGTAAAACACACTTGTCTGAATATTAAATTACAGAAATTCTTACTAATATTAAAGTAAATATTATTTTCCTATTGATATTCTTTCCAAAATTATGGAGAGCTGAGAAACTTAGACCATCATTTTTTTTCACCTGCTTGTGGGTAAAAAACAATAATTAAGATATATGGTATATCTATATTTCTTCATTTCCTCCCTGTGCAACTTCTGTAATCATGCATTGCATTCTTGCTATGACTGGGCTGAAATATTTTATCTTTCATTGATTATATGGCTCGCAGTATTCAGAAATTAATAGCCTTAGTGTTCTAAGGGACGAGTAAGATTCTGAATGCTGCCTCTACTTAGATGAACAGTTTTACTTTAGGGACAGAAAAGCAATCCTGAAGCAGGCTTCTTTCTTATCAGAAATTGATTCTCTAAAGATTAATTTTTTTTTATTTTTTCTTGAGATTCCTTGGGCATAGCAATTATACAGGAGTTAATCGAATGATTTAGAATTGTAGAAAAAGCAAATTAATCATATATATTATATTTTCAAATTCACAGAATAAAATAAAATCCATTTAATTGCCAAAATTGAGCCAGTGTGAATTCTTTAGTACTCCACATTGGTGAATTTTAAACTTACCCTTTGGTCTTAATAAAACCTATTTTGAGATGAATGGTAACAATTAAAAGGTCAGTCTACATGACTCACTGGATGATCTTGAAGTTAATAATCATATATTTAAGCAAATGGATTGGCGGATGAAAAAATACAATAAAAAATATGAAAAATAATGAGAATTATCGTTATGGAATTTATTAAGCTAAAACAACTTCAATTTAATCATATTCTTATCCCATTCAATTTACGTTTGTGGTTTTGAAGTAATTGGGGTTTTTGTTCTGATTTTTTCTCTTGCTTCAGCCCCTGGCAAAGTAATGGAATAACTCCTCTTAGAAACTATTACAAGACAAATGAAGGAAGTATCTGGGAAAAGCCAGCACAGATTTACCAAAGGCAAATCATGCCTGACTAACTCAATCACCTTCTACAACGAAGCAACATTTTTCTGTCCACATCAGAAGAATGGTAGATTTTGTTTAACTAGACTTTCAGCAAATCATTCCACACCATTTTCCTCAGCTTCCTTCCTCCTAGACATACACTGGCAAGACAAAAATTGAATATATATATAGCCAAAGTGGTGGAGTACAGACCTGAAAGCTGAAAATTTGAGTATGGACCTTTTGACCTGAAAGGGCTTTTGTTAGTGGTTCCAAGTTTTTTTTTGGCAGCTGATTATAAAGGATTGTTACTGGATATTATTTTACATCTTCATTGTCATCACCACCTAGATAGGACAAACAGAGGCTGAGAGAACTTTGACTCTGCTCTAGAAAAGAGAAGGCTCAGCAGGGATTTTATCGGTGTGTTTAAAAACTGGATGAGAGGGAACGAAAAAGAAGGAGAGATACAGGCTTTTCTTAGTAGTGTTCACTACTAGGGGAAGAGCTGACAGTCAGAAAACACAAGAAATAATTCCATCTGACCATGAGAGAATACTTTTTTACTGTGAAAGTAGTCAAACTGCATAGGTTGTGTAAATAGGCTGTAGAATCTCCATCTGTGCCCAATAGGGTGCAGTTCTGGGCAACATGCTTCAGCTGACTCTGCTTTAGAAGTGCGGTTAGATTGGACGATCTTCTTGCCAATGTTTCCTGTTATGAAAAATGCTTGCACAGTGTCAAGCTGTTTTCTTTTTTCCCACACAAAGAGTAGTCTGGGGATGGGCAAGAAGGTGGGAGGGGCACTGCTGGGTCACCTGACCTAATTTTACCACAGAAATATTCCATATCATACGATGATGTACTCGGCAATAAAAGTTCAAGGAAAGGACGAGGAGAGAGGGACATTAGTGGTTATGGCACTTGTCTGCCTAGGAAACTTTTACACATGCTCATGCCAGGCTTTCCAAGGAGTCATTAAACACCTGCCTGCCAATGGGAAGAACTGAATAAATTTTGTTTTCTTTCCTTTCCTTTCCTTTCCTTTCCTTTCCTTTCCTTTCCTTTCCTTTCCTTTTCCTTTTCCTTTTCCTTTTCCTTTTCTTTTCTTTTCTTTTCTTTTCTTTTCTTTTCTTTTCTTTTCTTTTCTTTTCTTTTCTTTTCTTTTCTTTTCTTTTCTTTTCTTTTCTTTTCTTTTCTTTTCTTTTCTTTTCTTTTCTTTTCTTTTCTTTTCTTTTCTTTTCTTTTTTCTTTTCTTACTTGTTTGCATGAGCACCTTTTGCTTCTCCTGTGAAATTACTGTTAACATAATCTATGTCTTTTAATCTTCCTTCAGTTATCTACCTGTCCTATGGGGGAGAGGACTGAGTGAGCAGTTGTGTGTGTCCACAGGGCCCACCCAATGACAACTTCTTGGCACCTAGTGGGGGTCGTGAGGGACTCCAGATAATGATAGCCTTGATTGGAGTGTGCTAGACCACATTTATAACTGCAGTTCTTCAGTTTTTTATTGGTAGGGCCCTTAGATTAGCCACAGTGCTTGCTTGTTTTACTGTGTATTGGAATCTAGGGCTTGTTTGTGTCTGTTTTCAATTGCACAAACAGCAGTAGTACCACTTCCATTGGAAATGTCTTATTATATTTCAGGAGGTCTCTAGCTGCCAGTTCAGATATGCACAGGTTTCCTCTAGATCCTATGTCTAATTTGTCAGATTCCAAAAATGTCTCTGATGTCATATCACATCTCAAATAACATAAAACAGCTTCATATGGACAGCTGAAAGCATAATGCCTGAATTTAACTTGTATTTATTGTGCATTTTATTAAAATTGTCAAGTTTATAATCTTTCTCATTAAAGTAATATTAAAATATCACCAGTCATGGTTTTGTACTACAGTCAAATGTTGTGTCCTGGATTCACTTAATCTAATTTCTTCTAGCTAAACGTTAAGTGTTCAGGGTAAACTAGTCATCTAAGCTCTCTTTATGATCCCTGAAAGGAAATAGGAATTTCCAGAGGCAGTTAATCTGCTTTTAAGATTGATATCATACACATAAGTAAGCTGCCTTATGGAGGAGACTGTTTCTGTCCATGAATGATAAAACAAATCTAGCAGAGCACGTGCATTGAAGATCTTGTTTGTACATGCTGGAAGATGGGCAAGATAAATCACCACACGTCTTGCACCAACCCACTTAACGTTTCTTGCCTTCAATATGCCATTGGTAATTGAAGCATACTCTGATTGACCTGTCTATTAAAAACCGTGAGGTGATTTTAAACTTGCATAAAGGAAAATTATTCATTTGTTTAAATTTGGGAAAACTTTCTTTAAAATATATGAATAATAATTTTAAGTAATAAAAGCAACTGAACAACAAGAGCAAAAACAGGAAACAAAGAAACAAAACCACCATCACCACCACCACTGGTGTTTTCTAGAGGGCACAATTTATTTTGCATCATAAATTTTAACGGTTGCCAGTGGACCACAGAAAGAATAGACAGCTCTCAGCAGTAATGTTGTGCAGTGGAAAAAGTGGAGCAATTACTCCATCCACCACTGATGGTTCTTAATCATGTACAGCCATTAGAATCTCCAGTATCTAGCTGGTGGAAAAAATACATGATAGAAGTATGACTGAAATAACTCAAAATAGCCTTCAAACATTGAAAATAAGAAAAAGAAAGTGAATGTTTCAATACAGCAAATTATAATAAAATGGTTTGCTAATTGAGATGGGTTATAACTGAGGAACAGTAGAGAGACAAGTCATTGCTCATATATTTGCTTCAGAAGAATTAAAGAATACAAAAAAATGAAAATAGTAAATTAAATTAGCCAGATAATTTCTACTGGATACACTTCCTTAAATTTTTAAAGATTGAAGAGTGGGCTGTATGTGCTGGCTAGTTTCCTCTTGAGAGACATTTGCCCTTGATTTCCAAAGATTTAGAATTAAAGAGTGAAGACTAGGATTTTAGCTACCTGAAAATAAGCTACTTTTCTTAACTTCATCTAAGTTAAGAATTCCTACCAAAGGATTGATCTTTTTTCAAAACTTTCTAAGATTTCTTTTCAAGATGGGATAAATATCACTTGAGATATATCTATATCTTCGCAGTGTTCAAAGAACACTGAGTAACTTACAGAAAACTTAATTAAATAGATTCCACCTGAAGCACTCATAACAAACACATAACAAAACAAAATAAAGGCAAAGTCACAAAAAAAAAGCAGAAAATTGAGATGGAGCTGTTTTTGTAACATGTATGCCATTTTCTACTGCCTATAACAATATTACATTTTGATGTTGTAGTTTATGGTGATAAACAGTGGTGGAAAAAGCAAGAGGTGGTGACTGATCCATTTATGTCCTGAAATGAGTGACGTAAATGATAATAAGATATAATTCAGAGATGTACTAGCCAATTATTATCCATGTTTTTGTTGGTCTCAGTGAAGCCTTATGGAAGCAGCAGTAATGGAAATTGTCTCCTGAGAATGTCTGTTATTTTCACTTGGGAGTCTTATTGTAAGTGACATTGTAATGACTTGGCCTAACTGTTGTGCCTACATGAAAATCTAAAAAAAAGTAATAATTTTACAGCCAATTATTTGCATAAAATTCTCCAACTTTAACAAACTGGCAGCTACTTCAAAAAAACATTCTTCCTTATTTTAAAATTGCATTGAAGTTTAAAATTTCAATGCTCTCTTTTGCAGTATATTTATGTACTTTATCATACCTTTAGTTTTCCAATTTTATTGTTATATTTTGTACAAACTAAAGAGATATCTTCTGTTTTTAATGCTGTACAACAACTTGTGATTATACTTACTTACACATGTCTCAAAAAACAAAAGTGAGATTATTTCCAATACTGTGATTTAATTAGAAGAAGAATTGGACCTTTCATCTTTTTAATTCACATTAGCTTTTTGCAAAGAGGGAGTTACCCAGATTTGAACTTGGTGTGGTTAGTAACACTTTCTGATTTGCTCAATTGATTTTATTTTAAACTCTCTCAATAGTTTAACTGAAGCAAACAACTTTGCTGCAACTTTATTTCTCGCAGTTCTTTAAGAAGCATGTTGTCTCCAGTGGTTTCACATGCATTCCAGCAGGGAAGAAAAAAAAAAGTGTTGTCAGTTTAAAGTGATGTGAACTCAAGCAATCAGAAAAATATATTGGATATGTGGATGCCATTATGGAGTGTCAGTGAAGGATGAGCGCAATGAATCAATCTGTTAAAAAGACAAGTAAATCCAAATTGGTTAGGGAATGTTCATAATATCAAATAATACTACATTGAGGCTGCCCCTGTACATCATTCTATAAAACTGATCCTGATCTTTTAGCCCAAGTATCATCATGAAACACATAATTAAAACTATAGATTAAAATGAACCCCTCAAAAAAACAACCAAAAAACAACAACCCTCTCGGAACCCCGAATAAATCAAACCAACCTATCAACAAACCAAAAAAACC
This sequence comes from Lycocorax pyrrhopterus obiensis, assembly GCA_014706295.1. Taxonomy (NCBI): domain Eukaryota; kingdom Metazoa; phylum Chordata; class Aves; order Passeriformes; family Paradisaeidae; genus Lycocorax; species Lycocorax pyrrhopterus. The sequence continues at coordinate 55,663,436 of JACSVZ010000001.1, forward strand.
ACCAATAAAAAACCCGAAACCCAAACAAAAAAACCCCACAACTCTAAAAATAATGCAGCGGTGATAGTGGAGAAAAGCTGCACACATCTTTCACCTGAAAGTGTTTAATGCATAATGAAGCCATAAATCAGGCCAGTAAAATGCAAAGCTAATTGAAGATGGCTTGGAAAACAAGCCGGTGTCTAGGCCTTTTGAATCAGGGTACGAAAACTTGAGGGAGCTAGAATGTTATAGCCAAGTAAATTTCGTTCACTGGATGGAAAACGGAATGTTCTTCAGTGCACCTGAGTACAAGATATAAAAGCACATTTTTATTAATCAGAGGAAAAAGACTTGAAACTTCACAGAGTTAAGTTAATGTTTCCTGGTTTAAAGAAGCTAATCTAAACTCATCCTCTTTTCTGTACTTTTCTGGATTGGCTATGCAATTTTCTGACAAACTCCATTCTCTTCAGTCTTCCTTGTCTGTATTTCCTTGTGAAGGAAGTTAAATAAAGAATAATTCTCAATTATTTTTTCTGCTTTTTCTTTTTTATTCCCATGAGAAACGTTAATATAATTATAGAATCATTGATAATCACTAATAATTGTAAGATGTTAGGAGCTTTTTTCTCTACACTATCCATTGTGGCTGTTGAAGTTTTTAACAGCAATGGGACTTGAACAAAATTCAAGAGCTCTACTGTAAAAATGTACAACCAAACATTATTCCGCATTTCTCCCCAGAAAACTGAAATTAAGTAAATTGAACTATTTGAATGCACAATTAATACAAGGAAAAAAAATATGGGGGAGGAAAAAATTACAGGCTTGATTTAATTACTTAAACCTGAGTAGACAAGGACTTAGCGCTGTTTACATCTCACAGGTATTCAAGAGTTCTGTATGGGGAAGTTGCTATTGCACAGGAGGTTTGCAAAGGACCCATGCCCTACCTGGAGTGTAAGTTGGTTCGTAGGCTACATAACCTTTGATGTTTGAAAAGGCATTAGGCAACTGTGGCAAAGCAAAGAAATCTAGCCTCCTATTCAAGGGGCTAATAAGTCACTTAAATCTAGATATCGATATGAAGGTTCTGTCTGTCAGCTAGATGTCTTAATTCCTATAATAGAGTATGGAGAGGAGACTACATTCGGTTTTAGACTAAAACAGACATTTTGTATCATTTGAGACACCACAGGTTAACCCAGCTGGCATCCAGCTACCCATCTAGTACGTGAAAGTACATGAAAGTGTGTGGATTCTGTGTCACAGCCGTCAGCTTCCTTCAGAAGTCTCAGATCTGAGGCACTCCTGGCTTCATTGAATATATCAACTAGAAAAAAAACACGGGTATCTAAAACTACCTGAAGTGTTCTTGCCTACTGGCAACAGCCACATAAAGAAGGTAAATAGGACAGAGGAGACTCATGACCCAAGTAGAAGCAAGATGGTTGCAAAACATCTCAAAAAGTACTAAATGCTGTTTGAGTGATACAATAGATGCCTGTTTAAATAAATCAAAGCTTATGTCTTTAGAGATTTTAAACCTTTAAGGAGGTCTTAGCTTCTGCTTACATATATAGGGTGTAGACCCTTTAATTCTGGTATCTTAAACTGCATCTGAACTCCATTCAGTAATATCAGTAATATCAATAATTCAGTAATATTAATAGTTCTCAAAAAAAATGCCAAAACAGTCATTCATCTCATAGCAGTGGTAACATCTGCATCCTTAACCTCTAGATAAGTGACTGATAAAACGACTTGCTCTGCGTCTTCATTGGAGAACAGATTTTTGTTTCTTAAAATAGTGCTGAATTTTCAGGTTTCTCCAACCCCTCTCTGTTGAAGGTAATTTGGATTGTGATGTTTCACATGAATTACTGCCCATCTTGATGATATATATATTTTTTTTGCCAGTAGTCGCCCCTGCTTAATGGACACGTTGTTCATACTAGCTATGGTCCCATTAATGCCCATTAGTTGGTGAGTCATTAGGTGTTTTTGCTAGTTGTATTCTCATTTAACAGCTCCCACTAACCTGTTTAATGCTGACTGTCACCACAGTAGTTTACATAATCCCCATGTATCTATGTTGCTAACTGTTATTTGCTCTAATTTGTAAACTCTCTGGTAAAAGTATACCAGAGTAAAAGTATACCTCATGGGATTTTAAAATAAAGTGAAAATACATGTAAGTTCAGATTCCATTTTATAACAGTCAGATCTCCCAAGCCTCTCTTGCTAAAAGGCAAAACAAGAAATCCAAAACTCAATCCAACCATCAAAAAAAAATAAAGAAAAAACCTCAAAAAAACCCACAAAAATCCAAAACCTCCTAGAAAGCAAAAAAAATTCAGAATCTTCAGTGGTGCAAATTGTCGTAATTTCCTTACTCTTAGAAAGCTGGGCACAGCTGTCATCCATGCTGTGAGCAAAATAACTTCAACAAACATCATTTTCTCAGGTTAATAAAACACAGTTTTTAACAGAAAACCCTCTAAGCTATTACCATGTAATTGGCAATTAACCTTATCCATTTCATTATAGTCAGTGCCCCAACTTTCACTGAAAGCAAAAATACTTTTAACCTAGTAGGATGTTATCTCAGTCTTCAGCTGTAAGTAGCAGAATACTAGGTTCATACCACTTCATATATTTCCATTTGTAGGAGGAATAAGTTTTAAAGTAAATGCCCGTGAGAAAGTAATTTTGGAATATGCAGTATAGGTAATATTAATTTTTTGTATTTATTGGATGCAAGTGACAAAGTGTTGGCAGAGGGATGCTGCAGGGGTGGCCTCTACGAGGAGGACCATGAGCCACCCACATCAGAAGATATGAACATTTCCTGAAGAACCGTCCCCTGTGGGAAGGACTCACGGTGGATGAGAGGAAAAATGTGAGGAGGAAAGCATGGCAGAGACAAATTCTTATGGATTGATCACTGCCCCCATTACCTGCACCTCTTTGAGATAAGAAGGGGACGGAGGATTCTGGAATGAAGAAGTGATATTGAGACTAGAGAGAAAGGGAATGGGAGGAGAAAGAAAGGAATTAGATGTTTCTGTTTTTGTCTTTGTTGTTCAGTCTTCAAATCAACTTGGCAATAAATTAAATTAATCGTCCTCAAATCGAGTTTATTTTTTCTTTGATGCTAACTGATAACTGATCTCCCTGTCTTTATCTTAACCCACAGACTTTTTCATCTTATTTTCTCCCCTGTCCCTTTGAAGTGAAAGAGTGAGAGCAACTGGGTGAGTGGTTGGAAGACAGACAACTCATCACACTAGAATATAGTATTTTTAGTGTATTGGTAACCTGCCAAAATAAATATAAATTTGCTGAGAACCTGTAAGATATGAGAACAATAATTTTAGATTAAAGGTTTTTATAACATGAAGAATTTTCAAAAATTTCAAAAATAAGTTTCAGCTGTTGTATCATTGTTACAACTGTAATATGCATTGTGTTTTTTGATATTTCCAAATGATAGTAAATGTGACAAGGTCAATATGATCTGATTGTGTTTTTCTGTTATGCTCTGTAAAGGAAAATTATTCTTTTTTCCTTCTAAACACCTAAACATGGGGCCTTTTTACATCTTGATCACAGAATCACAGAATCTCAGAGTAGGTGAGGTTGGAAGGGACCACTGGAAGTTACCTAGTGCAGCCTCTGCTCTCAAGCAGGTTTCCCAAGAGCACGTTGCTCAGGATTGTGTCCAGATGGTTTGGAGTATCTCCAGGAAAGGTGACTCCACAATCTCTCTGGGTAACCTGTTCCAGTGCTCAGTCACTCTCACAGTAAAGAAGTTCAAGTTCTTCCTCATGTTCAGGTGGAACTTCCTGTTCCTGTACCTGTGTTTCAGCTTCTGCCTGTTGCCTCTTGTTCTATTGCTCATCACCACCAAGATGAGTCTGGATCCATCCTCTTGGCACCCTCCCTTCAGATACTTATATACATTGATGAGGTCTCCTCCCAGTTATCTTTTCTCGAGGCTAAACAGATACAACTCCTTCAGCCTTTCCTCACAAGAGAGATGTTTCTGTCCCTTAATCATCTTTGTAGCACTAAACTGGACTCGCTCCAGGATCTTCATGTCTCTCATATACTAAAGAGCCTAGGACTCAACACAGCACTTCAGGTAAGGTCTCATAAGGGCTGAGTAGATCACCTCCCTTGACCGGCTGGCAATGATAAAGAATTAATTGATATATAATGTACTTCAGAGATGAATGGTCATTGATACCAGAATTTGCTGCCTGCAATTTTTAGCCAGTCAACAAACACATTTTTGTATTTTTATTATTTACTAATTAATTTATCTGTGCCTTTTGTTCACTGATTTTTTTTTTTTGAATATTCAGAATCATGTTGTGATTCACAAAGAATGGATAAAACTAAATGAAACTTCAATTTTTGCCATGGAACGAAAGTATAACATTTAATAATCATATAAAACTCCAATATCTTGTTGGATCATTGCTTCAGAATGTGTTCATAGATGAGCAGACAGAGAGAGGCTCTTAAACTGATTCAAAAGTATATTGTTTTCCCTAAGTAATTTATTTTCATCAGAGACAGGTATTTAAATAGTAAAGAAAGTAATGAAGCACTGGTGACTGAACACCTATTGGTATGTTTCTTATTATTTTTCTCCTTAAATCTTAATGAGGTGTAATTACAGTTTCTCGTATTTTGTCTTCAAGATGCATTGTTCTAACAGAGAGTAGTGACAAGTAGCTGTGTCTGACTTCATGAGCAGCAAACTTACTGCAAATATGCAAATAAGGAACAACAAAGAAGAGCCTGGAGATATTAACATCTGTGTGAATGAAGCAACCATTTCACAACTCAGTGGACCTTAAACAAAGCAGACATTGAAATCTGTTCAGTACATGGGATGGATTTTTAAATATGTTCAATTACTGCTTGTTGCACAGCTGTCACTAGAGCACAGTTTCTGTCACGCCAGGGATTCTGCTTTGACATTATCAGCATATAAAAATGATGTTCATGATATATAGTTTTCTAGCATAGCAAAACAAGCATTTTTCACTCATATCTGTGAGTTAGAGATCCGCTTGTACTTCCATATCTCTGGCAATTTAGATGAGTAGAGATAGAGAGGCATCTGCTAGGAGCAAAACAGCAATTTTGCCAATCGACCTAGTGACTAACTGGCTAACTATCTCATTTCTGTGTAATAGTTAAGAAAATACATTGCTTTTGAGGAGATTATGATTTTGAATGAAAGATAATTCATCCCTTTATGAGAAAAGGAAGGAGAAAACCAGCCTTCTACTCTATGAAAAAGTAGATTTCACTAGTAAATTTTTTCCAAACAGTGAAGCAGAGGACAGTAGAACAACTGCTTCATTTCTTAGAATATTTCCTTTAAAATATGTAGAAACACATTTTACATGTTAGTTGAAGAAAAAGCTTGAAGATTCAGTTAAATAATATTTTTAAATAATTATAACTTTTTCATAGTATTCAGCTGTATTATTAATTTAACTAAAATTATCTGCAACACTATTACTAGTAAAACTTGTCATATGCATCACAGGGAATTACATAAATCTTATTTTATGTATGAATGCCATGAACAAAACATGTGAATATATATTGCTCTAATATTTCCAGTGATAAATCATTTAATTAGAATAACTGAGAGGCAAGCTGCATTTTTTGGTAAGATTTTAGTAAACCCTTATGCTCACCAAATTATCTCCTTTAAGTACCATTCTTAGATATTGGAGTAGCAGTTTGAACATGTATTAATAATAATTCCTGATTTAGACTAGCTAACACCAGGCATCATTTATCTGTATTTCTGTCTGACTGCTTCACTCACTTTTTTATTGACTTACTCCTAAGTATTTAATATCTTCATCTGCAAAGTACTTCAGTGTCACAGCATTGCAGTGCCTGTCACTTAAAAACTCAAATACTAAAAATGACATTGGCTAAAATGTCTCAAATCTGAATACACCACATGCAGAGAATTGAGCACCTCACACAGAATCACAGAAAGTATCACAAAAAGGGAAGAGCTGCTTGCAGAAACAAGAAAATTTGACCCAATGAAGCAACTATACTCTGCTTGAAAACCTTTAAGCTTTGAAAAAAGTGCATTTTAGTTTGATTTGGGTGCCATAAAGTACCATACAATAGAATGTAAACATAATATTCAGAAGAAAAGAAAAACAAAATAAAATTTCTCTCGTGTCTTTTAGAATTTGTCTTTAAAGAAATCTATCACCACTACTATATTCCCAAAAGATTTTTTTGTTTTGTAAAATTCAGTTTGTGATTAAAATCTGCTGCAGTGAAAAAAAACATGCACCTGCTCTACTCAACACATTGGTAGTCTCTGATCAGGAAAGGTTTGGGCTGGATTTTATCACTACTGTACACTTCTCAGCAATAACGAATTCTGTTAGGTCAGTGCATTTGTATTTCTTGACCAGTTTGCAAGTCTTAATGGTAAGCTAATGGTTAATGTTTTTATTTAGTTTTATTAAATAGAATATAGTCTTTAGAAAAGTACAGTAGATAACAGTCTAATTTGTGAATTTTGGTATTAGAATCTTATTTTACTAAAACCAGAAAACTACACGTGCAAATATATTAAGATGTGAGAAGAAAATACAAAAACACTTGCTTCTTTGTTTTGCATAATGACAAAAATTATATTCCTACTTCAAGAAGGTTGTGGGTAACAGATTGCAGTGTTCATTTATTTATTACTTAAATTGTATGTTGGACAAACAGAAGAGAATGGAAAACTAAAATTATTTATCTCATGTAATGTTGCAGATTGTCAGCTTGAAGATGCATCTGTATTGCATTTGTAAATACTCTCAATTTAAGTGAATCAGCATACAGCTATGGTACACAATATGACTGAGGATTGTCATAGTGTGTAGACCAATGCTTAGGATTCCAAAACTGTTCCATTTTTCCTTTTAAACCATGTGTGTATTCATTAACAGTCAATCAAATTTTAATATGTCTTATGGATATTATCTCTGTGAACGTTCTTACCAAAGAGCTATTCATTCAGTCTCTAGTTCTTTAAGAGAATTATAATTTTATTGGGGAGACCATCCAATATATATTTTTAGTTCCCACCTAACAGTAGCCATTAATGTTTACAATTTTTTCAAGGAACTAGCATCCTTCATAGCTCATTATTTAATCCTGTAGATTTAATTGCACTAATACTTCCATCTAGGTGGCATAGAACAAGATTTAATTCTGTTTAAAATGTGACATAGACTCATGTATTGATCTTAATTATGTACAAAAGCCACGCAGCGTATTCAAGTGCACCAGCTGCATTCAAAGTCATATAGGAGGCTTGCAAGAGCATTAAAACAAGACAGATTGATCTAGACACATAAACATGCATGCACACACACAAACATTTTCACAAACACATAATTTCCCTCAAAATAGAAACAAATCATTGGAGAAGTATCTCAAAACCCTAGGGTGTGTCATCCCATCAACTTTTGAGTAAAGCTCCCTATTGAGAATTCTGATTAAAAATTGATGATATTATATATAGTAGCTTTCAAAGATAATCACAAAGGTTCAAAGTTTTAAACGACCTTGCAAATAAGTACCACTCTCAGGGCGCTGAGAAACTTTATAAATCCTAAACAATCTCCTCTGAAGCCTCCAACCACACCTACAGGGCCAAAGGCCATTTCAGTTCTGCCTGGGGCCATGAGCCCCATCCCAAGCTACGCTGGAGGAGTGTCAGTTTCCAGCTCGGCCACAGACATGGCCCTGCCTGCCCATAGATTTTGAGCAAATAAGGATAATTTTAGGACTTGCAAATACCAAAGTAGCAATGGTAATATAGTACTAAATTACTGACACAAAATTGACCCAATTATACCCAGAAAAAGAGTTGCAAGTCACTCTCGAATAATTTCAAGCAGAGTCGTGTGATATTTCTTTAACAAGAACGATTCTTGTCTGCCCATATTTATAGTGTTTGTAATTGAGAAATCACTGACAGATGTACCAGGAGCTCTAAGTTGGGGCATTACTTGGTTATGTTGAATTTTACAACTTATAGTATTTTAAAAGTTATGTAAACTGAATTTTATTTGAGTAGTTATGGCTATCTCAGCTATTGCTGACATGTTACTTTACTGTGTATTTTTAAGCAAAAAAGCATAACTCAGATGAACAATTTTCCAACAGTTTTACTGACAAATCAGATTGAAACAATGATTAAAACCATGAAAAATCTTCAATGAAAACTGCTAATTCCCAAGACCTTTCAGAACTCTGAATGGGATATTTATTTCTATATTTTTACCATGAATATTTTCTAAATAAAATCATAGTCAAAAAAGTGTAATGAAATAAAGAATTTTAGATAGTCAGAGTAATGTAAATATGTCATTAACTTAAATTTAATTTAAAATTTATTTTGTCCTTCTACTAAAAAGTTCCAAGTAATCAACACTGATACATACTGCTGTCATGGAAAATAAGTAACAAACTTCCTAACTAAAGTTAATCTTTACAACACACTAGTTTGCAGGACTGCAAGCTCAACAAAACTGAAAAAAACCTCCACTTAAAATTTTTAATAATTGTCTCTAGAAGACCTGATATCAAATATCTACAATAGAACTCTTGAGTGGCAATCTGGAAATTACTATAACAAAAATGTATAAGTATATTTATATTAGGCCACAATATTATATTTTTTTTATTTTATTTTATTTTGCTTTGTTTTGCTTTGTTTTGTTGTGTTTTATTTTAATTTTGGAGCTTTCTTGTGGAGTTGTGGTAGTTTGCGAGGGATGTTTTATACCAAGAAATATAAATTTGATGATAGAACTTAATTTGAGATTTTGAGTAACTATTTGCAGTCATCATTTCTGAGTTACATGAAAATACAAGCTAAAAAAAAAAAACAACAAAACATTTCTTTGATTTTTTTTTTTTTTCTGAGTAAGTATCATAATCCAGGTCATTAATACATTAAACTATTAGAGAGCATGCATAGGAGGGCCATGACGATGGTGAAGGATCTGGAAGGGAAGCCTTATGAGGAGTGGCTGAGGTCACTTGGTCTAGACATTCAGCATGGAGGAGACCGAGGGGACACTTCATTGTAGTCTTCAACATCCTCATGAGAAGAGGAGGGGCAGGTACCGATCTCTTCAGTCTCGTGATCAGTGACAGGACTCAAGGAAATGGCATGAAACTGAGGGGATATTTAGTTGGATATTAGGAAAAGTTTTTCACACAGAGGTTGGTTGGGCACTGGAACAGGCTCCCCAGGGAAGTGGTCACAGCACCCAGCCTGACAGAGCTCAAGAAGCGTTTGGACAATGGTCTTGGGCACATGGTCTGACTCTTGAGGTGTCCTGAGCAGGCCCAGGAGTTAGACTCGATGTTCCTGATGCATCCTTTCCAACTCAGCATATTCTATGATTCTATCATAAGTTCCTTTCAACTACCCATGGAAATACTGTTGATGTCACCAATTTAAAAAAATAACTCAAAAAACTCAAGACTTCAGTGCCTCTGACCTTATGAAATTTTTTTCCCTAAGCATCCTGTAGCTTATTACTTTTTTCTCATTTCCCAAACTGAAACTTTGGGGCAAAGCCATTTTAAAAACGTGTTAACATTTCTATTGCTTACTTTAAAAATGTACTTTAAAATATACTCAGTATGTTGAGTAACAATTGATTTTAACATTTAAAATTTTTGCATAGGTAAGCTTCAGTTTTGTACCTGAACCTTTTAAGTATCCTTCCTTTTGTTCTCCAGAAATTAAGCCAAAATCCAAAGATATTATGAATTTTAATTGCGAACTGGTATGTAATTTAGTAATGTTATCTGTGTGGAAATATTAATTATTTGATAATCATCAAGATAAGAAACTTTATGCTATAGATGGTAAAAACCAGAGATTTCTAATGTAAAACTGGAATTTCTAAGCACTCCCATCCTGCCAAAATAAAAAAAAAATTAAAAAATCAAATACTCTTCCTCTGTGGATAGAGAGGAGTTTACAAAAGGCAGCCCTTGTCATATCACTGAAATAGTTGGCTCAAAAGTCTAAATATAACAAGATTCTTATATATGAAAAAAAAGTAATTTAATAAATAATATGTCGGCTATGTTATGCCTCTAATTAGTTGATATTAAGCCTTCAGTATCTAGGACACAGTAAGAAGATGTTAAAAATTGTGTCTGATAGATACTGTGATATAAGAATGAATTAATATCACAAAAAAAAATGAGAAGATAACAGATTAGATTTATCAGTCTTACCTACATTCAGTACTCCATCCAGACGAACTTGAAGTGTCTAAATAAGCCATGAAACCAAAAAACATTGTGAGACATTTTACTAGCATGAACATTTGTAATGAAAATTAAATTACCCTTTAGTGGAAAAACAAATGTTCGGTTAAGCAGGAAAGGATTTACTGATGGGACACTCGCTTTCCTGGGTCTTACCCTTTTCAGTGACTTATATTGTTGCCTTGTTGCTTTCATGTAAAATGAGGAGCATAGGAAATAATATTCTGCTATTTGCCTCATATCCTTAATCTAATGTTTTTGTCTGTCTCTGTTCTGCAAGGAAATATCACAAGTAGACAGTATATTTTAATTCAAAAAATTGGATTAGCTTTTCAATTATCCAAAAATGTCTGCCATGAGTTCCAAATAAGCAATGGTTTGATCTTTATTTTCTAGATTAATTATTTTTCATTTATTATAGATTAGACTCAATAATAGATAATCCCGTTACACTTTTAGTTTAAAATATTTCTGAAAATAACTTCTCTGCTAATAGTGATGTATCTGTGAAATACAAAAGTGTTATTTCATAAATTATATGTATGTCTAAAGGAGGGATTTAGAAGAGTTGCTTTGGGCTAAACATTTTGAGATTTAAAAAAAGTTATTTCCTTCTCAGTTTTCAAACAAAATATCATTTCAGAGGTATAGTGACAGACGTGTACATATCACCGTAATATCCACACCATAAATATTGACAACGTCAGATTTGCATCAGTGCTAAAGAAGAAATTTTTTTTATACATTTTAAATTGAAGCAATTTAACCTTATCTGGTCTTCATTTGTTTTCATTCTTATGTAAAAATACAAACCCTTACTGTCTTTAGAGAATTGTGCTAATCTGAAAAGCAGTACTGATGCTTACAGATATTTTCCTTTCTCTGTTCCTGTATTTTCTGGCGCACCACAGACAGAAAGAACAGCACACATGGTGGAATAAGGAAAAATTTTATAGAGAAATCAGTGACGTATTTTATCTCAACCCTGAATCTCTGCTGCACTTCACAAGGGCAACCTGTGAGTTCCATCTGCATTCTTTGTTGTGATTAAATAACTAATTATAGGCTTGTGTATAGGTACAGAAATCTACTGCTTTTTTATTCAATGTTGAGTTGTAGGGATGACTGAATTTCATAATCAGTTTTTGTGCTGTAAAGTAATAGATCACAGTTCTTTTTAGCACAGTTAAAATAACACAGTTATTTTTTCCATGTGTCACTTGACAAAGTTACTGGCAAATTATACTTTTTAGCCCACAGTTTGGCATTTAACTGGTAGCTAATTCTTGCTTTAAACTGATGATGTAAATTGTTTGCAGCCTTGTGTTTCTATTACCACAACCGTCTGATAAAGTAGTAGAGGGTTTACACAAAACTGAGAGCCAAAGAGCCAAAATTGTTGTCATTTCATTATTGTACTTAAATTTGCATGCCTCGTTTCATTATGGTACTTTAATTTGCATGCCTTTTATCTAGAATAACATAGAACAGTGTATGTTGCTAACCCAAAACAATCCTGAATATCTATGGAGAGAGTGTAAAACAGTGGCGAGAGTAATTCTAAGTAGACAAAATATAATAAAAAAGCATCTTCAATCATAGATGCACTGCAAGCCGATATTGTATTTGTAGGTTAAATCATAGGTAGCTCTTTATTATCCATTCACGTTCTATGCAACACCTGTTTCATCTCCTATGGATATTGTCAGCTTTCTTAAAAAGAATTAGAAGCAGACAACAGACCACCAGCCTGCATTCTATTCTCAGTTCCCACAGCAATCAAGAAAACTTCAGGTGGTACCACGTATGCTCTTCCTTTAACAGAATGAGGAGACGTATCAAGTGGATTGGAAAAAGAAGGAGAACACACAAATTCTATTTTTCATATGCACATATACTTGAAAAGTAAGACAGTAGGAGGGAAATAAGTGGAACAAGAGTCAAAAAGGGAAAACAAAACAAAAAACCAAGACACAAGAGAGATGGAGGTAGAAAACAGGCATAAAAGACAACTTGGATTTATCAAATCAACTTAGGAAAAGCTAGGTACTGGAAATTTTTTGAGAGACATTTCAGGATAAGCACTTGTAATTATAGTCTTTGATATCACTTGTTTATAATTTTCGCTTCACAGGATAAAAGTCAAACCTTTTAGAGGTAGCTTCTTTAGCTAGCTAGATTGTTGACAACACACTGCTCTTTGAAGTGCCTGACCTAACACTTCTGATGTTTTTGCCAAGAGAGCATGCTGTGGAGTCACTGCTAGTGGAAAGGTGGGAAAAGTTTCACGAGTCACTGACATCTCCACAGTTCTGTACCTGATAAAGCCAAAGGCTTTGTTACATTGAAGGTTGGGACCCAGTAAAAACTGAAAACTCTGTAATTAAAAGAAAACACAGTTTCTTAGGTGGTTTCTAGGGGAAAGAACTCTAAAACAATGGCTTGCACTGTAAGGGGCAAAAAACTGCTTTACTGACAATTTATTTCATCCATAAAATCTGTAGTATCAGAAGAGCAGTCTGCAGCTTTTGCATGTCTTCCAGCACTCTGGCACAAAGTGAAGAAACAGAAGGCATAAAAGTAGCCAGAATACTCTCAGTTAGAGCATATAGTTTGGTCATTTACATTCAGAATTACATTGTGACTTTTCAGAATTGTTTATGGATATATATTGGTTGCAATACTGGGCCGGATATGGAAACTACATAGTCAAAACTCTGTCTACAACAGAACCCAGAAGAAAACGTTTCAGAAAAAAGAACACTACAGTGAAAAGATATGGGATAATCTAAATCCTACATTAAGCCTCATCATGATTGCCAATTTTAATATATTTTTTTAATCTCTGAAATGTGTAATTTAGTAACTTTTAAATTATTAATTAAAACAGTGAATATTCTTGTAAGTAAATTTTCAGTGATGTTTTTCAGAAGAAAATTATGATCTCTTGAGTTCAAAATCATTATCAAATAATCTTGTCTATGTTTATCTTTCTTTCCTGATCTTTGGTAGAGTAAGACATATCCAAATTATTGATTTCTTAAACTATATTGAGGAAAATGTTGAGTTAAACGGTGTTAAAACTTAAACTCAAGCTCAGACCCTTTTTATGGAACTCCTAATATTCAGTCCTGTTTTGAGTCTACTTGTTTGTGTCCTTCCTGTAGAAAATTATTTAATACTTAATTAAACAGTGTATGATATTATGTTTTTTTAGCTGTTTAACACTTCCAAATTTAATTTAACTTGTTTAGTTTTTGTTGAGCTTTAGGGCAGGTAGAAAAAAATACACTCATATATCTTGTTCATACAGCTCATTTCTGATTTATTTTTATAATTATTTGTCCTATTCTTCTAAGACATATTTTGAGGTTAAAAAATAATCCTTCAGAGTTTGTTTGGAAAGATTCCTTCACTCTTTGGAAGTGTCATTATCCTTTTTTTCAACATCTTTTAGTTCTGAGTTGTCCAATATGTCATAAATATTTTAAACCTGTAGCCACATTTCAATCCGGTCACCACAGTATTCTTTACATGTTTCACTTCATCCCCTATAGATTCTGGTTTCTTCCAAGAGATATTTCATGATATTTGTACAAGCAGTGGTTCCTTCTGTGGTGTCAACAGCTGCTCCAAGGTTATTTTCCTGTCTAGTGCTGTTAGTTGAAATACTTGTAGGCTATATGAATAATTTGAATTCTTACCCTGTGTGATTTTCTTCATTTTTATTGATACTAAAATTCATTAGTAATCCTTTTACCCATTTAACTGCTGCTTTAAATATTTCAAGGTTTTCACAGCTGTAACTGGTCCTAAGTAACAGATTTTTTTTTTTTCTGTGAAGCTTGCTGAATAGTCTCCTAACTTTAAGACTTTAAAAAATATATTAGGGGAAAAAAAAGGCTTAACATTGATTCTAAATGATACTTGCTTTTAACTTTTTATGATGGCGAATATAGATGGTTCACATTCCATCCTGGTTTCTAAATTTAGAACACCTTTTTCTGTAATACTCTTCCTACTGCCTGTGGCTCTGCTTTCACTAAAATATCAGGACTTCCAAACTTGGAAGAATTTCTCAAAACCCAGCATTTTTTAAGTTTTATTAATTTATATTATCTCTTTGCATGCTACAAGGTAATAGTAAATGTGTACTGAAAGTAACTGAGTTTTACAAATACAACATGTTAATAAAATACAAGAATCATATTACAGACTATCCATGATCAAATGGAAAATGCTGTGTCAAGGATCAGTGTTCTGCTAGACCAGTGAAATTGTTTATTTTCTATTTCTGCATGAAATCCAGGAACTTAAGCAGAAAATAGAAGAGCCTTGTAAAACTGTAAGTAGATCAAATAGATTATCTAGTTAAAAAGTTTTTACTGTCCTGACGTTGTTAAGGGTTTGTTAACGTTTTTTGGTTTGGTTTTTTTTGTTTTTTTCCTAATAGGCTTGCTACTTATTCCAAAAAATGTTAAGAATGAATAATCTAGGGGTTTTTTTTTGTTTTTTACAGCATCTTCATTAGTTGAGCACTCACTACATTAGACAGGAAATTATTGCAAAACATATGCTATTTAATTGCAAGGTAGCAGGAGTTCTACTGGATTAACAAAGCAGGCGGGATTTTGAAAGGTCTTTTTTAGGAATACAGTGATTGGGGCCATTTTAAGATTGAAATTTTCTGACTGATGGCATTATGTGCTCAGGGTCCATTCTGTCACCAGTCTTTAGCAATGTGTAGTAATCACGAACTCTATGCCAAACCACATTCTGAGCTATCTAATAAGGGAGGACCTTCATTAGGTGATGCCCTTGAAAACACCCAAGGAGTGTTAGAAGATATTGGCTTGAGGCTAGATATTTTCAGTTCAGGTGAAAATGTGTTTTACACAGATGCAGTTTTGTAGATGTGAGGATCGCAAAGCTGGTTGAGAATATTCATTAGATATGCATCTTCTGCTAGGTAGAGTGAACAATTGACTTTAAAAAATCAATATAGTACATTAATATTGCACAATATAATTTTTACTTTCTCTCATTATTTCTCTAAGTACTCTAAGTTCCTTTAGGATGTTGCTTGCATATTTAAAAAAAAATTCATGAGCTTATTTATAAACAAAAAGTAGCCTAGAAGAAATGAGAAAATTTGAGCAATGTTGAGTTAAAAAAAAATCAAAATAAGATATAGGAAAAATTACACATTACAGAATCCTCCTGTTCTACATTCAAAAGCTTTTTAAAATGCAGTAAAGTATCAAAAGTCGGTCAGACGTGTTTCATTAATTACACATAATGACCCTGAGATTAGCCCACTTGGTCAGAGCACTTTGCTAATAGCACCAAAGTTGTGGGTTCAATCCCCATATGGGCCATTCGCTTAAGAGTTCAACTTGATCATCCTCGTGGGTCCTTAATCAGAAATAGAAAAAACATATTAAAAAATGTGCCTTGCTAGTAGAGACTCTACATAAACAGGAAAATCTATCTAAAATTGCATACACCTAGTAGTACCTTAACTGCCTTAGTACATTAAATTTTTATACTTTATTGAATATTTATAGAGTTTAAAATAACTGTATCAGTAAAGATGTTTTATTGCTGTAGGCATTTAGGCCCTGAAATACAAATACTTTGTGTTTAGCAATATTTTTTTCAAAGCAGTTTCAGTCCATCAGTTTCTTGAATGCTTTCACTGTTCATTTTTCCAGACAGAGCACTTCATTTCTGAGCTTCCTTCTGAAAGCCTCACCGTACAGCTGACCCTTTAGTAGTCATATCACTGCACTGACCTGCCTGATAAGGAGTGAAAGGGATTGAAGACTTGATTGTATGTATAAAATGTTAAAGCTGCCAAGAAGCTGAATTCAAGTCAATCTCTCTCTATGCACAATATCTGAAGATGCAGGCAAACTCTCTCTATACCTGAACACTACTGAGAATATATACACACCCTAAAAAACTTCAGATCCTTCAGGAAAAATGTAAAAATGCCATAAAGTCAACACATAATCTATGAAACCAGATAAATAAATACTAAATATGAAACAGACAAACAAAACCACCAAATTTTCTGTGAAAAGCTCATATTGACAAAACCAGCATCCTCATCTCATTTTTGATGTCTTGCTGTCAGACTTTGAGAACTTATGAATATTAGAATCCTGGTCCCACTAGGTGAAATCCATAGCTAAGTAAAATGAAGAACATCAATATTGATTCAGTTTTCATGTTGTAATATTTTGTCACTGTGTCTCTTTTTTTAAATTACATTTTTACCAGTTTTATTGTACAACACAATGATATATTATTTATAATATCAAGAATCTTGTAGTAGAAGTCTAAGGATGAATGACAAAATTAAAAATCAAAGGAGAATATTCAAATACTCAAAATCTCTGACTTTTGAATGGTGTAATGTATAGTAATGAATGGTTATTAATGCCATCCACAAACATATAATACATATCCAATAAAATGTAAGAATACATTTGTAGGAGGCAGTATACTTTCTTAAAAATGTGTATTCCTTTATGAAGAAAAGAGTTTTATCTCCCTCTAAAAAATGTTATTCTATTGCACATTGCTCTACAATAGAAATGATGAATTATTCTATCAATTTATCAATTTACCAAACAGTTTTCTAAAAATATTAAATCTGATGTTTTTCTCTTTTAAGAGTTTTCAGCAAGCTCGATGTGCATATTTCTGAATAAGACACAAACCTTGCACAAACCCTTGCATTTTAATCAAATGTTGGGAGTTTTCTTTACAAGAGGCAGAAGAGTTAGCACATTCTAAAGCAGATTCTTTTTGGATTTAGAACTAGTTGAAACACTCTCAAAATCATAGAATCCTTACAGGATATTCTGAGTTGGAAGGAATCAACAAGGACCACTGAGTCCAGCTCCTGGCACTTCCCAGGACAGCCCCAAAGAGTCACACCGTGTGCCTGAGGGTGCTGTCCAAGTTCTTCTCAAACTCTGGCAGGTTGGGTACTGGGACTTATTCCCTGGGAAGTCTGCTCCAGTGCCCAGCCACCCTCTGGGCGAACAAGTTACACTTCAGTCAATAACTGAATTAATAAATTAAATGTGTGAAACAACAAAAGTGGGTTTTGCAGTAGCTTAAAAATCTGGAAGATTTTTTTTTCAGTGCAAGCTACTTATTTTTGTAACGGTCAAGTTCAAAAACAAAAGTAATATGCTGTAGACAAAAGTCTGTCAACAAATCATGCCAGTACAAAACTCGATAGTTATGGAACATCTTGGAAATTTCCTGTATAAACACATTTTTAAGTATGTTCTGGAGGTTAGTAAAATAGGTTATCAGATGGATAATCTGGTGAATCCTACAGTGAATGGTTTCATTGAACATTAATTGAGCATTAATTTTCATTTAATTAAAAATGTATATATAACATATAAATAGATGTATTACATATGTGCTTGTCTTGAGGTTTGGTGGCGGTTTTTTTTATTTTTTTTTCCTTTGTGAATAGAACAATATATATATATATGTAAGGCACAACTACTTTAATAAAAAGCAGTTTTTTTCCCCCCTACATGCTGTTCAGGCATAAAAACTTTGTTCTACTTGCAACATTATGCAATGATGACATTAATAATCTTCCTTTCTTTGATGTTTTTTGAGTAAGTCATAAGCATAGATGGAAATTAGAAGTCCCAAAAAATACCTCCACAAATTCTTACTGTCTTGTAAAATAGAGGAGGAATAGAAAATAAAATATGCTAAGGAATATGAAGAAAATTAAGAAGTTTTTGTTTATTGTGCATACAGTTTAAGCATCCTGCAGTACAGATTATCCCTTGTTTTGTTGCTATAAATTTCACTGCAATAATCAAAATATCCAGTGCAGACATACGTTCTTGTTTGCATATTGTAGCACAATAGTATCAATATCAATTCCTTGTTAACAATTCAGGATATTCTTACATTAAATTAATTTTGCTTCTTTCAGAAATGCATACAACAGTACAGAAAAGATAAATGCAGCATTTAAGTTTCCATTAGAAGCATTTGTTCTAATTTCCCCAAACACATCTTTTAAAAGGTGGTAAAGTCTGTACCTTCATGCCTCATGCAGTGCATCTAACAGAAAGAGTAGAAAACAACAAAATGAATGCACGGATTTGAAGGTTACCCCAGCCAGTTCCAACTTTGGAAATTATAGTGGCAGATGCTTCCTCTATAATTTCTGGCATCATTGAAGCACTGTCTTACTACTCATTTTGCTTCATTAAATGTCTTTTTTTTCAGGTAATATATGATATATGACATTTTTCCTATCTAAGTATAAATTAAAATTATACTTTCCAATCTTTAAATTATATATTTAATTCAAGATTTATATAAATAACAGAAAGTTCTTGGGGTACCTGTACTTTCTATGTGTTTCATCTGACTAGCTGCCTGTTCCAGTAATTACAAATAATTAGGATGGTCCCTCTGAGAATATCTTCACTGTTGTGCTCTGCTCTATACCCTGATTATGTCCACTACTTAGGGGACATTCCTTTTAGAAATAAAAGAACCTTTAATTTGAATCATTTCCACTGAACAAGAACAACCCCTGTTAGGAATTTCATCTAGTACTGAGGAAGCACAGAAAATCAAAATCATTGACTTACTCCTGTGTTTTGTTTTAAGGGAAGATTGATTCTGCCTGGATTTAAATATTTATACAGTCTACTAAGAGTTTTTTAAAAAGTAGGCATTTAGAATATGCTTTTAAATATGATGCAGTTACGAGAGACACAAGAAAGTGTACTGTTCGTATATGCTATACGTCCTTACGTCTGTGTATACACAACAGCTTACTACACATTACCTGCATATAATATGTACATACCCCTATATGCATAAAAACCATAAGAATAGCATATATATGACAAAATATATGTCTTTGTCATTAGGTATAGCTACAGGATTTTTATGTTCTTGTAGGAATGCTTAGGTTCTTTAATATTTAGTGCTACTAAATGAGAAGAGTGTCACTATGTAGGAACATATTTTTACGTGCTTTCTTCTTGCTTTTTTCTAATAGCCATAAAATGTAATGATGACATTTATAGTACAAATGGCTGCAAATATTAATAAAAAGATTAAATCTCGAGTTTTAAGTAGGGTTATATAAAGTAAAAAATTCTCTCTCTTCTTCCAAATAAGTAAGGAATGAAATCTACGGTTTGTAAGGTTTATGTAATGACCATGATGAGATTTTCAGAGTATGTTGTAAGACTTAAATAAGCGGGGGAACATTGTTATTCCAGAATAAGTAGACATTATTCTTCTGTGTTTTTCTTTTTGAATTTTTAATTACTAATGTTTTGAAAAGTGCAGAAGAAAATAAACACAACACTTCATAGATTTGGAAAATTAATTTCTTTCTCCACATCATCTTCAGCTCTTAACACTGTAAAGCTGACCAGAAGGCCTGGCCTTTGAATTGGCTTGGGTCTAGTTGCTGTTCTTGAAGGTAAGTCCAAATATTGCTCGCCTGTATCCAGATGCACCATGTCACTACCATTATATCTGCCATGATGCCCGAAGCAATGATTCCTGTACTGCTATCAAAATAAAGTCAAATATTTTTTATCTTCTTTTCTGTGGGGATAGTAATTGTTTGGAGAATTGTGGGGGCTATTTTTTGGAGGAAAAAATGGGTAGAATCAAATACAGTATTCCGAGTACATATGACAAGGAATAAAAATAAAACCTTTCTTTTTCCCCCTGTCTTTTGGCATACATCAGGGATAGCACGTTATTTTAATGGGGGAATTCTAATGTATGATGGGATTATTTAAACATCATTTTTATATGCATACTCTGAATTCGTTTGGTCTAGTAATTCAAGATGTACGGGTTTTGTGTAAATTACCTAACAGCTGACAGTTGATAGAACAGACAAACATTAAAGGGCATTAAGGTGATCAAAGTTGTAATACTTAATACAATAGCATGGAGTATTGCATATTTCCCAGAATTTTGGTAACACTGCTTCTTTCCAGGAAAACTTGGACATACAACAGTTGTCACCTCCTCAGTTCAAAGAGTTTCTTCCCAGAATGATGACTTTCTCAGTGTATAAATTCCTCTGAGGAATTTTGGGTGGATATATTCTCTCTACAACTGAATTTAATGTCTTTTATGTTCATAGAAGCAGTATAACATCATAATAGAATAGGCTGTGAATCCCTATTGTGCATAATTCCCACATTATAATTTCAGTAGACACATTATGTTTGGCACTTGAATGATGGTTATTGCTACACTGTGGGAAAACTGAAATGAAAGAGCAATAGAGGCAGCCTTTTTTGGAAACTATATTATTCAGTCAAGTTTGACTTACAAGGTTTTTGACATTCTCTAGTTCTTCAGCCTTCTGTAGGCTTCACAGTTTTTATTTCCTTTGTTTCCCACAATGTCATGGTTTAATCCCAGCCAGTAACTTGGCACCACAGAATCACTCACTCAATTCCTGCAGTGGGATGGAGAAGAGAACCAGAAGAGTAAAAATGAGAAAACTTGTGGGTTAAGATAAGGACAGTTTAAAAGATAAAGGAAAAGCTGCACATGCAAGCAAAATAAGGAATTCATGCACTAATTCCCATCAGCAGGTCCGTGTTCTGCTATGTCCGGGAAAACAGGGCACCATCATGCCTAACAGGGACTTGGGCAGACAAATGCCATCACTCCAAATGTCCCCCCTCCGCTTCCTTCTTCTTTCCCCAACTTTGTATTCTGACCATGACACCATATGGTCTGCAATATCCCTTGGGTCAGTTGGGTCAGCTGCCCCAGCTGTCTTCCCTCACAACTTCTTGTGCAGCCTCACTGGTGGGGTGGGATGAGGAACAGAAAAGACCTTGAGTCTGTGTAAGTTCTGCTCAGCAGTAATGAAAACAATTCCATAACATTGCATTATCAACATAATTTTCATCTCAAATGTGAAACACAGCCCCATAACCGCTACTGTGAAGAAAGTTAACTCTACTCCAGCCAAAACCAGAACACACAGAGACAGAAGCATTCTCTGGTGTTACTTCTTTTTCAGGCCTATTAATACATAAACAATTTTTTTTTGCTTTCTACATGAAAAATAATTTTCTTCAGTGCATCAGAAAATTACCTTTTTTATTGAAGTCCTATTCTAGGTCCTTTCACTAGAATATTTCTTTCCTTCTTTTTCCTAAGGTAAAAAAAATAATTGTTTTTTTCATTTTGAATAAGTAAGAGAAACTTTATAGTGTTGAAAACTTGAAATTCACAGTGTCAATGAAAAGAACATTTTACAGATTCCTCAGGTATATTCATGTTCTATATTAAAGTCAAGCAAGGCCAGTCTTCAGTTCTAGCCAGACATAGTAATGGAAACTTTACAGCTTAAAAGACCCTGAAGAGTCTAAAAAAAAAATTATCTAAAATAGTAACAAAAAAATATTACACCAAGGAAGATAGTTCTGTATTCATTAAAAAAAAAGTGGAGATGAAACCTAATTTACTTACAAAGTTTTATAAATATAAAAGTGCAAGTTCTGGATCATCAAGAAACTGTGGAAAGTTCACAAGTCTACCTTATTCTCCACCCATGTTTTTAAGAGGATAATTATTTTAATTGATGAGGACTCAAATTTGTGTCAGTCTCTAAAAGGAGTTTCACAGAAATTTAATATCCTATGAAAGATGTCAATTTCAAATACACATTTTTGAGGCAGAGTTGAGTGATAATACTTGCTGGTTCAGCAACAAGTGAACGTGGATCACAACACAGGTACCTTGCTTAGCATTGTAAATTCCTTTTCTGCAGCTATATGTATAATTTGAAAGCATTAAGTAATGACTGATTCATTGCTTACAGTTCTCAAATTTCTACTTTTTTGAGAGGAGAGGTGGTCCTTAGAGCTGATTCAATTTAATTGCGACTCTTATCTGTTACTAAATCCGTTCCATACACACTTTCTGAGCAGTCATAAACAACTGGAGATGTGCTGATGGATGCTTGTTTAATATTTCCTATGGTTAGTGCTATTCCTTGCTTCTGTTCATCCTTAAGAAATAACCTGATATTCTAAAGTGTTTACTTCCTTTTGCTTTAGTCTGTTGAGTAATTGGGAAAAGAACTTTCTCACTCCCTTAAAATTACCAATATTTTTGGATCCACTGAATTCTTTCAGGATTCTACTATCCTCTAAAGACTATTTAATTTCTCCTGAATTATATTAGTTGTTGCTGAATAGAACACAGTACCCACATTTCCCCTCTGTTCATCTGGTTGCTGTCCGTATCTGTATGTCTCCTACATACAGGGGACTAGAAAATTGTAGAACTGAGGGAAAAACATTAGCAGGAGACTCCTTGGATTTTCATATCAGCTTTCAGTCTACTTGTTATCACTCAAGATATATAAAGCAACTTAAAAGATAGTAGAGAATTCTACATATATATTTTTTTTTTCAGTGGGGCATAATCTTCTAAATACTTTTGTGGAGTGGAGCTTTGCATCCTACATTTGCAGGAAATTGTTTAATTGCACTGTTCTTAGGGTGGTTTTTAACCATATTGGTCTGTTTACGGTGCAGTCTATAGCATGAAACTGTGCCGTATTCTGACTTAACTAAAATCTACTTCTGTTGCGAAGCAGGAATAGCAGGTAAATAGCTTTTCTCTTCAAAACCAAGTAACTAGCTTTTGAAATGTGCTTTTCTTTGGAGTTGTAAATGCTTTTAGTCATGACAAAGAATAAAAGACCATTTCCACGTTGTTTTAGGGTGCTGTAACATTCAGCTGATATTCCCTTTTCCTTTAATTTGAATATTAGAAATTCATCCTTGTATGTCCTACAGAAAAACATAGCCAGGAATTTCTTTTGATTTTTTAGGTAATTTTTTAGTAAGTGAAAAAGCTCCAATGTGAGATGTGACAACTTTTGGGGTTGACTGAAAAAATTTCCATAATAAATATTGTATGTAATTTCTCTTTATAGGTCCATGAACTTTCTATGTAAGTTACCACGTGCTCTATTAACAAAATGAAACTACAATTTCAAAACAACAGTGAAAAACATTATACCAATAGATTTTTTTTAAGTCACAGGATTGACCTCAAATAATTATTGATATAATTTAATATGTGGTGCAGCTATGCTGCTCTTTAAATATTGGAGTGCTTTATGTTATATTTTGGATTTTTTCTAATATGCTTTAGAATGTACATTCGTTAACTTCACAGAATTTTTTTTTAAGTACTAGTAAGAAAAGCAAAACTTTGGTGATGTCATTTAGCATAATTTTTTTTTCTCTTTGCAATGAAATGACCACCTTTTTTGCTATGTGGCAAAACACAGTTTTGTTAAAATACCTTACAGCTGGGAAAAGTGAAGTGCAAACTGTGACTTGCTAGTTTATCAATATTTTTTCTTTTTCCATGAAGAATGCATAGGTATTCTAAATACTTTCCAAGCACATTAGACCTCTTCACCCTTATCACTACCACCACTTGCCATCTGCTTTGTCACATTTCTTGTCAACCCTTTCGGGCTTTGGGTGCAAAATTATTGAACAGATGGCACCAAGTGGTCTTACTGTGTTCTGACTGGTCAGCAATTTTAGAGGGTACCCTAATATCTTATGGCAATGATAGTCTCTAAAACTAAAAATTCTCTTCAAAAACATGCAGAAAGTGAAAGTATCTGTTTCATTCAAGTGATCAGGTCAAAGATCATTTTAGTTCAAATGCAATAAAAAGTGACATAGAAAAAGAAAAATGAAACACAGAGACACAAACCTCATAAAGAATATAATGACTCAACCTCAACCACTCAGCCACTCATTGATGTGCCATTAAGAAACTACAAGCACAGGTGAGTTTGGGCTGGTTTGTTTGGTTTTTTTTTTTCATTTATGAGTAAACAAAATCTTACATTCACATCAAAAATACATTTTAATTGAATTGTCACTAAGAGCATCTCAAAAATATGATACTAAGATGTCAGAGAAGTTTCAAAATAAGATACATTTTGTTTTCATAGTATCATAGAATCAGGGTTGGAAGAGACCTTTAAGATTATCAAGTCCAACTGTCAACCTAGTGTGACCACTTTAAGCCCTAAACCACTAAACCATATCACCCAGCACCAGAGTTTTAAAATAAATTGTGTTGCTTATTATCCATAATATTATTATTCTCTCTTAGGGAATATCACTTGAGGGTTTGCTTTGTATAAAATATTTAATTCAAACTTATGATATTGCTCATAGCTGGGACAACCATTCTCTGTTACAATTATTTTGAAATACAAGAAGTGGCAATCTTACTGGAGAAGATGTAGCAATTTCCCTTGGAGGAAAGGATTTCAGAGAGCCATAGTGTCTGACAACCAATTTTTTTTGCACAGTGGGGTCGCTATCAGTAGTCACAATCTTTTTATAAGAGTGCAAAGGACAGCAAAGGCAGCTAAAGCACACTGTCATTCTTGCAATAGTTAGCTCAACAGGGGTGGAGAGAAGTCCAGAGACTCTGCACAAGATTGTGTGGGGTTGTGTAAAGGTCATGTCAAAGTTATGCAGAGCATAACCTCTGGGCAAGAATCTACCTTGATCTGTCAGAGGACTTGACCCAGACAGAGCTCCAGAGGGAGTATGTTATTGCAGACCTTGAGCTCCTGGTGCTGAGCAGCCTCACACAGGGAGAATGTGCTCTGACCACACTGCTGAATTGCCATGAAGGGTAGCTGGAAGAAGAGATGGACAGATCATACACCAACTGGGAGGACTAACAAAAATTTTATAGGGTGTTCACAGAGAGTCTGCCAGGGCAGGAACCTGAGTCCTGTGGTATAAGGAAGGAGGGATGTACAAAATAATTTGTCCAAAGATAGCAGAGGATGCAGACTCCCAAAGTAAAGGTGTCTGGAAACTTGTGACTCTTAGGAGCATGAAGGGTCCTTTTCTAGTTGTAGCTCTGTGCTTCAGGACTTGTATAATGCGATAGAAATTGGTGGTCATAGACAAGGCCTGTCACAGCAAGCATCAGACTCACAAACACCTCAACCAAGTGACTACATAAAGAGAAAAATCCAGATGAAACTCACGGGGACCCTCAAAGCAAACAAAAAAGCAAACCAGACACCAACCTGTCTTATGTGTTTTGGGAGATCAGACGCTTGTGGGGAGCTCAGACCTAGGATGTTGCAGAAAGACTCAAGATCTTTCTGGCTCTTGAAGTGTTGCCCCTTGCTGCTTAGCCGTGACATGCACCAATTGCACTGTCAGGGCAGACATGAAGGGCATCAAGAGTGGTTTCATAGCTTTTGGACTGAAGAGTGGCAGCTCTGGTGATATATGTGAATAATATTATGACAGGGCAAAGGAGGAACTAATGTATCCTGTGGATTAATTCACTCTGCACAGGTCATGTCTCAAACTGGACTTTGGCTTTTATGAATATGGGACTCTGACTGAGTCTGACAAGGATTGTTGGGCAAGGACCAATGCATCTGACAAGGTGGAGCATGAGTATATTTAGAAACAGGCTTGCTAACCTAGTGAGAGATCTTTAAAGAAGTTACATTGAGGAATGCTTCTTGTAACCTAAGTGCAATGAAGGCATGGCAGGCAGTGAGGAAGATAAGAAGTGAGCACCTATCATGAACTGACTGATATAAGATGAAATTCACTTCACTTAACTGTTGTTGTATAGAAGGTAGATATCTCCTGAGCTGGTCCCTCTAGTTTCTGCTTTTCAGATTTCCTAATTCCTGTCTAGATTTACACTCGGTTAGGCCGAAATCTAACAAATCACATGCATTCTGTTACATAGGAAATATTCTTCAACATTGCTTATTTGGAAGCTGTCTGGCCAAGTTATTTTCCTGTCTACAGAGGCATGTTCACCTTGTCAGTGGGTTTACTTTTAAAACAGGTTGGCTAAATGGGCTATGTTTCTCTTCACTTATAACAAGCATAATCTAAATGATTATTTTAACTGTAGACATGCACATTGTAGACAATTAGACCATAATTAGATGAGTCAGGCCCACATACATTGTTCCCCTAATTTCACAATCAGTAAGTGACTCAAAAAATGGATACAGTAGTCACTGTATCCAGTGAAGTCCACTGCAACTAAAATAAGAAAATAAAATAAAAATAAATTATTGCCAATTGACAGAGTAAAGGAGATCAAGGTTGCCAGACAAATAAAAAGGTACTGAGGCATGACCTAGTCAGTATCCAGTTTTAAAAATCCACTTTGTATATAAAAATAAGAGGGAAAAATTCTCAAGTATATGTATGTATGGCATTTTGTTTTGTTTTCATTCTCTTGTTAAAGCATGAAAAGCAGAAGAAATAAATGAAGACACTTGTTTGTGAAGAAAGTTCTGCTATACATATTACTCTGAAATATAACAGTAGTGTTCAGAATAGGAATATATTCTCAAGGAAAAAGCTCTCTGAAAAAGCAAATGAAAATGCAAATATTAGTCCATGCAGTGGAGAGGATCAACAAAATTCAGACTGAACCCTTACGACTAACACTGATTTTCTGTGAGATGAAAGTGCTAGGTGAGATATTTTTATCTTTCTGAAAAGCCTTAATTTTCTGGAGTACCTAACATTTACCTGAGCAGATGATGTGGTAGCAGCATAACCAAGAAAATCAAACTAAATGTTTATTGATGAGAAAAAAAAAAAAAATCTGCTTTTCAAAGTAAGAGATCATACTTCCTCTCCTTTTCCTTGCCAAGAAAAAAATGTTAAAAGCTAAGACTGAAAATGAATTTCAAGTAAGTAAATTCCTCTCTCATCACTCCTGTGATTTTAGTGAAAAAATTGGAATCAAATTACCTTGCTCTCAGGGAAAAAAAATGGTTTTTCTTAAAGGCCTGTGTGATTTACATATCTCGCTTCAATATACAGGATGTTGTGCTGTTAGGTGATAGAGATAAATGTATTTCATTATCCACAAAAAAACTTTCATCCTGGAAGAAAAAGTGTAGAGAGTTCAAGAATCTTTGAATCACTTGTCTGCTTTTCCAAGTGCAAAACTTTCAATATTTCAGTGCTTTCAATATTTTTTCCTGATATTTCAAATATGTATGTGATAATCCTTTAATATCAGTTTGTATTACATAAGAATACTCTTTAAGATTCTATTCCTAAGCTAGCAATTCCTTCGAGAAAAAGGTATATCTCCAAATATAGATCCTTTCCCTAAAAGCACATCTCAGCATTTAGTCCTAATTTGTCTGCCTCTAAATTAAAAAAAAAATATTGATGCTGAATATTTATATGCATTGGCATTCAAAACAAGTAAGTTCGCATCACTGATATCTTCTTAGGACATTCAAGCAACAGCAGCAGGAAGAAATATCCACGGAGCAGGCAGCAGTTCAGCTCACTCAAACCCACCTGCCCACCTCCATTTCACTTCACTGTAACTCTCTCTGTGTCACTGCCCTCTTCTAGAAAGACCTCAGAGCTGCACTCTCTCCCTGACTGCCAAGGCCTCTGATCAAAACTAGTTCGAGGAAAAAACCCAAAGGACTCTGTAAAGACAGAAAAAAAGAAGTCTCCTTCAAGTTGCACTGGACATATACATGGAGCTTCCTATACCTGCAGGTCATTGTCAGATCATCTGCCACCTCTGTCCCAGAGGGCGCCAGGGAAGCACAGCCGGCTGTGGAGCTGGTGCAACACACACAGAGCACTCCTCCAGGCACATGGCAAACTGGGAACCTGCGGCAGGAGGCAAATGGATGGGAATGGAAACAGTTGGAGTAATTGGCGTTGAATGAATGTTCCTATTAACCCTAGCCATTGCAAGTCTTTCTTTTTTTCCAATTTTTTTTCCCTGCAGAGGTACTTTCATATGTGAATTTATATGGCCTTCTATGAATGCACACTCTCGTGTAATTCAATTTTGCAAGCATTTGGAGGCAATGAAGACTAAAGTAATCAAATGAATTGAAATATAAAGAACATTTTAGAGAATATTCAATTATGAATGTATGTCTATTGTAGCACTAATTTTTGTGCTGACAACTGTTTCTGTTTAACTAAAAACTTTGCTGGCAATATTTGCTTGAAAAGATAGCAGGTATTCAATCTTATTGTCTTTAAAAAATAACCTGTTCAGAGAGCCTGCAATGCTTTTTGTGTTATTACTTTCTCCTATTTTTTTTAATCTTGAAAAGTAATGATACATTTAGAGCTTTCATGACTATTGTTGCTACTTCTTGTGCTCTGAACTCTTAAAGATACTTTGCCTAACAGCCAACAATGAATACAGAGTCATCTTCTAAGCAAATTTGGAGAAAATGTTTGCTATAGTCCCTGAAAGCAGGAAGATTGATTAAAATATTTCTGCTTTGAACTTTTGTCCAAGATGTTAGCATTTACAAACTGTGTCTGTTTTTCAGAGGGCAACCTTTTAGCAGCTATTTTTTTTAAGATAGTTTGTCCTCTTTACTCCTCTCCTTTGTTCTTTTTTGTATTCTGTTGTCTTTTTAAAATGTATTTATTTATTTATTCATCTGATTTTGATTATTCATGATTTATAAAGTATCTGCAATTATATGCCTATATAAGTACTGTGTTAAGGAAAAGGAGTGAGTTCTTCCCAAAGGAATGAACCATTTCTCCCCTGAATTATGCAACTCAGATTATTTTTTATTCCAGGAAAAATCTGGAGAGAACCTTTTGGTCATTTTCTTCTCTTACACAGAAAACATGATCCTTGTGATTAATTAGGCCTGTTTTATGGGAATCCTTCTTTACATGAACAAAACAGACTGAGTTTAATCCACATAACACTGTCACAGTGTATTCTTACTGCTGTATCTTGTAACCAGTGGCTTTATGATTCTGTGGATCTCTGGAGATGTTTCAAATGGAACAATCCAAACTTAAATGATACAAAACATTATTGAAATTTTTTGTAGTATTCTGCCAGTCCACTAAATCTATACTTAATTTTTATAGTTTTCTTTAATGAGGTCTTATCCAGCTAAACATTTAAATGTAGGTTTAGCTTCTATTATGCATGCAAACGTCACATAAATGAGTTCATGTAATCTGTTGGATTACACACATTTTTAAGAGCTGAACTGAAAAATAATAAATTTTCTACATTTTCCCAGGTTTAATGTGATACAAAAATAATTCAATTTGATTTTTCTATGCCACTTTCCATGAAGTTTCATTTAAATATTCTAAAAAAGAACAGTACTTACTTAACAGAATATCCTTTCAGTTGTGAGGAGAGTAAACTTTGTGTCTCAGGAAGGGAGCATGAGACACAAAAATATCTTTATCTTGGTTTCAGTGTTGGAGACATAAAAAGAGAAGAAATTTTGATTATGTTAAACGTACCTGGATTATGATACGAATGCCTATGTTATCCTACCAGTTAAATCATACCTTCATGCATAAAAAGATGAACACTTTTCTCAAAATCCCTTTTGATTCACATCTGAAGAATAAGTGTTTTTCCAACCCAAAATATATATGTTTGTGCTTGAGCTGGTGTGCAGGATAGGGTAGCCAGTGGTCAGAGAGGAGTCTGTGTACTACCTAGGGAACAGGTTTGTTCTTCCCCTATGTCACATTTTATAACCTACGTCTGATGTTCATAGTACAGAGCTGAAAAATATGAAATTTTACTGTGTCAGTCTTCAGCTCTGAAGGGAGAAGACAGGATGGGAGCAAATAACCACAAAACATATTATTTGAAATTGGCTTGTAGTCTTTCTTTTGCATAGATCTGTAAATATTAAGGACAAGACTTACTATCTTGATCACCTCAAATGTGAATAAGAAAAACATGAACTGCCTTATACCATCACAAATTTCAGTGACAGAGATGGCCACTCTGAACACTCAGATCCAGTGGTTTTTTTCAAGTTCATATCATACATAACATTTATCTGAGAGGCTTGAGAAAATCATTATACATTTAAAGACAGCTCAGCTAATTTTAAAGACTTCAGGCACTGGTTAGTCCATTGCCTCCTGTGGAAGTTTTTGCAGTGTTTAATTACCATCACAGCTAGGAAAATACACCTTATTTCAAGATTGATTTTTTTTCTCATTTCAACTTCCAGTCACTTAATCTAGTTTTCCTTATGTCAGCAATGTTCTACCACACGGGAATAATGTCACTTTTCTATATTTGTCTATGAAGAGCAAGCAATTCTCAATGCTATCTTTAGTGAAAGGAGCGTTTCAAGTATTGTAAAGCTTATTTCCTGGCTTGGAATTATTTGCTTAATTAATACCTAATACCACAAAATGTTCTCTGCCATCTCCATGATGGTTTTACAGTTAGCCTTGACACAGGATACAAATATTAAAAAAAGGAGAGTGATAGCATTGATCCATAGGGGAATTCTAAGTGGAGAAGCATTTAATTGACAAGAAGCATTAATCCTGCCTATTTTGAATTGGCTAGTCTGAATAGACCTCACAAGAGTCCTTTTGCCCTTGTCTAGGTATGGTGTAATGTGAACACATGGATGATCTTTTGATGAATGATAGTAAAAGCTAATTGTTGACTGCAAGTGAAAATTTCTATTACTAATCAGTCCTTCATTTAGTCAAGTACTCTGCATAATCTGTCTTGGAACTGGGCAGATAACATCAAATGAAGAAAAAAAGGAAAAAAATGTTATTCAATATACTTTTTCATAGCTGTTTTCCCTTCTTTGTTACTTAATGAATTTTTAGATCTTCCCTACATGTATTCAATGATGCTTAAGGAAATATTGAGCTGTCTAGGAAAGAGGCTGAGAAAATAGATATTTATTCTAAACTGCTGTCACTGATACTCAATGACTTTCTTGTCACAGTGACAGTTTTTTTCCTTCACAGAGTGACAGGTTCAGAGAGTGAGGTGATATTTTTGCTGTTATTGCATAATAAAAATGTGATATAGGAAAAGCAGTTTTTTGGAAAGAGATTGTTCTTTCCTGCCTGAGTTCTATTGAAAGCAATTAGGTGGCAAGAAGTTATATATCTGTTGCATAATAGAAGTTAGGTTCCTTCATTCCAATCCACAGTTGCAGTAGGAAGGGAAAGTTCAAGTTCTTGTCCTTTCAAGAATAAAATCAAAACTATTAACGTGTTTAAAACTATTGATGGTCAGTCTAATTATACATAATTGCAAATTACCATAGAAACTTCAAAGGAGTCATTCCTTTCTTTCTAAAATCTGACTGTTTTTCCTAAGGAAATACTACTTTTCTCTAATGACAGCAGGCTCACATAACAAAAAGCTATTTTTCCACCTCTTTAAATATGTTGACACAACTTACCTAAGACTTTGAAGAGATTTCTGAATTAAGAGCTCTACCTTCAGTTATAACAAAAGCTGTAAAGACCTGAAAATTAAAATTGATTTCACCCATAGACAGGATCATAATATGCATAGACCACGTAGTCTGTTTATTAACGCTGCAGCAAGGGTGTCAATCCACCCATATAAAAGACATGTTTACACATGCACTGTCCTGTGTATCCTAATTCAAGCACTGTGATTTGTCAAGATAGTGTATCTTGTTCTAGAGCATTTGGTACTGAATTAAAAGTGTGACAACCATTACTGAACTACTGCAAACACTGTGTAACAGTTGAGAGTATTTTGAAAACGGTGCTCATATTTTCATTTGTCTATGGGGAAAGAACAGGAAGCATAAAGTAGAACCATCATCTGAAAGTGGAACTATTTCACAGTACTGAAACCTTTTCAGAAGGGACTCTTGACATACATAAACTATCTGCTCTTCTTTTACTATTTACTTAGTGACTAGAGGAGAGCTTGATATTATTGAAGAAGTGGAGAAATAGTTCTTCCCT
Source organism: Lycocorax pyrrhopterus obiensis (assembly GCA_014706295.1). Lineage (NCBI taxonomy): Eukaryota > Metazoa > Chordata > Aves > Passeriformes > Paradisaeidae > Lycocorax > Lycocorax pyrrhopterus. The sequence goes on from JACSVZ010000001.1 coordinate 55,695,652, forward strand.
TATGATCAACTGAATGCGCTGAGAAACAGATATTTCCATGTAGAAGAATGTATTAGAGGGAAAATTAATCCCTAATTAAACGTAGGTTGAGCAGAGATGCTTCTGTGAAAAGCAGGCTGCTGGCAGGGCTTAGAGAGAGAAATAAACTTCTAGGTAGAATAAGGGAAGAACATGTACAGAGGAATAGGTAAAGTGGTTCGTAAGCCTTTCGGTTTTGATACATCTTATTGTTAACTTTGAGCCTTCTCTCCACAGAGAATAGACTGCTTGAGTTAGTATTCCAATTAAAGTTGGCTTCCTATATATTTACCTTTGTAACTTGTAATCCTTCAAGGAAAGGGTTTGGACAGATTCAAAGAGAGGTCTGGTTTGATGTTCCATCAGAGAAAAGTGATAATAAGTCTTATCAGAAGATTCCCCATTCCACACAAAAAAAAAGAAGATACTTTATTATTGTTGGGTTTTGCAGTGTTATTCTAGGACTCTTCATGGTCATAACTTCTTCAGTACAATTTTTTTTAAATTCTTTTGTTTCTTTTCTAACCTTCACTTTATCTTTCTCAGATTTTAGGGGTCAATATTCCCTGAAAATAGTTTATTTGTGTAAGATCAGTGAATTGTCCTAAAGACTATCAAATAGGGGTATTCTGAAAGATCCAATTCTCAGAATATTTAAACTAGTATGTGCTTATTTTGGAATTAAATAAAGATCATAAATAAGAAAAGAACATTTATTTCTTCAATTAAATTACCCTTCCACGCTATTTTATTATTGATGGGAATTTACCTGCAAATAAGAATAAAGATTCGTCTTAGCTAAATGCATTTAAAAGACATTTTCATGTATAAAATTTTTGTTACAACTGTCAAACAATTTGCCAAAGAATGCTTTTGAATATAAGTTGCCTATATATATGCATAGTCTTGTACTTTAAACGAAAAGTGTTTGAATATTTGAGCCTGTAGACAATCTCTTTTTCACCTTTAAAAGTGATTTAATTTAGAATAAGATACAGTTTTGGTGGTTATTTTCTTATTCAAGACTAGATACAGTGGAACAGATCTTCTCAGTATAAGTTAGCACAGCTTCTTGAAAAGCCATTCTTTTGCTGATGTGCAGTAGAAAATAATTTCTATTTTTCACATCACTTAAAACATTTTTTCAGTGTAGAATTTAAAGAACACTTCAAAAAGATATATTTGTAATGTCTGTATGGGAGTGGTTTTGAGGGCATTATTATGCCCATTATAAATGTGTCTTTGTGATTAAATATCCTTGAGATATTTTACTGCCAACATAAAAATATATTCATCAAAATATTTGAATCATAATTTAAGTAGGAGCTACTTAGATGCATTTGCATATATAGAGTTTTAGAGATTTAATGCTATCTTTAAAAAGATAAAACTATAATCAGTAAAATACTGAGCTTTTGAAAGGCTCCCAGTGAAAGGAAATGCTGAATTATAGAGTAAACATTATCATTTTTCCTCCACATTGTGTATAGCTACGGAGATTAAAAGAATAGATGAATACTATATAATACTATATAATATACTGCACCTGAATATTATGCAAGCTGTCATTCTTAGGCATAAGGAAGTAAAATAAGTATGATTTCAACCTTAAGTTTCCCTACTTTTATGGATTTAAGCCTGACCATTAATGTCCTTTTTGTGATTTAATTTCTTCCACAAATATACTTAATTGCTTACTATGTCATATAATGTTCAATAAAGCAAAGCAATGAAGCAAAAAAGTAGCAGGACCTCTTACAAAGGCTAAAATGAAACCCTTATGAAGACAAGAGTGACTAATGCCTTGGTGCTAATTACAGTAGTATAGGCAGAGGATATAAACAGTGTGAAACCTCATTAAGCTCGATTAAAATGTGCACTTAGAATTTATCTGGTCAGAGAGATGAATAAAAAAAGTGTTGTTTTATTAGCCTCCACTGTCAACCTTTGCTTCTCAGTGGGGAGTATTTTCACAGGGTTTGGTTACCAAATAATGTACAACGAATGAAGGCTCCCTTTCAAGCTTTAAAGAGCAACAGACATTATACATATAGTTTACAAGAAAAATAAAATGTTTTTGATGTTTGTATACCTTTATAAAAAAAGCTATTAATAATAATGTTTGCAATTTAAAAAGAAAAACCAAAACTAAATAAAAAGGAAATATTTAGCGGTGTTTTAAGAGTGCTCCAGCAGAAAGTAGGGTTTTCCTTTTTCTGTGGCCTAAAAATTTCTCAAACATAAAAATACACTTCTAAACCTGCATTGGTCTGACAATCTCTGCAAACTATATACATAGTTCAAAATTATTACATAATTAATAAAGGACAATTGTTATTATCATTCTTTTATTTAGTAACTGGGTGGCTCAGTTTCCCTGCGTGAATTAGGCATATGCTAAAACAGTTACGGCTGCTTTCATTAATAATACATTATTGTGCTTTAAACATCTATTTCCTCATTTAGTAAATGTGATGGGACACTGAGAAAATGGGGCAATGTTAAAAGGAGATGGATGTGTCCTCTGATAAATGTTAATGAGAACACTGATTGCAATAAAATAAAGGCAGTAAATCAAGAACGTACGTCCCATCTTGGCAAGTCATAAGCATACATTTAGTTTTAAATAAGTAATTCCTCTGATTTTAATAAATTTAGATTACAACCTCTTTTTTGCACCTTCCTTACTCTTCTAAGAGCAGGCAAAGCAGCTGACTCCACTTTCTGAAACTTAATTCTACATTTTGTCTACAACAGCAGAGATTTACTTGTCTTTGAGACAACACGTCCAAATGCTGTAACAATGTCATCTAGAGTGCAGAAAAGGCCAGTGTTGTTCTGAGCTCCAGCAGTAATTTAGTAGTACTGGCATTCTACCAGCTCCTAGAGACTCAACGTTCTCATTTTTTCCAAAGGTGTGTTAAAAGTTTTGGTATCTGAATGTGCCTGGGTATACCTGCTGGGACATACCTCAGCTTTCAGCTGATGTCTGTGCTTTACATTTATTTCTGTTTAAACTACACTGTACAAACTTATGGACTAAACTTGGACCTTGCCCTGGTTATATTGCAGATATTACATGAACATGAATAAAGGAGCTAGCCAAATAGTCAATTAGTACTTAATGGCAATTCTTTTTGTGGCAGTACTTTTAAATAATGCTCAGTCCTGATATATTCTAGTTCTACATTCATTTCAACCAGATCTAAACATAGCTTTTTAAACATAAATAAAGCAAAATATATTTTTTTTATTCTTTGCCTCTAGCTAAGAGTATCTTATGTTTCTGTGCAAGTAAGGAATGACTAGCACTAGAAACTTCAAGCCTAATATTTATTCAAAGGTGATCAGAGTATGGGTGCAAGGTATGGATTTCTTATATTGACATTAAATGTCTCTTGAGTCAAGAAGGACACTGGGGAATAAAACTAATGTATAAAGGATAAGACTTAACAGTTACTTTTTTCTTTATTTATAATGGTCTTTTGTTTTAATCTTTCCAAAGTATTCAGGATCCATAATTTCAATACGGGAAAATGTTTATATTTGGTACTCAACTAGCTTGCCTGAGACCAACCAACTTACAGAACTGTAGAATTCTGTAAAGAGATACAAATACTTATATATTAACATAGTAAAAATACATGCATCCATATTTAAAAACTCTCACGCACATATTTTTGAAAAAACAACAAAATCAACTGTTTTACCCAGTTTCTGGATCTCCACTAAACATGTCTAGGAACTCAGAAGACAGTCTCGGGATATACTGCATGAAAACTGCCTTAGTAACAGTCAGATAAAAAGAGGTGGTACACATCAATATTATGTTTTTCCATAATCCTGTGGTTGTTGAGTCAGTGCCACCATTAGTTAGAGCACTAAAATTCAATACTTACACTGTGCTCAGAGCCAGCCATACTAACATTTAGCTGAGCTCATACCCACTGTTTGGAAGACTGGACTCCAACTGTAAATCTTCTCATCTCTCTCTGACAGTGCATTTCAGTGTTATGTGTTCTTCCTACTTTGTACCTGTACATCTCATCAGTAAAAATTCTGGGTTTATTTCTGAGAGAATTTTTAATGTAGATGACTCCTTTTAGATGTTGCTTCCTGTTACAATTTAGTTTTTAGCATTTTCCTGTCAGTATTCAAACTGCTATTTTTAGGTATGCTTCTTAATTTTTAACAAATACTTCTGCCAGAAAATAATATTAAATTCCTTTAGAATATTTATGCTGTCAAACTTAGAGCTGCCTTCTCATAGCATTAACCATATCAAAACAAAAATAAAGAAGAAAGAATTTAACTTTCACCTTAAGGTGCTCTAGCACCAACAATGACTGTTGAAGCCAAAGAGTGCAAGAAAAGGAGTCCCTTCTGATAAAGGGAGAAAAAAAAGAATCCAACCTTTGCACTGCCACTCTGTGTTAAATGTGGGTGAAAAACAAGACAATGGAAAATAGGGGTTTGGTCTTGCAGAGGTCTGAACAGCTTCTAAAGGTGCTGACTATGGCCCTTCTGCCATTCAACACGACGAATTCAAGAGAGGTCCCATAAAAGTGTTCTTGGCTGAAAGTACAGCATTTCTAAAGGTTACTGGCAAGCCAACTCAAGCTAATGAATTTTTTTTTATTACGTCTGTTCCAAAATAGCCTGTATTTGATCTCTGTTATTCTCAGAGCCCCATGAACTGCGTAAATCTGTGCCCAGGGTATTCCATTCACAATGAATCCTAGCCACAAAACTGAATTGCAAAAAGTAAATTTCCTGGGTTCTTTTGTTTTTCCTATCAATTTTTTTCCTCTTGTACAATAAAACCTTTTAAGTATGAACACTAAATAATGGCAAATTTTGTCCCCTCACATACAGAATCTCAAACATCACTGGAAAGAAATGTTTGGTTCTTGCCTTATCATCACAAAGAGAATCTGGCTGAATGCCTACATAATCAATGCAAATCTTTTCAAAACTTCTTTGTGAACTGTGTCAGTGTCTTAATGTTTAATAATGAGATCAAAACATGAGAAGTTATGCCAGTATCATAAACAATGTCACCGATGATTGATTTGCAGATGTTGTGTTTATCCCATCATCACAAGCAATCCGCACATGCTTTTCTAATTTCCCCACTCTTCACCAGTGTGTAGTGTGTAGGGTCATAGGGTCACTTGGTCTCAAAATTCCTGCAGTATTATTAGTTTGGTTTTTTTTTTTTTCCCCTACATGAATATAATACTTGGTAGGAACACCAACAACCTGTTTACCCTTAGTTATAAATTTAACATGTGTAAAGATGTGTATTCATAGCTAGGATTCTTAATCCAAGCAGAGCAATCTATTACTATTTCACACTAAAAATGGGTAGAATTTGTTGGGCTTTGTTTTCTTTTCTTTAAGAAATGTCTGTATTCATTTAGAAGTGAACAACAGCACTCCTGTAGCGCTATAGAAGAGATTTGTTTTCTTTGTTCTGTTTTTATTTTGCTATTTTTTTTCTTTTCACAGAAACAGCCTTTAGACCACAGTTTACAATCAGTGAATATATATATTAGCAGCAATTAGACCCAGCTAATTATCTTATCACAGAGGAAAAGGTTAGAATTAAGTTTCTTCATTGGACACCTGCTGTGTAGATAATTAAGTATCTCTATGGTTTCTTTCATTACTGCATTTAATAATAGCTAAATACCAGGGAAACTAGCCATAATCAGACATGATTTGGGGAGATATGAGGCAGAGAGAAAAAGAAGAGACAAAGAATATTTTCAAAAGGAGGTACCATGGCCTGGATTTTTCATCTTAAATGCAAATTGTCTAGAGTAGGATTGGGGAGACAGACAAAAATAACTTCATCAGGTAGGAGCACCTTAAAACACGGAAACGAGAACATTCTCTAAAGGTGCCTTGGGTTACACTGTAGGGTTTTTTTTTCTGTCATGTCTTACTCTGTCCCTGTGTCCTTTCATGGTAATCAGTCCACGTGCAGAGTCTGTATCATTGTCTATACTCTTCTGCTGTCATTCCAAAATAATTTCTATTTCATGCCTCCATTTAGGCTACTAGTTTCTAATTAAGCTTCCCACCTTCCCTGCAGAACTTAACTGAGATGATGTTTGCTATAAAAATATCACTTACCATCTATTATAGACTTTTTCCCATCCCATGATCATCTAATATGCATTGACTTAAAACTCTTCAGAAAAGCACCAATCTGCTATACCTACATTCAGCTACCCAAAATGAGGCAGGTCTCACTAATCATAAGGCTCCAGAATGGTATATGGAGAGAGGCAAAAGTTTTTGCATATTTCGAGAAAGTGAATCTTCATATGTTAACCCAAGCCTGGAAGTTAAATAGATGAGGTCTTCTTCTGACAGTTTTCAAAGACACCAACATCTTTCCTTTCCCTTTGTAATCCATGATAGTTTGCTTGTAATATGCCTAAAAATTAGGTTGAGGGTAAGTTTCTGAAGTATGTGTACTGAACCTTATATAGCATAGTGAGAGCAATGCAGCACCAGTCTAAGTTGATCTTTTAGCCTCCAGCATTAATATATATGAACAACAATAATTACAGTTCACCAAAATCACAAGAAGAAATATTTTCAGGTAACAGTAATGCCACCTGATAGTTTCAGAGTGGATTCTGCTTATTTTACTTCCTCATTATTATAACTATTTTCTTAAAATAAGGATAAAATCATAGAATCTTTTAGGTTGGAAAATACCTTTATGGCTATTGCATCCAAATGTAAACCCAGCACTGCCCAGTCCACCAAGTCCAACCAAGTCTCTCAGCACCGCAAATACATGTCTCTTAAATACCTCCAGGGATGGTGACTCAACCACATCCCTGGGCAGCCTGTTTCAATGCTTGACAAACCTTTCCATTAAGAAATTTCTCTGGATATATGATCCAAAACTCTTCTGAAGCATCTTGAGGTCATTTCTCCCTGTCCGGTTGCTGGCTACTTGGGAAAAAGAGACAAACTCCCACATCACTACAACCTCTTTTTGGGCTGTTGTTGTAGAGAGTCATAAGGTTTCCACTGAGCCTCGCTTTCTACAGGCTAAACAACCTCAGCTGCCTCAGCTGCTCCTAAGACTTGTGCTCCAGACCTTTCACAAGCTTTGTTGCTCTTCTTTGAATGTGCTTCAGCACCTGAATTTATTTTTCATGGTGAAAACCAAACACAGGATTCAAGATGCGGCCTCACCAATCCAAAATGAGTAAAGAGTTTAGGAAAAATCTGCAAGTTTCAGGATATAAGTGAACGTAGGATTAATTAGTTACACTCCTACAAATACAACCCGCCATAGTTCAGTTGTATAATTAAAAAAAAAATCCTTCTGATACTTTTTACTGCCAGTCCACCATAATGATTCAAAATGAAAAAAAAAGTAGTGACCTTTGGAAGTTTTCACTCTTAGTTAAGGACAGGTTTGCATAATCCTTAAAAAAAAATCACAACCCGACATAATCTCATTAGATTTGCAGTCAGAAGCAATTCTTTAAAAAGATTAAACATAGCCAGAAGCTACTGCGTGATATAAATTCCATTGAAGACAGATAAAAACTAAGGTCAAAACTTTCAAATCTTAGTTTCTAGGACTGACTTCTATAAAATTTTTACATCCAAAAGAAAGTTACTTGTTTTTCAGTAATGCTTCTCTAATTTTCAAAATTCAAAATAAAGTAAAATTACCAACTACGATGTTGGTTACATTTCTATTCAGAGTGCATAGTTTTAGTGTCTCCCTTTTGCCAAAATTCATAATAATACAGCTTGATTTTTATATACAATGTGAATGAGACTAAAACAATGGGACACCAGTTTAACATCTTATCATCCATATTTAATAGCCAGTACCTGTACTACTTGTTAAAACTGCACTTTATTGAGTTTGATACTCACTGTTATATATGAAAGTACCAATTATATCCTCACTATCAGTCCTGCTATCCACAAAGTATTACATAAATTTTGAAGGTAAAAAAATCCATATAATTGGCTTAATCTTCCCTCTTCCTGAAACTGTAACTGGTCTGGAATCATGCAGAGACACCTAAATTTCTTCAGAATTAAACAGGTCTGTTCATGAAAGCCCCATGGACATGCCATTATGGTCTTGCATGCAGTGGAGTGGTTTAAAGAAAATGATAACTTGTCTGAAACAATTCCCTTAGGATAAAACATCATTTTATATTTTCATGTTCCAGTAATAGATATTAATATGTCTGTATTTAACAACTAGCTTAAAAAATCATGGTCTTCTACAGAGGTGGTAAGCATCTAAATTGGAGCTTAGGAAGCAGTAAAATGGAAGAGTACAGATGTCATATTTCTTAAGCCTACAATATATCTGATACTTTAGTTCTACAAGTGGTTTAAATTTTGACTAGTTTTTTCACTGAATTATTTCAGTTCATTCTCAGAAACACTGCTCCTGAGAATAAAAAACATAGAGCTACTAGATCAAAATACATGAGTGAGACATGATGCTCTGCTCCTTCCACAAGACAAACATCACTTGATGAATGCTCTAGATCATGTGTGTTGCGTGACAGCCATCACTATTTTAGGCACTTGCAGCTACAGCACTCCTATGAGATTCAGGCTATACCCAGGAAAGGCAAGTAAGAGAGGTATGTTATACAGCTGAAAGCCTTGAGTGAAGCTAGTAAGTATCACATCAATGTCACTAAAGGGATAAGCAATTACAAATAATTACTCTATCCAGAGGAACACAGCTGTACCACAAAAGAATTGGCCTTCATCGTTTTTTCGTCTTCTAAAATATACTGTCAGAAATAAAAGGAAATACAGAAAATCTCAGTAGAGTTTCTAGCTACTCTGTACATCAAGCATTTTTATCTCAGTTCTAATTTTGTGCTGTTCTAATAGACTGTGTTCACAATCTTGACCACACACTGACCTTCTATTTTCCTGTAAGTCTGTAATGTAGGGTTTGTCTTTTGGGTTTGTTGTTTGGGCTTTTTTCTTAGAAATCAGGTGATGCAGGTAACTTAATAACATCTTCATTCTTTAAAAAATATCTTCAGTGAAACCATAACAGTCTTCAAACATCGATATTTGAAACAGTGATCATTTAAAGGAATTTTAAAGAACAAAGACACAGATTTTCCCTGATGAATTACTGTTGACTGATTCTATCAATAAGTATGATCAGCTCCTACTGAAAGATCATCAAAAGTCTTTTAAATTTAAAAGAATTATTCTCCTACATGTTGATGGTCATTATCAGTTCCTATAAGAACAAAGATTCTTAGATGGTTTCGACTTTGAAATAAAGCTAAAAAGATAAAAGTCCAAGTCTTATGTTTCAATTAATGAAGACAAACATGTTTCCTGGGGAAAAATATAATCAATCTCCTACTGACTAATGAAAAAGAAGGAAAAATAATTCAAATTTTCAATACAACAGCTATTGCAGGACACCTATATCTGTAATCCTTCTTGGTTACCCACTTCATGTTCTGAAAGTGGTTTATTAAAAAAATATTACCAAGCTATGTGGAATTATACCAATTTTCTCTGGCGTTCTGGAAATTTCTTTGTCAATATTCTAGTGAAATAGAAACAGGACTTTTAGCTTCTGTTTTTCATTTTTATTATGCATAGCATGTTTTGTCATCTTACTAAACACATCCGAAAGGTTTCTAGAGAGTAGCTGACCCACTCCCCATATTATGATTCAGAGTTTCACTAAGTCTGCTATTCAGGTTGAAAAAAAAAGCCTACGATGAATGTTTTCAGCTTTTGCCATAGTAGTGAATAGTTATGAGACCTGTTTACCAGTATTTCCAACAATGTTTCCCAATCAGTAATTGAATTTCTTTATATCCCCTGCACAGGCGAGGACCTTAACTCAGATATCCTTCTTCTTCCTTTTGAAGACTGAGTACATGTAAGGTTTTGTGAAGGAAAAATTTAATAATGTAAAAGATGAAGGACAGTATAATTGGATAAGCAACAATCTGACAAACTTAAATTCTATCCTAGATCAACAAAAATAATAGGGCCTTTCACGAGTTTTAGATGAAGGATGTTCTTGATGGCTTCCTGACATGCATTTTTAAAAAAATAAACCTGCATTATTAAAAATAATAGTGCAGAAGTGTCACTAATAGTTCTTCATGAATCAGCTCATGCAATATATTATCAATGTATAAGGAGGACAGTGAAACATCTTTTTATTTTTACCAGCCAAATTGGAAAATATATTTAAAAAAAAAAAAAAAAGAGAGAGAGATTTTAATTATGTGTAAAGAAAAATAATATGGGGCATTAATTTTGTATGCTTCTGCTAACTAGGTGTATTGGTTTTGCAAGGCCTGGTTTTTGGTAGCAAGGGGGCCACAGAGGTGGCTTCCGTGAGAAGCTCCTGGAAACTTCCACCATGTCCGGCAGAGCCAACGGCTGATGGCTCGGAAGACGGACACGCTGCTGGCCAAAACTAGGCCAATTAGAGAGCTTGGTAATGCCTCTGTGATGACATATTTAAGAAGAAAATCAAAACAAAAGTCACACAGTGTTGCTTCTAGTCAGAGAAGAGGAGGAGGAGAGAACATGTGAGGGAAAACAACATGGAGACAACAAGGTCAGTGGAGAAGGAGGGGGAGGAGGTGCTCCAGGCACCAGAGCCAAGATTCCTCTGCAGGCCGTGGTGCAGCCCACAGGTCCACAGAGGATGCAGAGATCCACCCGCAGCCCGTGGGGGAGGTGCCCATGCTGGAGTAGGTGGATGCCTGGAGGAGGCTGTGATCCAGTGGAAGACCCGGTGGAGAGAGAGGGCCCTGCTTCCAGGCTGGAGCAGCCTGTCTTTGGAGGGCTGCACCCCATGGAAGAGGGACCCACGGCACAGCAGTTTTGGGAGGACTGTGTGCCTGTGGGAGGGACTCACATTGTAGCAGGTGCAGCAGGACTGCTGCTCATGAGAGTGGACCTATGTCAGAGAGGTTCATGGAGAACTGTCTCCTGTGGGAGGGACCCCACGGCCTCACAGGGGAAGACTCCTCTCCTGGAGCAGCAGAAGAGAATCTTGATGATGAACTGACCACAAACCCCCATGCCCTGTCTTCTATGCGGTCGGTGGGAAGGAGGGAGGGGCCAGAGGGAAAAGGTGTTCTAAGTGTTTATTTTACTTATCATTATCCTCTGATTCTGTTAACAATAAATTCACTTTGTAACTTTAAGTTAAGCCTGTTTTGCTCTTGAACTGTTTCCCCCTGGTTTTTATCTCAAGTAATGAAGTCTTTGTTAACTTTTTTCTTTCTCTCCTCTGCCCAGCTGTGGCATGAGAGGGTGAGAAAGCAACACTTGTGGGTGCCTGGAGCGGGGCCAGCGTCAAACCATGACACTAGGATAAATGTTTTTTAAAATCATTTGTTTGTCTTTTCCTAGATGAATTAGCTAACCTGTTCCAGTTAGAAGGAATTCCCTGTGGTATGAGGTTTTTCTCTGATGCAGTACTGCCTGTTATAAAGGCTATACAATATCTGTTCTCCCTGAATGCAGCAGAAATAGTACAAGAAAAAGAAAATTTAATTCCTACAATGTTAATCTTTTTTCAGCTTTCAGTTAGTCCAGGATTCAGCCTATTCAAATTTTTCTCAGTGTCAAGTAATACATATGAATTCAGGTTGTTTGATCCCTGTTGATGCCTCTTTAGGCTGTTTTTCCCTTCAGACACAGAAACAGAGAAGTGTACCTTTCAGCATACAGTTCAGCTGCATTTTCTCCTGATAGGAAGAGGACTATCAATGTATTTTGCAAAATAAGAGCAAAACTTTTATCAAAACATTTAACTAGCAACCTGCTGTATTGCACATAAGAGCCCTAAAATGTCAAAAAAAAATACCAATAGAAATAAAATAACTTCTAAAAGACAGTGTAGATTTCATATTGGTTATTATTAGCTGGAAGTCTTTTACACTGTCTAAGCTAGGTCATTTGCCATTCCTGTAAAGATCATGAAAAGATCATGTAAAAAAACATAAAAAGATGGGCATTTATCTTGGTAGACACTGATCACAGTATTTGAGGAAATGAAACTACTAAAAGAAAACCAATTATACATTTTTAGATGAAATTGCCCCGCTGTTCATACATTTGCCAGGTTTAAATCATAACTATGGTATATCAAGGTGGAAATCATTTTTTTTTTTTAGAAGACAAGGTAAGATTGCAATTGAGACATACTTTTTCAGGGATCAAATGGACTTGAAAACAAAAAAATCCCAGGAAGAGGAGTGATTTAGAGATTCTTCAAACCATCAGTTTTGCCAATGTAAGTTCCCAGAAAAACATTTGGCAAAATCAAATACAGGGTGATAAGGTTAAAAAGTGCTGCAAGACATGCTAAAACACCAGTAAGTTTCTGTGGTTAACTGCAGAACTCTTACTTGAGCTAAAACATTAAGTTATTGTAGCTGAAGATCCAGGAATAACTAATGCGGTAAAGTTCTGGCACTCTTACGTGCAATGAACAGAAGCCCAGTAGGTTACATAAGTTGAAGAAGGTGATGCATAACTTTCAGACCTTAGCTGGGAGCACAAGAGATTAGCAGACTGATACCAATAAAAGAAAAAAAAAATCAAACAACCAAGCAAAAAATCATACAAACAGAGCGACAAGCAGAAGCCTCTACTGATAACAAAGAGCTCCTTCACCGTGACCGTCTTTTTCCTCTCAGAAAAAAATTCTGGATTCTGGCAACTTGTCTTTGTCCTCTGAGAATGTACCAAAAGGTACACTGAAAAGGTGAATATAATGTCAGGAAGAAGGAGTGGATATAAAGAAGGCATTTCTGTGTAAAAATTTTAACTCTATTGGCATTGGAGTGGTTTTTCTACACTGGTTATATAATGTGGACTAAAACACTGCTATAAGATTAATTGAACCAACAGTCAATCCTGCATATTAACAGTGTATTCTCCTTTTCCCATAACAGTATTTTGAGACACACAATACACCCGAGGACCTGAAATTTCAGACTGAAGCTTATTTGGATACCAAGAGTAGCACTATGGTAGCATCCATACCTTTACAGAGACTGGTTTAGATGATCACCTCCAGCCATGCGGAACAGAGAAAGCCAGGCAAATACAGTTACTTTATAAGACCCTGGCTTTGTAACTGGGCACTGGTTCCTGAAGTGTTGAATGCAAATATATACAGGTAACCTCCAGAGGTGATGAAATAAACAGCGGCAATATATGCACTCACCCGTTGCTGTTTCAGAGCTATATCCAGAAAGGACTGTACTGGAGCTTGGATTCTCCCTAGCCTGGCTTCTAAAATGATAAGGAAATTCTTATAACTGAATATATGCTGCAAATGTGCAATGTTTATGTTCAACAACTGTGCATGCATTTTACATATATAGTTACATTATATAGATGTATAATGTATGCAAACATTCAGTAAGGAAAGTGGAAATCACTATGAATAGAAATGATGGAGAGATGAGGCCAGTTTTAAATGTCAGAATAATAGTTTGTTGTGTTGCTGTTCATTAGCAATAAACATTGCCAATCCTATTTCTTAGTCATTGCCAGTAGTTATTACTACATATATAAAAAGGTCTTTAAGACTTAGAACTTAAACCAGCAGCAACATGTAGCTGATACTGTATAGTCAGAATTGACAGCTATAGCTCTTATCTCTCTGAGATCAAGATGCCCATGCCTGAGAACTCTTTGACAAGGGAAGCTAGAGCCAAAGCAGGAATATTAATTCTATCCCATCTTGATTCTCTCTTCACTGATGTTTTGTGTTCCACAGATCTCTCTTCAACAAAAGTGGCATGATCTTACCTGTTAAGGTCATCAAATATGATCTTATAGTACCTGTACTTGTTAGCATTTTGCCAAATACTGTTTCTTCTTACTCTATGTTCTTTGCTTTCCCTTTGCAGATTTTATTGCTTGCATGTATTTTCCTGAACCCTGCTTGTGGTCCTATCCTGCCAGTCTCCTTTGCAATAACATTTTACACACTGCTGACATTATATTTCTTGTGTTACAGAGTCACAATATGTTTAATGTGCTGGTTTGGTTTACTGATGTCCAGGTGTAAGACAAATAAATATTAGTTTAACTTTATTTATTCTACCTCTACCTTACATATACAACAGGTTCTGGCTACAATATTGAATGTAATGGGCTCTTCTGTAGCCTATTCTACCTCTGGTCCCATGTCTTTGACACGCGCAGCAACACAGTGACTGCTTTCAGTGGCAGATATGAAATACATACTTTTAAACAAAATATCTGGTGGTTTGGTGAACGTGGTAATCCCCCTAGAAGAAGAAGGCCATTGCAGAAATTTAAATCCAGGTCTTCTTATCTCTTAGAAAATGTTCTCCTTGAAAATTTATTCAAAAGCCTTTGATTTTAAGTGAAGTAACTGAAATAACACAGCACAGAGTTATGAATTGCAAAGTACAGCTTGTTCTGACCATACTGAATACATTAAGTCTCTTTTGCATTTTGTTGTATTTTATCTAGACATTTGCAGCAGTAAATACATGCGTGCTCACGATCTTCAGTTTTAGGGTCTAAAGGATCTTCAAGTGACTAAGCAAGTTTGACAGCATTTTTCTATATCATTCTCCAGGAACTAAACATAAATTTTATTTACATATCCTTTTCATCTATAATTTGCTTTGTTGTGTTTAGAAGCAAGCTCTGATTTTGAAAGAATCCACACTGTTTTGAGCCTAACTGATTCTAAATGCAGAATTTTGTATGTGGTTTTAAATATACTGAAAAAAGAAATATGGGATGCTGAAAAATAAAATGCATGCACACACATATACATTTATCATAATACAGAATGTTGAAATTAATGCAGGTTGAGTGAAAATACCATCATATACATTAATAATGCATGCAATAATTTCTCTTGAGATATTAAATTATGTATTCACAACAATATTCAGTGAGATTATTTGATAGTTACATTACACATGGCAGAACTACATCTTCTAGCAAATACTTTCTAGCAACTCTTACCAGTCAACTCTCTTCATTGTTGTCAAAACAGAACTTTTGTGTGTGCACCTGTAGATCAAAGTGTAAATATTTGGGTTTAACAGAAGATCACAGGGATGAATTTAGGCAGAATTAAAGAAAAATGACAATTAAAAAATCCGACATGCTTTAACAATCTTGTGACTACTATAAACGTAAGTTAATTTTTTTTTTAAAAACTGACAAAAAAATTTCTGACCTACAGTTATAGCTACCTCTTTTTCTCCCCTTAATATCTGTGTAATCCCTACTAGAGTATAATTTATTTTTTATGTGTTTGATATCTAAGTAGGTTTGGATCAGTCATGACTATCCTTTCTATTTCTCTTCATAAAGTGAGGGCACTGCTGTCTTATTTCATGACGTTCTCTCTTTTTTTGCCCCTCAAAGTTTATTTTATTTATGAAGAAATAACTGCACTACTACCACACACAAGAACTTCTCATTATACAATCCCGTAACTAATTTTTTTTCATCACATTAACAGAGACAAATAAGGAGTTTAGGCTAGAGGGTTTGGGACTCAAAGGGTTTAGCAGACGGGGTGTAGGTCTATGCATAGACTAAACAGCTTGCTTAAGACTAAGAAAAGCAAACTCTGTGTTCAGAAAAAGAAATACAAATTGAAAATTGTCTGTGTTTAAAGTGACTTAATTAGATCCTTTAAAACGATTACACAGACTTTTTTAAAAAGAAACCAAACACTAGAATCTGCACATTGACTACAGATGCAGACCTAGATGAGAAGTGTGAATTAGATGCCTGATTTTAAGGCAATGATTTTAAGCTGATTAATGTTAGGTGAGAAAATTGCCCATGTATTGTATGCCTAAGCAAGCTGATCTTTAATAAATATATGTGAGTGTCTCATGAAACATCCACGAATATTGGTGTACTTCCAGTAAAAATCAATAGCTAGCTTTGTAACAAAATGTCTACTAATATAACTGTACAAATATAACGCTTGTGTGCCGGTTTGGCCAAAACCTAGCAATATATCCTCTGAGAGAAAACCAGGTTACAACCACCCTTCCCCCCACAGGGTTCGGGGAAAAAAAAAAATATTTTCCTCGAAGGAAAGTGAATGAGATAAGAACTATTTTATTTAACAAACACACAGGAAAAGGATAATAATGCTAAATAATGAAATGAAATCTCTCGCTATAGAGAGAAACCTGGGAAGATTTCAGAGTCCTTCTGTAGGTGTGGTCTATCTCCTCCTCGGAGCTGGGTCGGCGAGGGCCCACCCCCCGGGCCTCGGGGAAAAGTTCTCCCGATGTGTTCTGATGTTGTTGAACAATCCAGAAGAGAAGAAGGGAAAAACCAAAGTCCCAGGAAACAAAATTCAGCTTTCCGTCTCATGCCGGGAAGAGAAGAAAAAAAAACCAAAACCGCTGGCTGAAGAAAGCAAGCAGGGTGCTCCCTCCGTGCTCCTGCAGCCAGAGAACGCAGAGGAGTGTAATCTCTGTGTCCTTGGGAAACTGTTTTGAAACGTTTGTTTGTGGGTTTTTTTTTCAAGCTCAGTTTAAAGGCACAGAAAAGGCACAAAATTACTTTTTGGGCATAGAGCATGATAGGGGATACACATGATAGAGTCACCCCAAGACAGCTTGTAATGTTTCTTTGGTCATTTTCCATACTGATTTTGTGTTTAGCTAATTTTTTTTTTCTGAAATACCGAGTTTCTTTACACAGGCATTGACAGTCAGCTTCCTTGGCATATGTTAAACTATAGCCAGTTATTACTGAGAGCAACAGCGTACTGAAAGAGAGTAAAGAAGACTTGAAAGACATTTTTTAAGGTCTTGGCACTAGAAGTTAATTTTTATATACACACAAGCATAAAAAATATTACATGAAAATTATGAGACACATTCAAAAAAGAACTTTCACAGTTCATAACTATTCACGAGTTAAACCCCTCCCCCCCAAAAAATTCACCAGTCTATGGACAATTCCTTATAAATGACTGAAAATAAATATGAAAAGTTGAGGCATGGGAAAGCTTAAAAAGACATAATATTTTTTGCAGAAATTAACAGAGATGTGGGAGAAGTTCTTTTTGATTGTAAAGCTCCTAATCACATGTCCAAGAATTACAAAATATATGAACTCTTAGGATAGTGAACTGCAAACAAAGATCACCTGACAGTCATTTTCCAACTCATTTCATATAACACTGATAACATTTTCTGTCAGCTATAAATGGTTGTTTAACATGTTCGCAGCATGAAATATATTATGAAACTATTAAAGTTGTTCCACATGAACATCTAAATTTTGCCTATGTAAATAGCTTTTTTTTCATAATTTGAATAGTGATGGAGTGTTGAGGAGGTTGGTTAATATTTATAAAATGTATTTTAAATGATACGTTATTTGTAAACACTATAAATTGATAATAATAAATAAGTTTTCATTTGATATCAACCTAAAATTATCTGAGACAAAAACTATTAAAGTGGTTTTATTCAAGTTTTTTCATCCAACTAGGATAAAATAGTTGCTGAAGGAATACAAGAAGATCTTAATTTTTTTGAATCAGAGGCCCCTATTGCTACCAAAAATAACACTAATATTAAAAAAACCCTATTGACATTTATATATTGAAAAAGAAAAAAATACTTTCTTTCTGGAAAAAAAAAAAAAGGTTTTTAGCTGGCCTGGTCCATGCAATAGAAAAAATGAAATTCCATTCATACGTTTTGGTGCAAGGGGTAACTCCTCAAATTGCTGCAGTTATTACTTTTTCTAGAAAACAGACCGCTGCCTCTTCCTGGTGGATGGAAAGGACTACCAGTGTTCCCAAAAGAAGGATGAGCATGTATGTTAATGTCAAAATATTACAAAAATGTAAGTTAGCATGAGGCTAGAATTGTTCAAATTAGACATCATAAAGTGTGGGAGTGTAAGAAAATACCTTGTGACTCAACCATATTTATATTTCTTCTCTTTTCTAAAGTTACATCTGAACATAATCTAGTATACAGTGCTCTTGATAAAAAAATACCTTGAGAAAAAAGAAGAAAATTATAGTAAAAGGCACACTTGTTCAACAATTCATATAATTGTCTTGATATTAAAATAATTTCAGATTCCAAAATTCTTCCCCCGTCTCCTGACACTTAAAGTTCCTAAGTTTTTAAGGTGCAAATCCAAGAAAATATTTTAGATAGTATAAAAAAAAATCCCAAACTTCTGATCTTTCTGCTTGCTTACAATAAGTCACATTGTAATATTGAATACAAGTTAAAGATTAATTAGGCAGCACTAGTTATAGAATAAGAGAGAATAAGAGACATTATAAACAATTCTCATATTATGAAATTTATTTTAAAATATTAACTGCAATTGCAACTAAACAAGAGTTTATTTGTCTTCTGTTATCTGGCTGAGTTGAACTATTCAACTACATTTTGATTCCTAGAATTATTAAAATAACTGAAATTAGACTGGAAAAACAGTCAATGAATTGAAAGTAAAAAATGAGACTGAACCTTTAAAGCACACTAGTCTGCCACAGCAGCTTTCAGCTTGACATGACCCTCAGTTTCCCTATCCAGCTTTGTATCAAGAAGGTAATTTAAAATATCACAAAGGATGATGTGTACCTGCAAATGTGGACAGACATAGCTATTCAGTAATAAAGCAGAACATTATCACTTGGCAGAGTGAAATTAAAATTACAGTTGAAGATTCTGACTCAGGTGATTCCTGTAATTCATGAGATGCATGGGAGGATGCAGAGATCCACTCACAGCCCATGAGAGAGTGCTCATGCTGGAACATGTGAATGCTGAAAAGCTGTAATCTAGTGAGGAACTTGGACAGAGAGAGAAGACCCTTGCTTCTAGAGATAGAGAAAGAGAACTGTCTTGGGGTGACTCTATCATGTGTATCCCCTATCATGCTCTATGCCCAAAAAGTAATTTTGTGCCTTTTCTGTGCCTTTAAACTGAGCTTGAAAAAAAAACCCACAAACAAACTTTCAAAACAGTTTCCCAAGGACACAGAGATACACTCCTCTGCGTTCTCTGGCTGCAGGAGCAGGAGGGAGCACCCTGCTCGCTTTCCTTCAGCCAGCGGTTTCGGTTTTTTTTTCCCTTCTCTTCCCGGCGTGAGACGGAAAGTTGAACTTTTGTTTCCTGGGACTTTGGTTTTTTTCCTTTCTTCTCTTCTGGACTGTTCAACAACATCAGAACACATCGGGAGAATTTTTCCCCGAGGCCCGGGGGTGGGCCCTCGCCGACCCAGCTCCGAGGAGGAGAGAGACCACACCTACAGAAGGACTCTGAAATCTTCCCAGGTTTTTCTCTATAGCGAGAGATTTCATTTCATTATTTAGCATTATTATCCTTTTCCTGTGTGTTTGTTAAATAAATAGTTCTTATCTCATTCACTTTCCTTCGAGGAAAATATTTTCTTTTCCCTGAACCCTGTGGGGGGAAGGGTGGTTGTAACCTGGTTTCCTCTCAGAGGATATATTGCTAGATTTTGGCCAAACCGGCACAAGAACCCTTGCTTCCAAACTAGGGCATCTTATCCTTAAACCCCATGAACTTAAATGACCCACGCTAGGGAGTTGTGGGAAGACTGCTTGGCCATTGGGAGGGACTCACATTACAGCAGGTCGGGCAGGCTGCTGTTCATGAAAAATAGAGCCACACTGGAGAAATTCACAGAGAACTGTCTCTCGTTGGAGGGACCCCACAGCACAACAGAAGGAAGAACTCCTTTCCCTCAACGAACTGAAGAAAGATTCTTAGAAAGTGAAAGACTGATCAAAGCCCCATGTTTTTTCTCCTCACACTGTCGGTGGGAAAGAGGGAGAGGCTGGGAAGAAAATAAGTGTTCTGAAGGTTTATTTTAGTTCTCATTACCCTTTTTACTTTTAATTCAGTTAATAATAAATCTTCTTTAAACTGTTTAAGTTTTGAATCTGTTTTGCCTTGAAATGTTTTTTCTCCCTAATCCTTATCTCATCTCATGAAGTTTTTGTGTTAATTTCCCCTCCTCTGCTCAGCTATAGGAGAGGAAAATAAGTGGATAGTTTTTTGTGGGTGCCTAGCAATTAGCCAGCATCAAACCACAACAACTAAATATTTGGTACCATTGAAGAGGATGTTGGAAAGTGTTAGGAAAGGAAATCAACAGCATTTCAGAGCACGACTTTCAAGTTTATAAGAGGAGGAAAGACTGCAATTTAATTCAATTAATTAATCAAACACAATCAAGTTATCCCCAAATTCAATAACATCTAAAATAAGTCCTCTTAGTATCGTTATTACTGCTACTGCACATTCACTTTGCAGGTTCAAGAGGTCACACAGTGTCTCTCGGTATTCTTGAAACTATTTCTCTACCTGAAAATACACTTTCCAGCCCTGACCCTTCTTTGGCTTAATGAAAAACAATAGGCTGACGGCTAGTTGTTCTACATGCCTTAGATATCAGGGGAAGAGAAACACACCAGCTTTAAAATGTAGTAATAGGATTACACACTGTTTATTTCACTTATTAAAAGTTACTCTTATCTTTTTTTTTGCTTTTGAAAACTAATTAAAAATATTGATTATGTAGGGCTTCCGTACTTAGTGAAAATTTTGTATTTTGTTGTAGTTAATTCTTCATACAACTTGTGAAATGCAAAAGAAAATACTGAAAATCTTAGTCACTTTCAATTCAGGTACACTTGTGAAAAATATGGACATACATGCACAGAGGAAAAATTATATTACTGAGGTATAACTTAAATATATCAGGTAGAATAGATGCATCTTCTGAAAGTAAGTGCCTGCATTCCCTATGTAGTCAATGAAAATGAGTACTTCTGAAGACTTTCAGAGTGAAAATACTTCTCATTCAAGCACCTATTAAAAGGGAAAATAGCAGACGCGAAAGTCGTCTCAACAAACCTCAAATCTCTAAAAGACAGCTAGCTTTAAAACATAGCTGTCTATATCCATGGTCTAAACTATGAACGTAGAATTTTTTATAGCCCTCTCCAGGGGCTACTTCATCTGATCTACTTAGGGTATTTACTTGGACTGAGATAAATTGCCATCCTGATGTGACATTCCAGAGATTAAACAAATCTCACCCAGGATGCCATCTATTTAAGAGGAAGTCAGATGCCGAAGTTAGTCAGAATAGATCTTCTTTTTATGGAGGGGTATCATAGCTATCGCAAAACTACATTCCATCAACAGTGCCTTCTGATAAACTTAAAGCACAGTTGAGAGTGTTGAGGGTGCACTAACATTAACTTTAATGACTAAAGACTAAGTCAGACCACAAACAAACAAGACTTTATAGAAGTAATATGAATTATTTATTTATTGTTTAGAGAGCAGGGAGGGAGGGGAGGTAACTCAGGATTTTTAATACCCTGTTTAACTACTGCTAAACACACAGAAAATGAACCAAGCAACCAATGAACCAAACAAAATGTATGGAGTAGGAGGAGAGAGGAATATTCACACAGAATTTAGGTTCATCTATTTACCTACATAGCACAAATACTAAATGTATTATTATAATATATTATCATGAATAATTTTACTTTTTGAAATCTCACCAAATTGTATCCCTTTGGGTCTTGAGTCTCCTGTTACCTCTTCCTCAGTCTTTAAAATGGGATAAAGTGCTCTTCTTTCTAGGGAGCTTCAAGGTGTAAAAATTGAGGATCATAAATGATATATATTTTTTAAATTTAGGGTTAATTTTTAATATTCTTGCCAAAATTTTGTTGATTCAAAGACCATTAGGGAGTTAATGCATGTCATTTTCTTGTTTACTCAATTCATTTAGGCAATTACAGACTTCCAGGATGTGTAACTAGTCCCTCTACATATCATTGATTTCTTTTACTCTGAAAAGTCATGTTTGAACCTTTTAGGGCAAAAGATTAGGCCAGATGCTTCCAATTGGGCAAGAGTTCTATGAAGAGTACGAGATGGGCCAAAAGTTTGTAGCTCACTTGGATAGCTGGTTTTCAGAGACATGAGTCAGTGAAAAAAACTAAACCAAGGACAAACATCCAGCAGTAAACTGCCAAGCTGGACAGCAGATCACAAGACTGTAACTGAGGACGTGTTGCTACTTCATTTCTTTCCAGTCCCACGGCCTTGATACTCTCCTTGTGTGAAATCTACACACATAATATTCCAGTACCACAACATTCACCCTTATTGCTACTTCTGAGCAACGTGTACAAGCTATAATATATAAGGACAAACAGATTTTCTTCACACACCATCCATTTCTGGAGGGGGATTTTTAAAAGGCATGAGCTATTTACCAACAGTGATGTGATCTTTTAGGTCTGTGCATGCTAATTATCTTCACTCACTTTAACATAATATTTAACAATACATTAACATTGTATTAACATCGGTGATCATCAGAAACATTCTTCTATGGGTAGAAATCTATGTACATTTATTTTACTCAACATTATAAAGCAATTGAGATTGGCACCATTAATTTTTCATGGCTTATGTTTCTGTTATCAGATTGAATTAGTCAAACTTTCAATGCAAAGGAACAACAGGCAATGAAATCTGGATTTTTTCATTTAAGACGATGAAGGGGAAGGAAGAGAAGATTCCTAGGAAACCTCCAACATTTTTGTATTATTTCTAGGAATATCCAAGTGGTGTGTAGCATCCCATGACTAATAAATAAGAGGAATCAACCATGACTGATTTTAGTACATTCAACAATTGTCAGAATAGAATTAAATTTCAGTCTTTAATGTTACATGACTAAATATAATCAATGTAATGTGCTCAGTGCCAATGCTTAGTCTATGACAGACTAGAGGCTGATGTATTGAGCACAGTTTGTTCAAGAAATTTGTTTTCAATAAACAATAGCTAAAAAGTGAAAAATGTTGTAGATGTATTGAGTGTTTTATGCTAACAAAATCCAGCAAAAAATATCATGTTCCAGAGCACAATTTTGCATATTTGCCAGGTCCTTGTTTCAAGACTTATGAGGAAAAAAAAAAAGTTCTCGCTGTATATTAGATGCTAGAAACCAAAATATTGGGTATTGTTACTTTCTATCACATTTTGTATTTACAACCTTGAATTCTATTCCTTTTAGAATAAAGTGTTGGGTTTGATGTAAGCAGTATTTCTTCTGAATTCTGCTATAATATCTTTGCCATTAGTTAAGAACTCCAAAGGATTCAGAGTCCTTCCTGATACAATGCATCAGACAGAAGTCTTTGAATCTAGGATAGATGTCAGAAATATTTTCTATTCTATAAATTGTATGAAAACAGGTTCATCATTATTTCTTCAATTGAACAGAATCATGAACTTGGTAAACAACATTAATAGGGATTATATTTTATAATTATATATAAACTTTGAAAAGTAGATAGTACAGTAAAATGGATTTATATAAATGTAAATATATATATAAATGGGTGGCTGAATGGCTGGGTGCCTGGAGATAGATAGATAGGTAGATAGATAGAAAGAATTCCTCCTGTCTGCCATTTCTGCCCTATGGTATGACTCCCCTTTGTCAGGAAGGTTTGTCTGCAACATACTGAGCATTTGTCAACTCAGCTTTTGGTTGTACTAGTAAATAGTCACTGTCCAGGTATTTTTTGCAGATCTATCTCTGTAGATTCATGTCTCAGTCATTTTTTGACTGGGTGTCATAACTGCAGTTTCTGACACTGGCCTTGATGTTGAATACATACTGCTGGCATTGATGTGAACTTTACTGATAATTACTCAGAAATCAGATGGTAGTAAACCCAGGAAACAGAATGAGTGCAGAGATATTTTACTACAGAGGATTAATGATATAATTTCCTTCCTTAGTCTGGATTTATTCTTGCTCTTGGTGGGTTTTTTTGTTTTTTTGGTTGATTAGTTATTTTTCCTCAGAAGGATATCATGGCTTAGTTCTTACTATAATGAGTCTTTTAGCTGGGGTTCCATTCATCCACATAAAGGGAATCATTCAGCTTAGTTATCTTTCAAGACCAAGAAAGTACATGTAACTTAGCAATTACTCTCACAAGCATGCTTGGCATAAAGTGCTTAAGGGAAAACACAAACAAAATAATTGGCAATTTAAGCTTCTTTATGTTCTCATTTGCACTACAGATTAAAAAGAGTGAATGACAGTGGCAAATTGTGCTGGTTTTGGCTGGGGTGGAGTAAATTTTCTGAGAGCAATGGGTGGTGGGACTTTCAGATATTGAGATAATATTTAGCAAAGGCCACCTGTTCAGTCAATGCTAGGGAATAAAAGTCAGCATGCAAAAGACATTATACTGGAGAATGCCTTCTCCTCCTACTTAAAAGAATGCATTTTCTTTCACATTTGCTACTACAGCAAGAGGAAGCAATGATGATATAGATTGCCAATACCACAAAATGTCAAATATATACTTCTCAGATGAGGAGCAATAACTATGCAGAAACTGCAAGAGCCGAATCTGAAAAAATGGAATAATTTAGACAAACACATTCATACTTCATGTGTAAAAATCCTGTTGTCAAAACTATTTGCAGTTTTACCAGAATATCTAGGCCTTGGTGTTTTTCTAGTTAGTGATATCCAGTAGGTCTGGAACTGTAAATTTGTATATATTTATACAAGTAAATATTTCAAGACTATGATTAATTCTGCTCTGTGCATAATAGTAATAAATTTGTCATGAAAGCTGAAAGGAATCAACTTCGTTATTTCCAGGAAAACTTAGAAAGTACTATTTCTGTATTCATAAATGAAATATGCCCTTTTTTTTTTTGTTGCTCTGGGAGACTTTTACAGCATTGGTATCTTTATACTAGATAACTTGTATTAGATAATATAGTTAGGTATTTCATGCAGAACAATGCCAACAACCCTATCTATCTGTACCAATTCAGTAGCTTCTTGAAGAATTACAGTATTTCCTTGCTTGCCAAAAGAAAAAGAAACCTTTTCAGAAAAATGCATGAAAAATTATAATGGAAGAGAAAGAAGAACAATGGCTGCTTAAGCAACTTAACCACATACAGATTCAATATCATCCTGCCAAATTGCTACAGGATATAATGTAATCAGAGGATTTCACTTTATAAGCATCCCATGAAAAACCTGAAGGTCTGTATGCATTTAAGCCCTGATTAAAAAGCTAGTTTAGCAATGAAGGCAAACTTGAACATTACTGTTGCTAATACTAGGTTTATTCTGCTACAAGGAGCAGGCACATGTGTTTGAAAAGAGCAGGTGGTGGAAATGGACTGTAAAGCTGCAGGAAGGACTATAATTTCCACCATATCAATTTAAATCTAAATGCAAATATATGGTCATTCTCATTCATACAGATATATATGTATGTTCAAGCAGAGTCTACTGATTTTGCATATGTATGAAGTTATATTCAACATTGGATATAAAAAATATCAGATGATTTAAGGTACTGTCTGAACTGGATTTAAGTTCAGTAAAACTGAAGCACAAAGTGGAAAAATAGCACTTTCAATACTTTTATTTAAAGTTATCTCTCTGTGGAGTTATAACAGTAACTGATTGGAGCAAACGTAATCTTTACATTGAATCTAGCTGTTCACATGCTAGTCGAAGTTATACAGTGTTATAACTGCACATTTCGTGAAACTTTAGATGTATTTTAACTCTTTTTGAAGAAAACTAAAAATGTGACAATAAACTGAAAAGGTCTAATAGCACTTCTTATTTTAATCTGTGTGGCTAGCCAAGATCATAGAAATATAGAATCATTGAGCCATTAAAGTTGGAAAAGGCCTCCAAGATCATTAAGTCCAACCTTTATCTGAACACCACCACGTCAATTAAACCACAGCACTAAGTCCCAAGTCCTACTGTTTCTTGAACACTTCCAGGGATGGAGGCTTCACCACTTCCCTGGGAAGCCTATTCCAATACTTAACTACCCTTGCAGTGAAAATATTCTTCCAGATGTCCAATCTGAACCTCCCTTGCTGTGGCTTGAGGCCATTTCCTCTCATCCTGTCACTGGTTGCCTGGGAGAAGAGGCCTCTCCCCACCTCACTGCACCCTGCTTTCAGGTAGTTGTACAGAGCAATAAGGTCACCCCCAGGTCTCCTCCAGGCTAAACACCCCCAGCTCCCTCAGCCTCTCCTCATAAGACTCACTCTCTAGACCCTTCACCAACTCCAGTGGCCTTCTCTGGATGCTCCAGCCCCTCAATGTCTTACTTCAGGTGAGGGGCCCAGAACTGGACATGGGACTCAAGGTGTGGCCTCACCAGTGCCAAGTGTAGGGGGACAATCACTGCCCTGGTCCTGCTGGCCACACTCTTTCTGATACAGACCATGGAGCCATTGGCCTTCTTGGCCACACTGCTGGCTCATGTTCAGCCAGATGAGTAATTTAATCTTTATGAGATTCCTAAAGAAAAAAAGCATGATTTGGGAACATTAATTGGGGTATTTTAGTGTGAATTCTACTACAGGATCTACTTTGCTTAACTTAGGTTTCTAGTTTGCAACTTAATTTCAGTTGCATAATGAACACATATTACTAAATTTGGCACCTCATTTTCCCATGTGTGTTGGGTGGCAGACAGGGCAGGATGAGTTAAAAGCCTCAACAGGAAGATTTATCTACTTGTGGTAGGTACTGAATTCAGTATTTATATGTACACTGAAACCTAAAAGGGAAAGACCAAGCCACAAAGTGTTTCCAATAAAACTTATTAAACGCAAACCCTTTTTTAAACCAAATATTTGCTCAAGCTACAATAGTGTCCTTTTCTTAGGCACATAATTAAACAGTGTAATAACATATGGTAGCAATTTATGTTCTCCTTTAGTTAAAATTGGTTCACAGGTTCTTTTTTAATGAATTTGATGTTAAAGAAATAAATCTGTTGAGAAGTAGGAGCAAGCATAGAGAAAAGCATCACTGTGGAACGGTATGGAACATCGTCATGGGCCATATATCAGGAAGGGAGCCATGGTGTCAGACACTGAAAATACTTCATACCTCAAACATTGATATAAAGCTTTGCTCATTATAAAGAAGCTACAACCAAAGAAGCCTCCCTGAAGACTGGGACTTTGGACTGAAAGTCAAACTGTTGATTAGATAAAGGGATACCTATTGTTCAATTATCTCAGGCTGAGGGTAAGGTATGCACCCACAAAAGGCCAAAGCCACCACACTGAGAATCATCCCCTGCTGAGTTTGGGGTGGGGGGAAAGCCCAGCTCACAGAAGCCAGGTTTACACAGACTCTCCCCCCTACAAAGGGGGAGGAGGAGGTTTCAGTTGCATTGCATAACCCCCGGTCAGAGGCAATTAACATCCATCCTCCAATTACACAAACTGGCCCAGTTGTGGAACACCCAACCCCACAGGACACATCCATGGGACATTCACGTGAGACACAGCCAAGGGGGAGTCATAATCCATCAAAGTTCTCCCCAGAGGCTTGGCACCACTGGATGTAACAGATCCAGAGTCTGCTGTAAGAGACTGCCCCTCTCCCCTAGGGGGACATGCCTGGACATTGCTACCTGGCTCGAGAGTGTATAAACCCATTGGATTCTGTGCTTTTTGGGGGGACCTTCACCACCAAGAAGACCAGCTGGAGAGGATCAATGGAACATCGTTGAGATCCACAGAGTGGTGATATTCTCCTTCACTCTCTTTCTGTCCCCCCTGCTTATTTTCTATTTCTTTCTCTTCTTGTCTCTCGTTTTCTCTCTCTCATCAAATAAAACCCTTACTATTTGCACTGGCACATGGTCTCGTTTGTGCCTTAATTCAGGCAGAGGAATTTCTAAAGAACCTTAATAATCAGCTCTTAAAACATGGCGACCTCTGCATATTCTTTTGTGTGACCACTTCCATTGGTAAAAGCAGCAGAACAAACAGTGTCTGATGAAAAACAGTATATGTAGAAAATGTGGCTTCTCCAAAAGCTTCACATAGCTCGTCAGGAAGTAGAGATTATCCCTCACAGTATTTCTCTATTATGTTGTGAAAAGCTTATCCTATATCTCCCAGTTTTTTGCTCATATTGTTGGTTTGGTTTCCTTTGGTACATCTGCAGATCTCAAAACAGACTGAAAGCATTTCCCTACTAACTATGTCCATTCTACACTATAATCAGTTTTAGTGGGAATTTCTATCTGAATTTGGAGGCTCTACAGAGCTGGTTTTTTTTTTTGTTTATTTTCTGATAGAATTCAAAGACCATGACATGTCATAGAGAAGAACAGTGTTTCTTATGGTTTGGTCCCATCCAAAAACTGTGAGTTTCTGACAGCCTTGATGTGATCTAAAAGAAGAAACACACAACATTTGGCAGATCCATAGCTGTCTAAACCCTACACTATTTATGAGTTTAAAGATCAATATGAGTGCACAAAGGAAAAACTAAAATCTATTCTCATGATTTAACCCCAGCCAGCAACCAAGCCCCATGCAGCCACTCACTCAGTCCCCCACCAGTGGGACTGGGGAGAGAACCGGAAGGGTAAAAGATAGAAAACTCATGGGTTGAGAGAAAGACAGTTTAATAGGAAAAGCAAAAGCAGCACACAAGCAAAGCAAAGCATTAACTCACTGCTTCCCATGGGCAGGCAGGTGTTCAGCCATCTCCAGGAAAGCAGAGACCCATCATCTGTAATGGCAACTTAACAAGACAAACACTATCACTCCAAACAGCCTTTATATACTGAACACAATGTCACATGATCTGGAATAGCCCTTTAGTCAATTTGGGTAACATGTCTCAGCTGTGTCTTCTCCCAGCATTCCATGCACCTCCAGCCCTCCCTTTGCCAGCGTGGCAGTAGGAAAAGCAGAAAAGGACTTGGGTCTGTGTAACCCCTGCTCAGCAATAACAAAAACATCTCTATGTTATCAGCCTTGTGTTCAGATAAATCCAAAACACAGCCCCATATCAGCAGCCACTGTGAAGAAAATTAACTCTCTCCCAGCCAAAACCAGCACGTACATTCTGGCTCTGCCTGCCTGCAGTTATTGACAGGGGCACACAGCAAGCACTGGAAATTTGTCTGACTATAGGCACTGAAAAAAGTATGCAGCAAGGTACACATTCTGCCACACACTGTTGACTTGAGATAATTGTAATATGGGGTCTGAGGTTTAAAAAAATGAATCCAAAATTACCTACAGCATTGACCAACCTTTCTCTTCAGGAAAAGAAGGAAGTGTAAAGGCCAGAAAAACAGAGAGCAAATAATAGAAGCAGAATGATGTCAGAGCGAAGAAGCCAGAAAGAAGGCAAAGTCATACAGCTGGGCACAACAGGGAAAGTACTGGTTTATGAAAGAGTCCAATACCTGCAGAATTAATGCACTGTGCACAGAGATATGAGCCATGAGAGTGCTGTGTTTGGGGGACGAGCCATACAAATGAAAGTTTTCTTTGGAACAGAAAGAAAGCAGCCATGCAGCTGATAGAAATATTTCTTTCTGATGTATTATGCTCTTTCATAAAAAAGATGGTTCATCGAATAGAGGCAGTGTGATGCTATTCCACCATGATCCATGTAAAATATTAACATAAAAATATCACATCAAATGTTTTCTGCCGTATTAGTTTCACTGTATGTAAAACAAACTCTGTTTCCCTTTTATGATTAAGAATAAAGAGATTCTCCAAGAGTTAGAGAGCTATGACAAAACTTGCAGAAGAAAAAAGTAATTTTTTAATGAAGGAAGTACAGTTCAGCATGAGTTTAAAATCCTATTGATAATGGTCAAATCACTCTGAAAATACTTGCATGATATATAAATAAGTACCTTTAGTATTAAATGTGTATTAAAAAAAAAAAGAAAACAAAACACAAGACTTCAGGGATTCAATCTCTCTCTTTAATAATGTGCAAGTTGTACGTAAGAAAAAAAATGTTTAAAAGTGGCAGGTCTTTTTCCCAAAAATTAGCTGGAATTCTACTAAATTTGTGGAGCTACACTTTCATGTTTGATCTGCTGCATATGTGTAGCTTTCTAGAATAGCCAGTTTTATCACACTATTAATAAGCTTACAATTTTTATCATGATAAAATCAGATTAAATATTCTCCATTGTGTTTCTCCTCAATCATATAAAAGATGCTTATAATCTAAGTATCATCTGTGGGTTTACTCAACATTAAATATATTTGTCCCATGTCCTTCGTCGCTTAAGCCATTACTTTCATTCTCTTTATGTTCATTCAGCTAATCAGATTTGTTCCTTCACAAAATATACAGAAAACTGATTGTGTTTTGTTTAGAGATGCTGTTATGAACTGTCATCTGCTTACTAATTGTGAGACTAGCTTACCCTCTATTTTATCCTTTTCTGAGTCTATTGATTATTCTATCGATCTATTCATTATGTGCTTGGTCTTTTGGACTTGTAACAGAATGTACATTTTATTCCTTGTTTGCATAGGTTTGCTTTAGATATGAGCAATAAAAGCTGGCAATGTTCTCATTGTAAAGTCAACACTTTTTTCTGTGATTAGCAATTGATCAATAAGATCAACTAATAAAGACTGCTTTATCTTTGCCTAAAAGACAAAAGAGATTAAATTCGAAGGAGAAAACCTGTGCAACTGTCACTGAAGGAGAAAGAAGGAAATTGAATGCTGCAAGAACACTCTATGGAAAATATTTAAAACCACATCACTTAAAATGGGGTCTGGGATGTCATAAACTATAATTTAAAATAATGAAGAATTAAAATCTCCCAAATTTGAAATATCAGCTACAAGACATATTTCAATACAGTCTTCTAATTGTAGTCAAAAAACTAACTAGTGTAGTACGTACCAGACACTGGAGATGCTAAACGGGATAATGCAAATAATATACATGGGAAAAGAACAGAGATAAAATATGTGGTCACTGACACTGTAGAAACAGAATAGAAACCCCTTCATATGTTGAAAATCCCACTGACTTCATGAGTGTGCAGGAAGATCTTGGACTTAGCCAACTAGTATCTAAAACCTTTTTCCCTTTTCTTCTTAGAGAAGATCCCATTAATAATAAAGTTTGAAAATATGAATGTTTAAACCAGAACCTGATAGGAAGGCTACTGCCTTTAAAAATGTATCCTTTTTAGTTTAAGTGCACTTGAAATGTTTTTAATGATTTCTACTGCTTCTCAATGCATGTGGTAAACTTTATGCAGCCTTTTATCTCCTACCCTC
Source organism: Lycocorax pyrrhopterus obiensis (assembly GCA_014706295.1). Classification (NCBI taxonomy): domain Eukaryota; kingdom Metazoa; phylum Chordata; class Aves; order Passeriformes; family Paradisaeidae; genus Lycocorax; species Lycocorax pyrrhopterus. Next base: position 55,726,932 of record JACSVZ010000001.1, read on the forward strand.
CTTCAAGCCTTCCAAATAAAAACCAGGTCTCCTGTTTTTTGCTGAACAGTTTTCTGCAGTTCTGAGTGTTAGCTCAGTTACTTTCAGATAGGAAAACATTAAACAATCTTCCTCTCAGATAACTTAATTAAGCCTAAAGCATATTACATGATCTAAATCCCCTATCTAAATATTTCGGAAATAAACTAGAATGAAAAAAAAAAAAAACAAAACCTCAAACAATGTGATAAGAAGAGGCAAAAATGCTTTATAATGATTGCACTTGAAAAAATTTTGCATCTTTATTTATGTACACTTCATACATAAATACAAGTTCAAGTACAAGGATATAATACATATGGCTATGACATCTTCAGAAAATTCAATCTCAGTATTTGAGATAAACCTTTAGTTTCATGTCAAGGAACTGATTCTTTCCAGAAGGATTAATTATTTTTCACTGACTGTGTATTTAAAACTCAAAAATCCTAGTCATTAAGAAATAAAAATAGATTTTGGGATTTCCAAATTGTCTAGGTTTTTTCATGAAAGAGAAACAAATTCCACGGGCTCAGAAATCCACTGGGAGAGTAAAATTCAGTTGGGTCTGCTTTCAATAATCAGCAATAGTTTCCAGTGGACAGCTCCAAACATTCAATTATTGACGAAACCATTAGTAGACAACTATTTTATGTAACTGTAATGCAGTTTAGTTCATAAAATAAATCTGTAAATAAGTGCACATAATCAATACGATTAATATTGATCAATCTTACATTTAAAAAATGAATAAAAGAAAGAGGCACACTTTTAGTAGCTTTCCTGTGTTTACTATATGCGCTGGACATAACAACAACATGGAAGGGTTAATTTTTCCCTTGGAGGAAAAAAATCCAGTTTTTATATGTATATAGATGTAAAGTACATATACATACACATATGTAATAATTTACAGAAAACTTTATGTGATCTCCTAATAAAATAACCATGCTTCTAGAAGGTTGGTTTGTATGTTTCTTTGCACGACAGAAATTTTATGTACCATAAACAATATACTGGTGGATTTTGTTACTTTAAAAATCTGAAAATAAGATTAGGGGCAAAAGGGTATTTGCTACATAAACATTTTTTTTTTTAAATGGATAGTCAAATTCATGTTTTAAGGCTCTAGATTCTCTTATTGTCTAATTGTCTAGATTTGTCTAGATTTGTCTAATTAGTATAGAAAAAGCTTCATTAAAAAAGGCAAAAATTATTGTCAGAACTTCCCTAGTATCTTCCTCTTTTCTTGAGTGGTACCTTTATTCTCCCATAGTCCCTCCTGGTCCTAAAGTCAGTATTTTTGGTCTTCCTCAGGAAGTGGGGTAGACACAGGAAGTATTTACGATTCAGCAGTGCTACCATTTCCTTGCTGGGAGGAATCTGATGCCCACAGTAGTAGAGTCTTCTTCCCTAGTCTTATAGTCAGCTTGCTTTTCTTTTTACCTGTTTCCTGCAACAATAATCTTCCTTCCCATGGGATCCATCTAAAGGTGCAAAACAGTCTCCTTCACACTCAGGCTGGAGCTATGGATGCACTGTTATTAACTAGAGACAGCATATGGTATAGCAAATACACAACCACATCTGTACTATCATACCACATACCGTACACGAAAACTGATACAGGCTGGAACCAGCTCAGTCCAGCAGAAGCTCAGACGAATCCTGAGACCTTGTGGTGTCAGTCAGTGTAATGTCTCTGGCCTCCTACCAGTAATGATAAAGTGATATTTACTGGGCTGGAGCATGCTCATCTTTACCGTCCGTAAATACAAGCATAACGTACTGTTCATAGAAAGCTCACTGATACGGAAAACATGAAGAATCCCACTGAAAGAAAAGATTCAGAAACTGAGCCCACCCTGCCCTGTCTTTTTACCTATGTATCTCAGTGCTTTTTTTCTTTTTTTGAGGTCCCTATCAAAATATCTTGTGTTCTTATGCTCTTTTAAATTTCTATCAGCATCATCCTTCCTGTTTCTTTTACACAGTGAACTCCTGGTTTGCATTTGTTTTGACTTTTATTCTTTTTTCTAGTGGTGTTTATGTGGGTTTTTGGGGAACTGATTTCCATTTTCCCTTACTTCCCTCATCAGCTCAGTCTCACTCATTGCAGGCTCAAATTTCCACTGAAATATTTCATCCAGCCACTCTCTCACTTGCCCTCCTTAACAGCAAACTGGCAGAAAATCAGATGAAAAAGCACATGGCTGGAGATAAAACAGAGAGAACGCTTAGCAGTTACTGTTATGGGCAAAAGAGGAAAATAATTTAATTTGTTATCAATTAAAATAAATACTTAATTAGTGATTTGTGGACTGGGAAACAAAGAAGACAAACAATAAAACACCTTTTTTGCCACTTTTCCAGGCTTAGCTTCACTCTCAGGTTCAGCTTCATTGCAAACAACTCTCTCACTCGGTCTCTGCAGCGCAGTGGGTTGGGGTCAGGACATAGTTCGTTTTTTCCTCTTCTTCCTTTTCATACTTTTCCCGTGCTCCAGGATTGGTTCTCCACAGGCTGCAGTAATTTCAGAGGTGTACCAGCTCAAGCAGGGTCGTATCTATGGGTCACAGTCACTTCAGAGGAGTGCTTGTTCTGTCTTGGAATGCCGCTTTCTTGATGAACTGACCACATCTAAATAACATTGCTGCTTCATCTTCATTGTTAGTGTCAAATACGTTTTCTGAATTTAGAAGTAAAAGCTGAAGTTAAAACATAAGATAAAAGAAAGAGAAGTTGGAAACAAAAATCTGCAAGGCAGTGTTTCAGAAAAAGTTTCCAAATAATGGTAGTATTTTGATAGTTTTTATTGACGAACAGTTTTTTCTTTAGGCTTTACAGTTTTAACTGTTTAAATAAGCAGTAAGTGTATTCCAGAGCACTTTCTTTCCTCAGATCTGTTTATCAGCATTACAATAAATTGTCTATGATGAGAGAAGTATGAATGTAAGCTAATCCTGCATTCTCAAAACTGCCTCCTGTATCTTCAGAAAATGATTGGAGTTTACTTGTTTGCATAGAAGTGAAAATAGATATTTTTATTTTTTTGCTTCAAATTTCAAGGGATAACACAAAAATTTGAAAATTAAATGTTTTCTCCCAGTCTCTTCATGAAGGAATGATGAAAAAAACCATCTTGCTGAAGTTCTTCAAGGTTCTAGCAGTATACATGTATTTAACCTTTACTGGTTTTCTAAAGTTGTTACATATGCATTAAAAGAAACTAATCAAGACAAACTCATCACCTGCCCTCTGGAGATTTCCCTTGTGTACTATTAAAAGATGCATATAGTGATGTATTTGAGGAAAAAATTCAGTTTACTGCTTTCATTTTTTATCACAAAAATTTCTTGTACTTTGCAAGTCTTTCAAAACGTACACCGAGATATGTTTGTCTTATTAGTTATACAGTGATTTGCAGTTGTAGTTGTGATTTTAGTGGCAGAAATCAATATCACTCTTGCCAGCTGATATTAGAAATATTGCATCAAATGATGAATATCTAAGGTTTTCATAGAAGTTCTTTTTTTTTTCCTCTCTCAATTAAAACATAAATCATTCATCTATACATTTTCACATACATTTCCATAGCTGGCTTTGTGCTAAATGTTTTCCTAGCATCTTCTGTCATTCTTTATTACTTTGGATTTACATAATAGTCCTATATTTCAAAGATATTTGAAAGAAAATTCATCTGTGTCAAGAAAAGAACTTTCCATCAGGAATAAGAGGGTAGTTGAAATGAAAAAAAGTCAATCCAATGCATTCAATTGAATTACTAATTGCATTCAGACCTGACTTGATTTTCCATAACACCAGGAACTTGTGTTCAGCTGTTTCTGACCTGAATTTTGAGCTATTCAGAATAACTAACTAACTAACTAACTAAATAAATAAAAAAATCACGTAGCACTGGTTAACCTTTCACTAACTGCATTTAGACTGATTCGGGCACTTTATTTTTGGACAAAGAATGCAAATTTTAGCAACAGTACAATGTTAATATAAACAAAAATCCTGTACCTAATGATATGTTTAAATAACATCATTTTACTGAGATGTAAGTTGATGCAGAATTTTTGAAGACATTTATTAAAACTATTTATGTAACAAAAAACACAAACAACACTTTTAAAGTGTCATCAAAGTAAGAAAAATGCATTAGTTTTATGAAGGCGTCTGTGTTTTTAAAGTTCTTTTTTTCCGTATTTATTTATTCTGTACCAAATATATATGTTAAACATTATTTGCAAGTTGCATTTTATGTTATTTCTGATCAGCTGAAGATTTTGCTTTAAAATAAAATAATAAAAAGAACATATCATTTGCTCTTAAGCCCTTTAAACTTTAATGTGAATATTTGGTTCTGGATCAGTGCTCTATGAATCCTATCGAAAGGTAACTTTCTGCTTCAAGAAATCAAGAGCGATAATGTAAATGTCAGAGAACACTGCCAAGTGTGGTTTAAATTGGTATTAAACTGAAGAATAATAAGACAAAAAATTAAGTATGTAGGGCTAATACATATATGAAGATATTTCAAAGGAGTAGTCCTGGAGATAAGCTGTGTATATGCACAGCATGTTTTGTCATAGTTCCTACCTATTCCTGTTGTTACAAAAGGGAGATGCCTAGAATGGTTGCTAAACACCTGATCAGGTAGAGAGAATGAGCAGTGCTAACACTGGTGTAACGCAAATTGCAATAGATCTTGAATGAAACTTATTTCTGGTTGCTTGTTGGCTATTGACCTGATAAAACTTTCATGAAAGTGGTTGGATATAGGTCTGTTGTGAAAGCCCTTATTATTTTCTGCATCCACAATTTGATAGCTCCCTAAAATGCTTGAAACTCATTGCATAAATACTTGGAAAAAAAAAATTTTCCTTTTTTTGAGTGCATTGATAGAGTATTTAGTGCATATTTAGCTATTGTAACAGTAAATAACAGTGCTATTGCAAGATGCATTCAATAAAATTTTGTATTGTAATTTCAGGCATATTAGCATTCAGACATTAGCAATATTGCATTAAAAGAAAGGACAAAATTATGAAGGTAATAATGTATTTATTGTTCCAGTAATCTTTAAATTGTGTTCAAAGGGATAAACAAGATGCAAATCAGATCTGTGAGATATTATCCTTGCCCCAGCAAGCATGTGCATATGCACAGATGCACAGATGCACAGATGTACAGTTCCCATTAGATAGTTTCTAAGCAATATACCTTTTGTGCTGTCACCAAAGACATTCTTGAAACTTTCGTCCGTTCGTTACCTTATTCTGTCATCTTCATTCCTTCATCTTCTTGATATCTTACTACTGTTTATTTTTATTATTATTGTTTCTCTATGTCATATTGGATCTAATATTTTCTTTTCCCCTTTGATTCTCCTTTGAACATTCCACTAGGGGACTGGACTACGCCAAATACTGTGATTCTCCAAAGCTTAATACCACAGGCAATCACCATAACAGAATTTGTTAAACTAAATGTATCAGGAACATCTGGCAAATCTCAAAGTAACACTGTTTCATATTTATTAAATAACATTATATATTTTGATTGCATTTTTCACAGCACCTGTTCAATACACCATCTCAGATTTTCCCTTGTGTCATCATGAAAGTAAAAATAAAAAGAAAATATAAAATAAAATAAACCAAATAAGAAAAAAAATTCTTAAAGCTGTTTTTAAAGAAAATTAATCATCTTTCTAATCCTATTCAAAATCATACTATCTTCTTCATGTAATTATATCAGCTGTTACAATCACCATAACATATTGATTGTTTTTTAAGCCTAAAGATATGAACTAAAGTAATTAACTAAATATTCCTTAGTAATGATGGTCTTCAGGTACTACTCTGACAACATGTACTGTATATTAAATTTGCGTGCTTATTTTTATTCATGTAAAACTGAAACAAGGTTATGGAAATTTTACCAGTCAAAGGCCTAGAGAAAGGAAAAATACATACATAAATAAATGAGTTAATAAACCTGAAGTTGGTTGGGGCATAGATTCATATGGATGATATTCAGCCTGAGAGTTGTGCAAACACAAATGTCCATGGTTTCCACCTGCAGACAAGCACGGCCTGACTCCGTCTGCCCACACAAAAGCTGGTCCACCCAGGGAACCCTAAAGCATCAGACACATGCACAAGAGCGACACAGAGACATGGGACATGAAGTAGGGTGACACTCCTTAAAGCAGCAGCCAGGAGGGTCTAAGGCCTTTCAATGACATTAGATGTCTTGGTGTGGGTTTCCAGATAACATACATTAATGAAACCTTGATAGGCAGTCAGGCCTCTCAAAAGTAAACTTGAGGTCAGCTTAAGAGATTCCTTTAGGATTCTCCTATTTAGCCGCTAAATAAAAAATGTAAAGGAGTTTAATACCACAAGAGTAGATATCTTCTGAAATTAAAAAGAAAAAAACAAAACCAAAAACACAACAAAACCACAAAACCCTCAAATCTGAGAAATGGCTCTAGGTGTCTTCAATGTGACTAATTGTAAGAAATAAGCACTTAAGTTAAATAATTTGTGTTCTAGAAAAGTCTGGTTTTCTTTGATTTCTACTTCATTGAATCACAGAATTATAGAACAGCTCAGGCTGGAAGGAACCTCAAGAGACCCTCTGTTCAACCTTTTGCTGGAAAAGAAGCAAACATGAGATCACCTAGCTCCCTGTCCAGTTGCATTTTGAAAACCTATGGTGATGGGGGCTCTGCCACATCCCTTGGAAGGCTGTCCAAGTGAATGACTGTCTTCTTAGTATAAGTAATTTCTTTCTTTTATCAAGCTGAAACCTCTCCAAGTGAAACTTATACTCATCACCCACTGTCCTCTCCATGCGTTTCCTTGTGAAGAGAGCCTCCATCCTCCTTATAGCAAAGCTTCAAGTACCAGTGCCCCTTGAACTTTCTCTCCTACAAGGTGAAATTATGTAGTTCCTTCAGTCTTTCCTCATCAGATGGGTTCTCCAGCATTTTTTTAATCTTCTTGGCCCTCCTTTGGACCTTCTTAAGTTTGTCTGCATCTTTCTTGAACTGGGGGGACCAGAACTGGAGACAGTAATTTAGGTGTGGCCTGACAAGTGCTGAGTGTCTCTCTCCACCAGTAATACCCTTGCAGGTATAGCCCATGATCTGATTTGCCTTTGTTGCTGCAGCAGCACACTTGCTGACTCGTGCTCACCTTGTTCACCAGGACCCCCAGGTCCCTCTCAGCAAGGCTGCTCCCCGGACACACACATCCATCCCAGGTGCAGAACCTTATACTTTGTCAATCTATCATCCATATCACAGTCCAGCCATCCAACCTGTACCTTGCCAATTTGTCCAGGACAAGGCTGTGGGAAGCAGTGTTGAACACTTTACTGAAGTCCAGGTAAACAACATCTGTGATCTCCTGACAAATCAGGTTAATTAGCCATAGTTTGCCTTTAGTAGATTAATGCTGCCTTTTCCCTATTATCTGCATGATTTGATTTGGAATAGTTTTTAGGAGGACACATTACAATTCTTTTCCAGGGAATGAAGTAAAACTAGTGGGCCTGTAGTTTCCTGGGTCTTCTTTGGGCCCTTATTGCAGATGACATTTGTTCTTTTTCAGTCGTAAGGATGTCCCCTGATCCCCAGGACATTTCAATATTATAGGCAGTGACCTTGCAACAATGGCAGCCACTTCTCTTAAACCCTGGGGTGGATTCTGTTCAGGGACATAAATTTGTGTGGGTTGAGCTCTTGTAAGAGGCCACAGACCAGTCCAACTACTGGTGTGTTGACATGTGCATTGTCATACTTTCCTGACCCCATAATCTGATATTGAGTCAATATAATTAGTAATTCATAGAGTATATAGATGTACTTTCATGAGTATAAAGTAATAAGTTAGAGCTGCATCAAAAGGTACTCTAATTGTTACTACATTCTCCTAAATATATTTTATGAAAAAATTTTATATATATTTATACAATACAGTATCAAGTGGGAATAGATATGGAAACTAAAACAGGGCTTTGACTATTTCTTTATTTTGTTATCCTTAACATTTTTAACTGAGTGACTTTTTATGATTGTTATATTTTTAACACCTGTATGAAGGACAGAAGTAACTAGAAAAACATTAGGTATTTTTCTTATTTTGCCGGTCTGAGTGTAGGTGAACAGAATAAAGTGATTTAAGGAAGTAGATTATCACTGTGTCAGCCATATACTTGGGAAAATAAAATATAAATGGAAGTGAGTTAAAGTATTAAATGTAGAAATCTGAGCATTTATCAAAATTGTGGAGCCTAAAATGACCATTTTGGGGCGTATCTGATGTCTAAATGTGCAGCTCAGGCAAAGGAATAATTAAGGGATGAAATTTGCTTTGCACTTAGCATCTTTAATTAAGTATTCCAGAATTCTGAGTTTGGATAAATTACGCTTTACACTGTTTCTCTCTGAAATGGCCCACAAAGATCTTTAGTATGGACCACAAACTGCAGCAGTGTGAGGCATTCTGCAACACATAAGCTACCTAAATGTGTGAGACAAAGTCATAATCTTTCAAAACCTCATCTACCATAGTATAATTACATGATTACACCTCTGAACTTCTCATTTCATCTTACTTTAACCTGTTAATCAAAAATGTTTTATAATAGAGATGAGTGATAATACCCCTGTGTTTTGGAAGGTTACTTGAATTTTAATAATATTCTGTTTTTCAAGGTTCGTAATATATTTTCAATTTACTATAGTTTGATCTTGGCAATGGAAGTTTCTTTCTGTTAGATGAAAGTGTAAGGAATGTACCTTGGTTTCCTACAGAATAAGTCATAAATAAGAACTCTTTTTCCCTTTTAAATAAAAATGCTAAAAAAAGATAGAAGTTAATTTTAAGATTATTTTAAATATGTCTTGGAAAGAAAAAAATATTGAAAACTTTATCCCTGGCCAAAAAAATTAGGAGTTTTCCTGACAAAATTGCATTTACAATATTATTGTAAGTACCACTTGCAAAGTGTAGTTATCTAACCACAGTGAAGTAATATTAACTAAGTGACTCATTCTGGGTCTTGAAGCACAAAAATGGATGAAATTAGTCAAATTTGGATAGTAAATTCAGGGAAAAGAAAATATCACAATACATTTAATTCTTCAGTTCAGATCGAGACAGGTTGGCTTTCAGCTTCAAATAAATATAATGAGTAAGTAGGTAAGAAAGATGTAGAAATAACAGTTTTGTTGGAAAGTATACCTCCAAAAGTGGGGAAAAAATGGTACTCAAAGTAGTAAGTGCGAGCTATGTTTTCCATCGTCTCCAGTGTAGCAAAGCCAGTCACTGGGGGGAAAAAATGCACAAAATATTTTCCTTCATAAAAGAACTGAGAGAATTTATATTTTATATGCCGTTTTTTTAAAGGAGTGATATTATTCTGATTGCATAGAATGAAATTAAACAGAACCTGTTGGGTCAAAATTAACACAAAATTAAACAGTAACAAACATAAGACAGGATCTTTTATTAAAAGTATTTGATAGATCCAAAAAAAAAAAACAACCTGTTAATTTGAAGATACCTCTGTGTTTAATCTGGAAAACAGGATTTTTTTTTTCTCAAGACTAAAACTAGTATCAAAGGAAACTGCAGGACCTCAGCATTTCTGAATTAGGAATGATGAAACTAATATGCATATAGATGTGAATTAATTAATAAGTCTATATGTGACAGAGACAAAAGGCAGAGTCAATGAGATGCTGTCACAGAAAAACAGTGTGGGTTGTTTTTTTCTTTCCAAACAGAAATGTGATTAACTCAGATGAGGAAAAAATGTAAAAAGCAAGTATCCAGAGGCTATGTGCATAAGTGAATTTATTTTTTATCATTTCACTCAGTACTTTTTTTTCACTTCAGTTGTTGCTATTTAAGTTGAAGTGAAAAACTGTTCTTTCACTCTTCGAAGCCTTTTTGTCAGTCACTGACACCATATCCTTGAGTGAAAATGCTTACATATGTTGAAGTCAGTTGGGCTTGTTATGATAAAATAGAGAGTAGGAAGGGAATGAGGAATGATTTTATTTTGTTTCAGGATTGCATGATAACATTTCGTAGTGGGAGAGGCAAAGCATTGTCTGATGAAGAAAGAGTATTTGAGATGCACTTATAGTGAACTTAAAGTAATTCTGCAAAGATGACAATCACCAACGGCAAAAGAGATTCAGTGAGCTATATCTAAAATACTGAAATACAAGAGAAAAGATTTCTTAGAAAATATGTGAATTTATTCTGCACAATAAAATGTCAGTCATTGTTAATGGATCACCTTAATTATCTTTTCTGGAAAATATTTTATTTTTAATATTTATGTACACATTCAAACAGAAGGCTCATCAAATAATAATTAAGAATCATAACATTTTTTAAAAGTGTTGATCTTCTGTTGTTGGCCTTCCCTCTGGTTTTCATCCCGATGATGTATTGTACCAATGCATCACTAGGACAGCATTGGTCAGAGCTCTTAAAGATTATGCACTGTTGACAGACACTTTTATAGCACTTTTGTTGTAATAATGCACTATTATGGTATTTCAGTATAACATATGGAAAAAAAAGAGCCATATTGGAAAAAAAAAAAAAGGAATATATACCTGAAAAATCAACAGATTATTAGAGATTTCATAATATATTTTGTAAAGAATAGAAGTATTGCTTATACAGGTGAGCTTCAACTTTTAAATAGTCCACATTTTCTGAGAGCTAAATTTATTATAATCAACAGAAAAGGACCTTAACTACCAGGCTATTTTTTGCGTGATTCTATTTCTATACAATGTATCAGAAAATTGTCATGTTTGTCTTTAAGCCAGGTGTTGTCTTTCATATCATGTGGCTTACCTTAGAGTTACAAGTTGTGAAGTATCTTTTCCACTTCTTGATTTTTAAAGGACATGAGTTGCCCTTTGAAGCAGGCATTTAGAGAAATTTGGCACATGGTCCTGAAAGCCACTTTGATAACATTATTTAGAATTAACTGTCAGAACTGACAGGTAGGACCATCTGTCTGCTGTGCCTCTTTCTGTTTTAAGATACATTAACTAGGGACAGACTTTGAGTATTGCGTTGGGTTTTCATGGCTAGGTTTGGGTCTACAGGGTTGGCTTCTGTGAGAAGCCGCCAGAAGCTTCCTCCGTGTGCAGAAGAGCCAATGCCAGCCAGCTCCAAGATGGATGTGCCGCTGGCCAAAGCTGGAGCCAACCAGAAGTGATGGCAACACCTCTATGATAACATATTTAAGAAGAAGAAAAAGAAATTAATGTGCATAAGTGATTGCTCTCAGAGAGAAGTGGAGTGAGAATATGTGGGAGGAACAACTCTGCAGATACCAAGGTCAGTGAAGAAGCAGGGGAAAGAGGTGCTCCAAGTGCTGAAGCTGAGATTACCCTTCAGCCTGGGGTGAAGACCATGGTGAGTCAGGCTGGATGTCTGCAGCCCATAGAGATCCACGGGGATGCAGAGATCCACCTGGAGCCCATGGAGGGGACCCACACCAGAGCAGCTGGATGCCTGAGAGGAGGCTGTGAACCCATAGGAGGCACATGTTGGAGCAGATTCCCGGCAGGGACATGTGGACTTGTGAAGAGAGTAGCCCACCCTGGATCAGGTCTGTTTTCAGAATTTATGACCCTGTAGGGAATCCATGCTGTAGCAGGGGCAGGAAGGAGCTGTGGTGGTGTATCCTTGATGCCTTAGGATTTTAGCTTTTATGTTTTTCATATATTTGTAATTCTGCAATTCTTTAGCGTATCACTCTAAATTCCATATAGACTGTTAGCTACTGTTCTCTCATTTTGGTCAGACAAAACAATCCCTCTCTAGGCGTGAAACTCAAGGACACCTTACTGTCTCAGGCCCTGAGAAATGTAAACAAAAGTGAGTTGGGGGGGAGCAAACTTGGGGTAAATGACTTCATTACCTGAAGCTGTAATCGGAGGATTAATCCCCGATATGCAAATGGATCAAACTTATAGAAGTATGAAAACTCGTGACCTCATCGTCCATTTTTGGGTGTAGCCCCTGGGTGGGCTTTGTCTGCCCAAAGTGTGCTGAAGGCCCTTCAATAAATATAATCGCTTTTTATTCTCTTAATTTTGTCTAGCCTCTGCTTTTAGGTAGTTCCACAAGGCAACATCCTCCCCCTACTCCCCTATTCCAGGCCACATTAAGAACTAAGAAATGCTCATTAGGCCTTGGCCCTTGATGAACAGCACCTGGGCTGAGCTCCTCTTGAGCTTATCAGAAATACTGTCTGCTCCCAGGAACGGGTGCTGTCTAATGAGTTCCTCCTTTTTTTTTGTGAACAGCCTTGGAACCTTTTTTTTTTTTTGCCTGAATAGCATAACATTCTTGTTCTCACACTTTTAAAGAAAGTTGCTGATGCAAAATGTGGCCAGGGTGAAACATTGTTTGAAAAAAGCCCACCTTGTTGTGGCCTATAAACAGCAGTCCAAAATGAGAGCCTTTGAGCTCTTTTGGACCACAGAGGTCAGTGCTGTCACTTTTATATTAAATCTGTTTTTACTGATACCTTTCCTGGTGATTCTTTAAGTGATCTCAAAACACTCATTTGTAACAGGAGGGAGAGGTTGGGTGAAGGTGTTTTAATATCTGTTTTTACTTCTCAATATCCTGCTCTAATTTTATTAGGACTAAATTCAATTCATATCCCCGATTCGAGCCTGTTTTGTCCATGATGGTATTTGGTGAGTGATCTGTCTTCTGGACATTATCTCAACCCATGAACCCTTTGTTATATTTTCTCTTCCCTGTCCAGTTGTGGAGTGGGAGAGTGGTGGGTGCCTGGCATCCAGCCAGTGTCAACCCACTACAAGTATGTACGTTGTGAAACTGTATATTGCATCATTCAGTCTTGCAAGGAGTCCTAAGTTCATCTATATTAGAAGTAATATTTAAAAGTCCCTGAGATTCAGATGAGCATTGCACCTTATCCATAAGGCAGTCGACCTCATTTAATCAGAAGGGAAAAGTCAGCTACCTAAGAGAATTTGCAGTGTAATCACTCACACATAGGAAATTGAAGGTTATTCTTACAATGATTTTTCTTTTTGTCATACAGAAATTAATCTTAATTAGAGAGAGTCAAGGATTTCATTGCTATTCCCTTACCAAATATTAAGTCAGTGAATATCTTAAAATTGTACAGTCACTGTGTAAAACAAGAGATTGCAGATGAACACTGGTCACCATTGCAAAGACGCAGAATAATTCGTCAGTTAAATACTTACGTTTAACAAAGCTTTTACTGAAGATGGTTTTAATGAAGATTCTAGTGTAACTGATTGTCACAATCCATCCTATCCTCTTATTAGACGGTATTCCTAACTACTTTCTATTCTGTTTGTTTGTGGGGCACAGTAGGTGGTTCACTATTATACCTCAAGATTAACAGGGAAGGAAATGGAGACCAGCATCTGGAAAGACCTCTAAGCTGGAGACCAGGTGAAACACTCAAATTCTGGGCATGGAAACTGGATGATCTGAAAGTCAGTGTTTGAAGGACCAGTAAATGTGGCTGGGCATGTGACTTAGTGGTGGTATGCGTCCATTCCGATAAGCAAATTTCACTAGTGGATAGCCCTAAGGAGGAGTAGGGTTGTCCCAATTTCTGTTGCTCATGTTTATTTGAGTGTTGCTTATGTTTGTGTGTATGCCTATAAAAGTTCTGCTCACCTGTGTTTGTGTCCTTCTGGGTCCATATTTTGTGTGTTTTTTGGGGCAAGCCTTTTGTGAGCGCACACTCAACCTCACCGCTGGCAGGACACGTCTAAGAACCACAGCAGTCTCTCCTCCAGCCAGCCAGGAAGGGTGGTATCTCCCAAGTCTTCAAGTCAAACCTAAGTTTTCTTTTCCTTCTACAAATACGAACTCAAACCCCCCAGAAAACACAAAACAACAGAAATATGTATCTCTACCTTAGTAATAGAGGGAGTTTACATAATAGATTTAGACATAAGGTACCTAGTAACTGCTGAACAAAAGCAGGACAGGGAGTACACTCCAATACTAACACTTATTTTTCAGGTTTTTTAACATTTAAATTATTTCCTGACTCTGGTTTTTATTATTCCATTTATCCATCTTCATGAAAATCTGACACAAATTATACTGGCTTTAAGTATTATGGATGCCAAACATTTGACACCTGATCTTAGGTCTAGGGATTAGCAGGACATTTTTAATTTAGCAGTACAGACAGCCTCACAGGCCTAATTTTTAGGTGGCTAAAATTAAATGGGGAAAAGTAGAAGACTTGTAAAGCTGCTATTTAATAATATGTAATTAACCTTTTTGAAGTCTTTGTTCTAATTCCTATTGTGGCCCTAAAATGAAAAAAATAAAACAAGAGCTGCTAAGCAAATAAAATCTAGGCATTCTCCTGAAAGATCATGGGGTACCTATTAACTTCATAGGCTTTCTAACTTTTTCATGAATTAAAGTTTTTTTTTAGTCAGAGTCTCTAAATTAGGAAAAAAAACATTCAAACCAATAATATATATTATTCCTGAATGTGTGTGTTTAGGTGAACTGGATGGGGATGTAGGAAAGAAAAAGTAGCGACCTGCTAGAGAATATACACAAAGCTAATACTTTAGAGGAAAAGACAAAAATTTCAAAATTGAAAATGGAGAAAGGAAGGATTCATCTTTCTAAGATATACGCAAAGAATGAATACCATTTAGAAAGAAAAATTTAAAGTGTGTGTATGTGTCCATATGATTGAAAATCAGAGAGAAATTATCTTTAGAAAAATAATGCTTGAACGTTAATATATTAAAGTATTGCAACCACAGGTTTCAATAAGGGTCTGGAATTAACATAGAAAAAAATTGTGATTCTTCTTGAAGTCAAAGGATTGCTAGATAGCTAAGATTAGAGGAAGTGATATAACAAAATCAACAGTAATTGGAATTGCTAGTAGGTAATAAGCCTATACAAATTTATGATTAACTTAAACCTAAATCTTTCAAATGTCATACAGCTCACTGACTTCAATAATAAAACAAGCAAAAATGTAGCTTATCAGTTACTTTTTATAAAAGTTATATGTCACATCCTTAGATTGAATGGTCCTGCACAGATAATTTGAATTCTGAGGATTCCTCTGGCTTTTATCAGCAGAAGTTTGGATCACACAGCATACTTTTTTCCTTCAAAATATATTTCATTGTCATCTAACAGTAGCTAAAAGTTACCTTAAAGGGTAAAAAAAATGCGTTACTGTACATCTGTAATATTTTCACTAGAGGATTTAAATTGAAATATCTGGATCAATGGTTTAAAAATATATATTGCTCTTTGAAATGTGAAAGACCTTGTGCATTCTTTGAACTTGGGAGAAAAATTAAGTTCAGTGACTCTTGCATGCTATTCAGGAGCTGTCCATTACTGAATAATAGTTAAACAATACAAAGAACTTCAAAAATATAATGGTTAGATAAAGTTATTCATACATGAATAGCACATTATCATCAACTGAATAACAGAAATATCATTTATCATTGTCAGTCACTGAAAACTCATGCACAGTGTAAAAGACCGTTGATTACTGAATAATTTTGAATAATTTTCGAATAAAACTTTACCAGCTTAGTTTATTTTCCCATTGCAGCAATAGTAATAATGTGATACCTCATTTTCTTAATACCTTTGCATATATTTTATATCAGTCCATCATTATTTTTAATTGCCAAGGCAAAACTAGCAATGAAAATTGTACAGAAAATCTGTAGAACTTTGAGTCTGAATTCTCTTTAGCATTAAATGACTTCTGTGTGCTAAAATAGGCTTTCAGCTTCCTAGGAAGCAAATTTATTTTCATGATAGTTTGCATCTTCCTGATAATACTTAAGAAAAACACTATTCCTAACATAGGAGAATATAACTTTTTTTTTCTTAGTGTGCATAAGGACAAGGTTTCTTTAATACTTCTTAACAGCATAGGAATTTAAACTTACATGTGGTAATAGCAGGGCATTATTATAATAGCAGTGCATTATTATTATATGAACTGAGTTGCTGCTCAGACTGCTGTTATTAATTCTAAATTTGAAAACTTACGGCTCGCCTACACCACCTCCGACCTGAAACAGTGTGAAGATCCAGTAGAGAAGGCTTCTTCATATGAGTATGTATATATAAGTTTAGAATTTTTAACCTGGGGGAAAAAAGGCAAAGTCACACAGAGGAAACTGCTATTAGTGAGAAACTGTATGTCCAATTTCAGTACCTTGTTTAGGTGGTGCTCTCTTTAGATATCTGGAGTTTCACTAAATTGCAGGAGAATATGTCAATCAAGTCCTAAAATATGTATTGAAATGCTTAAGAAAATATGAGGGATCTACTCCACCCCACCTATGCTTTTGTTTATTAAGTGGGAAAGGTCAATGCTTGAGAAGGATGTAGGAGCACTCTCTACTCTTGCCAAAGTAGAGCTGACATGATTCACAACCCTTTTTCATGAGTCTTGTAGATTTGCTGTGTCTAAGTCTTCAGAACTGGGTTTTTGATGTGGGCATTTGTAGCAAGTCTAGAGGCAAGTATGGGTTGAAGTGGAGGATTTATATGCCAACATAGGCACTACAGCCTAGAGTTACACAAGATTTAATCAGATGAGTTTAATAAGCAAGACTGAAGGAGTAACTTGTTAAAAAAGAGACAGTGAAGATATTTTAGCTCTTTCTTTCTCTCCAGGAAAAGCTAACCATGCAGCTGAATGATCCTTAAGACCTCATCAATACAGAAAAAAATATGATCAAAAAAGATTAAATGCAATTACGGAAGCATAAGGACCAAGGAAAATCCGAATTGCTGGCTTTGTCAAGTATGTTTTGTAATCCCAGTTATAATTCATCTAGTCATTTTAATTTGCATCATGCATGAGACTTTTAGACACTAATCACTAGACAGAGTTATTTTGTGTTGCTTTCTGATTGCAGGCAGTGCAATTGGTAATGAATTACCAGGGTAATTCAGATTGTCAAGGAAAAGTGAACATTTTTATTATAGTATCTAATTCTATTTGTTCAAATAGCTCCAAAGACTATGCACAACTAATGTAAAAATCTGTCCCAATAGCTGCCGTTATTTGTCTGAGAAACAGTCCAACAAACAGAGCATGTGGAAGTTTGCTTTCCCAAAATTCAGAGTTCTGAGTTTGCTCTATGTCTGGCCCATATTCTTCAGGATTGTAAACTCCACCAGTGTATGGTTACAGTCAGCCCAGGCTGCCTCCACTCCTGTCATCACCAACTTGCTCAGTTGCATCGGGGATCATCAGGTACAGTATCACTTCCCTGCTTGCAGGGCTGTCTGTTACCTCATGTAAGAAGTTATGCTCCCTGCATTCCAAGAGTAGCTGTGCTACATTTGCAGAAGGTACCAGGCTGACTGAAGTCCCCCAGCAGGAAAAGTATCTGCAGGCGTGTTACTTTCTGGAGCTGGAGTAGGAAGGCTTCAGCAACAGGCACCTTGTAGTGGACACCAATCACAAGACTCCCTTTGTTGCCTTGCTCTCTGATTCTTACCCAGAAGCTTTCAACTTGTTTATGGGTGTTTTTCAGAGAGCTCTTCACACTATCCATGTCTTGATGTAGACAGCATCTCTCTGCCCTTCCTTCCATGCCTGTGCCTTCTGAACAGGCTGTAGCCATTGGATGCATCACACCATGAATGGTGATTCCATCACTTCCCTGGATAGCCTACTCCAAGACTTGGCCACCATTTTAGTGAAGAGATTTTTCCTAATACTCAAACTAAACCTCCTGAAGCACAACTTGAGGCCATTTCCTCTCATCCTATTGCTTGTCACTTGGGAAAAGAGACCAACATTCACCTTCCCACAACCTCCTTTCAGGTAGGTGTAGAGAGAGATAAGGTTTCCCTGAGCCTCCTTTTCTCCAGGCTAAAGAATCTCAGTTTCCTCAGCTGCTCCTCACAGGACTTGTTCTCTAGATCTTTTACCAGCTTCATTGCTGATCTTTGGAAATCACTGGTCTTCACTTAGGGCCTGATCACATATATTCAATAAGTAGCAGAGAAGACTGCAACAGCGTAAAACCATCAGGCAAGAGCAAGCGAGGAAAAGATGCACCTTAGTTACAACTTCCCCGTTGATGAGTTCTCAGGCTAGAGCACCTGGACTCTAAGGATAAGACTTAACAAGATAGTTGTCAGTGCTAAATGTTCAACTTCAGATCTATGGCAATGTATGGCAATGCCACACATTCTATATAATTTAGAATATAATGCTTAAAAAGTGAGAGTTTTGTATCAGCAGCAATGATCATAAATAATTTGCAAGAACTGACTATTTGCAAGAAATATGTTGCTAATGAATATACTTATCAAACTTTAGTTTTGCAGTTTAAGACTGGCCAGATTTGTGAGTCTTCTAAACACTCCATAGCAACCTGCAACACCCTCATATAAGTATACATATATATTCGTTTGCCACAAAGGAGAGGAAGATAAATGTCTCAGATTTTCAGACATTCACTTGGATATAGGAGCCTCTGTCCTGTGTTTCAGTGTCCTTAGCTTTTCCCCTTAACCATCCAGTAATATTATTTGCTTAATGTCTAAATTTTTGGAAAAATAAGGAAGAGAGAAATCCCATCTGAACTCAGGTTTCTGAAGAAAGGCAAGGAAGGTGGTCAGAAGAAAGAATTATTGGAGAGAAATAGAGTTAGAAAAGAAATAAGGAATACATATAAAGGACTGAAGAGAAAGAAGGCAAAAAAACAAAATTAAAAAAAAAAAGAATAGCTAAAAGACCATCTGTTATTGACCCAGCCAAAATGGAACAAACTTAGAAAAGAAAAAAATAGAATACAATCAAGAGAAATAATATAAATTATGCTCCTATACCAGCCCACTAAATAGAAAGTTTACTAGCAATACTTTAAAGGAAATTGATTGCATATCTGTCCTACTTTCCTTTAAATACTGCAATTTGTAGATCGACTGCCTTTAAGAATATTCTCTAATCATACTTTCTTGGGAATTCAATATTTGTAAGAAAATAGCCTTGGAGAAGCTGTATCTGGACAAGGAAAACAAGTGCTTTTCTTCCAAGTTACTGGGTTTAGGTAGAGGCTACATTTGTCAAGGCCTGTTTACAGATGCGTCCTGTGCCAGTACAGATTTATTAAGAAATCACTGTTTTGTTTTTAAATAAACAAGAAATTGAAAAAAAAAATAACATAACTTTAAACCTATGATGATATCTTTATACCAAATTAATATGGAAAAAATGAAAATGACAAACTAGTAAAAATATAATAATGCCTGTTATATTTGAACAATTGTATCTTCTCGCTCCAAAATATTAGTGTTTCTGATTACTATAATAAATGCATTTTTCCACTAAAAGTAATAAAGCGTGTATGAAACATCTTCATAAATATGTTTCGAATAGAATAAGCAATTAGTCTTTAGTTCAAAAAGGGAAAATCAATCAAAACTTTGTTTCTTTGTGTACTAGATTTATCCTTTATTATAATTAGAATATGAGCAGATAGACCATATGAGAGATGGCATATGAAAGGCATAAACCACTTCTGTAGGAGGTTATTATCAGAGAATTAGGATTTACAGAACAGATATTTGCTAACGGCTTGAAGTTATTTTTCAGTTTTGTGCATTTTTATTACTATGACTAACAGGATTAAACACTGTACAATGATAAGATTTTTAATATGCTTTCTTTTTTTTTTTCTTTATTTTAACACTGAATGCTTTCAATATTGTTTTCTTAGGACTTTTTTGTCAACAAGGAACAATGACCAACAGCTTACATTCACTCCTTAGCAAGCAGAATGCAGAATACTATAAAAGTATTAGCCTCTGTCATCTCTCATAAAATGTATCAGCAGCCATACCTTCACACTTTTTAAATACAGGTAGATTTATTTCCTAATAAACTGCATTCTGCACATAGCCTCGAATGATGTGTCCCACAATTGTTATGAAGATCAAATCGGTAATCCTAAAATTTCTTAAACCCCATCTAAATTATTTTTCAGGATTTTCAGACCTATGTTCATATCACCATCTATTACATTCTCCTATTTAGAATACATATCAATGAATATATAAATAAGCTATTCTAATGGTACTGAGGTCACAGAGCTTTTCCTTTGTTGCTTTTTTTCATAATTATTACAGAAAATAATTTATATGCGGTATACAGTCTCTAAGTTTTAATAAAGTTAAAGAATTAACCTGTCTGAATACTGTGAAAGCTCTCACTAAAAAAATACAAACTTTAAACTACACATAAGAGAATCAATACTACTACTGTGAGTATACAGAATATTTTTCATAAAGAAAAATAGCACTGACAATATAGACAGAACAGTGACTATTAGCGAATAAGAGCATGGGAAAGTAATGTAAGCTTTTCAGTGGGATTTATAATTGCCTTGTATTAACTTAGCTAAAAGTCAATGTATATTTTACCATCTATTTTCAAATTATTTTACTAATGAATATCTATTAGCCATCATATACAACATATGGGCATAATCTGTGTAGATATACTAATGCTGTGTAAGATATCTCAAAAAATTACAACTGAAACATGATAGATTTTGTCATTACCTTCTGTCAAAAAGGGAGAGCTTAGATGTGCAAAATTAAGTCAGTGGGGACTTTTCCATGAATTTCAGTTGGAGCTGAAAAGGTAGTTCAAAGTAGGCACATGAATCACCCAGACCACCAGGTGACCACTAAGACAGCAACATCAGAAACATCGACATTGCAAGTAATAAAAAGGAGATACAAGCTGACCAGAGCTGAGGATCAAGTTGCAAAGTAAAATTCCTCTCAGCATTCATAGGAAATCTGTGAATTCTGATGATTACCTCTTCTCTTTGTGCTTCCCTGAGGAAGCTTCCTTCTTGGTATAAAACCCCTGTTGTTTCTACTATTCTGTAAACATTCCATTCTGAAATGCTGTTTGAAGAGCATGAGCCCAGTTTTTCCCAAAGCCTTCCTCTTCCATGGTGGTTCAGACTGTGTGCGCCAAAAAAGACAAGCCCTGGCCTTTGCAATAGCCTCCTCTGGTGCATAAACCTAATCATTAAAATAAAGATAACACAGAGTAGCAAGAAGTCATTACAAATCTATGAATTCAGTTATTTTTTAAATTCCAATTCCATTTTATGTTATAGAAGAGATGAGATTATATTAGATTTTATTAATAAATATTTAGTTCCTAGATTTCAAAACACACTTATAGATAGCATGCATGACGTTCAGCTGAGATAAAGTTACACAGTTATATAATTCTTTACAGCTCATGGAAAGTCCTCATGAAAGAACATTTCTTAAACTGGTTAACTATTTAATCTGCATTGAAATAACTTTATTCTGTCAAAAGTTAGAAAAAAAATTGGTTTTGCATTCCTAATCAACGTTATTGTTTCCCATACTAGCATTGCTTGACATTTCTAACGCTATTGTAAAACAGAAGGTATATGTTCTTTAATAACAAAAATGTTGCTTTTTACTTATTTTTAGAATGCATAATTCAGAAGCTATTTAAAAATGTAAATTATTGTAGCAAAACATCATGGGGCCATAAAGATTTATAAGCTGTTAAATGATCTTCAGGGCAGAAGCAAATAACATGTAACACCTGGCATAGACAGTATGTTTAGCAATAATACAAATCCTTTATGGTACATTAACACCTTCAGAAATGAATAATGTCCTAAAATCAATTTCACAAAAAGTTACAGATGAGGGTCAGCACGTAATGTAATTGCGCTGAGCAAAATCAGCAAATAGAATTTATCTAACTCTTCTGTGCACGCTCTCTTACCATTAATATTCCCTAACAAACAGAATTTAAGGTGTGTTTGTGATGGATGTTATTTATTTCTTCGAGGATCTGAACTATTTTGCTATTTATCAGAATTAGAGTTATTATGCATCCTATTCCTCATTATGTGCCTAATTAATTTGCTATATTAAAAATTCATCTTACTTTGTTCAGATCAGGCAAGCCAAAACCTTTTAATTTTATTGTCCTCAAAAGATTAATTTTCTTTGCTACCATAAGGACTAATAATTTATTCATATTACCTGAATCAATCAGAAAATCAGTTTCCCCCCCCCACATTTATTGCAAAGCTAAAGGGCTTCTCTAAGCATTGTTTTCCTGCAAATATGAAATATTTAATTGACAGGAATGGTGCTAGATTGAACTAAATATTGTGAACTTTTTCAATACACATAGGGGTATATCACAGCTTCACCATGGAAGTAAGACAGCAAATGGTCCTGCTGAACATTATAACTTTAGTGAAACTCATTCAAAATGTTGGGTTGGGGTTTTTTACATCGAAAAATAGCTAAGCGGTTGTGAAAATTGATCATATCTATCAGATTCTTAATAATTAATTCCATTATTTGTTTTTCAGTCTGTATCAAAAAACCAGAGCAATTAAAATTTCTATGACAATGCAGTGGAGCCAAGAATTTTGAAAATGAACAAGCAAATAAATAATTAGATGAACAGTATATATATTCTCAACATTCAAAAGACTAAATAATTTTGACAAAAGTTGGTCTTTGATAAAGACAAATATTCAGTTCAACTATGTTCTTTGAAATAGTTACATTATAGATTTATCTGTACATATCTGAAATACATATGTAATAAAATATGTAATTTTGTGTTCAACTGAAGATTTTTTAATCTGTTAGAAAATACTGTAATTTTACAGATTTTTTTATGTTTGATTTTTTATGATTAATCAGACTTTATGAAGACTTTGGTCTCTGACTTCTTTGAATAATTAAAGTGCAAATATAGGTAATTGTGTTTGATCCATATTTTACTCTTTGAAATATTCCAAACTCTAATAAGCAAAAAATTGCAATTGTATCAATTCTTTTTCCCCTTTTACTCCACTGTAGGATGTAGTGTATTTCATATGAAAAATTTATTTGGAATAAAAACTATATAACTTTCTACAGACTATGGGCATATATTAAATCAATGTTCACGCTTTTTACTAAGAAATATGATGGCTAAGGTGTTCCATTTATCATTGAGTCAGAATGAGATTTATCTTGGCAAACATTAACTGTCTTTAAATCTGATATGTAGTCTAAGACATACTATGTTGATTAATTCCATTTCAGAGTCAATGAAAAGAGACTGAAGATATATGACCATGTAAGATACATGTTAAAAACAGACATTTTCAGGTGTACTTTTTCAGTAGATCACTTAATTTATAGGAGGATGAAGAGAAACAAAACGAAACCTATCCTTCAAAAATGTCATTCACCTAAAAGCATATCTGCACTACAACACAGGTAAAAAAAGAAAGGATCCATGTGTGGCACTAATGAAATCTTAGAAATTCGTGAGGTTCTCAAGAAATATCTGGTGAGAGACCAGGGAAGATAGTATTCATGCAAGTCCTGGAAGTTGTCATTGTCCTGAATTTTCTGCAGCGTAAAGTGCGCCTTAAAGATTTGTCTATGACCTTGTAGATTTCAAATTAAGAAAGCAACTATTGTATTTCCAATATGTATTGAAACTTGTAATAAAAACTGATGTTCTGTGAATTAATATTCACTTCAGTAGTAAGTCCGTAGTAGATCCATAGTAGTAGCGGATCCATAAGCATAGAAGTTAACCTGAATGTTTGTCAATTTCATGACCATAATTGAATAATAAATGTAAAGTATTGCAAGAAGTTGAAGTGCTTCATTCTAAAGCTTTCTGAGTCTTGTTTGAACTACTTCTTATTTTTTTTAATATTCTTCAGACTTGTCACCCATAAAAGAAAGGGAAAAATGAGAAATAAATATTTCTTTTGATATCAAATTTTTACTCCATTTTCAGTGACCTCAAAAAATCTTTTTAATATTGATGTCTACATTTTGGGGAAATACATGTTCCATTAAAGTATCACTTTTTATCCAAGTATTTTTATTAATATTTGACTTTTTATCCAAAAGGACAATCTTATTTTCATGTAAATTAAAAAAAAAAAGAAAAGAAAAAATAAAAATCTGCTTAATAATGGCCTTATCAAGCAGAATTATTATACAGGAATATATACAAAGAAAATGCAGGTAAAACCAACACCCTGAGTCTGTGGAGAAGAACTGTGACTCTCCAGAGTAGTGAAAGGCTGGTCCAAGAAGAATGAGTCCCAGTCCTTAACACATGCAAGGGCTGTTTCATGTAAAACTGATACACAAAGAGGTGTTGATAAGAAAACTCAGGCTCTGCATTCTGATATTTTGGATGAGTATTCTTACCTTTAGGTGACTGTTAGCCTTAAACTACTCTCTCCAAAGAGACTCCAAACTGCTTTCTCTTAGAGCAGACGACAGTCTTTTGTAAGCAATAAGGTCCTGAAGAGCATTAAAAATTATTCTTTAAGAATACGAAATTCACAGGATTGTTCCTCTCAGGCTGCATCTATCCCAGTAAATCTAAAAGCCAAGTTATGGCCTTGAATACTGTCACACTTCTTTCTGACTGCCTGCGTGCTTTTCAGCATGTTTTGTCCCACGCCAGCTAGCATGCTCCCAGAAGACATCAGATGTGGTCTGGAGAATTACAAACTTCCTGCAAATAATGTGGTCAAGGCCACCCTGCTCTGACATGGAAGTAAATCTGTCCCCGCAGATGTGAATCAGCATTTCACATGCCTGTGGGGGCAGAGGAAAATCTCCTGCCCTCTTTAACAACATGTAAACGTAGTCTGACAGAAGAAGACAAAATTTTTGGATCCTATGCTAGGGATAGGCATAAATATTTGTTGTTTTGTAAAAACACATCTTAAAACATGTTCAAAAGTTTAAGGTCAAAAGCCAACAGATTACACAGTTAAATATCCCCACGATTAAGCAGCACTGAACACAAGTGTTTAAGAATCTAATTCTGGATTCAGGTCCTGTAATTTCTATATGTAATTAGCTTCAGTAAACTTTCTAGACTTTTTTTATTATATTTAATAACCACTTTTGACTTATTTTGCACTCAAAATACCCGAAATACTAGACATTACACTTTTGTGGGATTTATATATCACTTATTAGACATTTCCCCGTCAACACAGCAGATGCTAAGAATGAGATTTTGCAACGCTTGCCTAAAAGCATGGATCATCTCACAGCATTGGGAAACCAGGCAGAGATAGGTAGCAACAAAAGTTTTTTAACATGTAGTGGTACCACACTACCTTCTCAGTCCTGTATGCTGTTATGGAGTGGGTGTCTACAGGGCCCAGTTCTATTAAATATGTTTACATATGTTACTGTAAAAAAATGTGCATACGTGTATTTCTGGATTTGAAAAGTTTATTATCCAGACATTTAGGAATTACTGCTAAAGAAGTCCTTGTAAAACATGAATTTGTCAACTTACCACAAAACCCGGCCTTCCAGGTCCTTATGTAAATTGCCATGGAGTATCAATTCTCTGTTCAATCAGGGATGATTTTTCAGCATGATATTCTACAGTGTTTAATTCCTGCCCAAACCAAACACACCTACCTTCATAAATCCTTTATGATCTTTTCTTGTCTAAAGCTGCATATGCCTCATGCATCCTTCTACTCTGTTCCATAAACAATTCATAGAAACAGCATGAGCTATGGTCTTTTAATGTACAAAACATATTCGAATTGTTTGGTTGTCTTAACGGTACTAATACATTTAAATTGTACCAGTGGATTTTAATAATTTAGTAGTGGTGTCACATATAGGAAACCTCTGATGCAATAATATAAAGTTAAAAGGGTTTGTGGTTTCTGGGTTTACTCTTTATGGCAGCTGTTAACTATTTTGTATGGAAGGTACACTCTTTGGAAATGTCTTTTAATGCAAAATTCTTTTGATTTTTGTTCAAGTTAATTAAATCTACTTTGACAGCATATTTGTCACATTCTGATTTTTTTTTCTATTGTAAAATTTCAGCATATACATACATTATTGGCTATTAGTAAACAGATATCACAAATACATACATATATATATATTTATACTTAGCAAGAGTAATAATGATCCCGGATTGATACAAAACTGCAAAAAACCCAGATATTTCAGATACAGTGGAGTTTTAAGACCAAATTTAGATTTTCTACTGAACACAGGTGGATACATTCAGAATCACAAACCTGATAGTCTTCTGTCAACTGCTATTTGACAGTGAAGCACAAAAAAATAGTTAACTTGAGTGACACTTTAACTAGAAGTTTCCTTAGTTTCTTTGTGATGTGCTTCTGCATGTAGCAGAGTTTTTCTGAACTGGCTAGAGCTCAGCAGTCCTGTGAGTAACCTGATGTGGCTAAAGTATGCAAAATTCATACTAGCATGAGCTACTTTTGTAGACAATTATTTTAAGTATACATATGTGTGTGTAAATATATACAAAGATGAGTTGATCTATTCTAATTATTTTTAAAAAATCACTAGTTAGAAATTCAGCAAATGATGGAAAAAATGGCTTTTGTGGTTTTTTCTACCTGAAGAGGTTTTGCACTAGCCATGGACATATATGTTATAATCAGATACTTAAGGTAACTATCATATTTTCTACTGCAGCTACTGCACAAGACCCAGCAAAATAAAAAAAAAAAAAAATAACATAAAGAAAGGAAAAATCAAGAAGAAATGTAGGGATTAGAATAGTTAATATGAAAGTGGAAGAAAAAAACACTGTCTTTGCAGACAAATTCCACTGGTTAAAACACAGAAGCTGTCCATGGATTGCCACTAGATTTAGTCTTCCACCCAACTTGGTAAGGTCTATAACTACTAAAGCTACAAAGCTGTGCTTCTTTTTATGTTTTCTTTGTATGACTCAGTGATTCTTGAATTATGTTCTGCAAAGTGGAACCATCTTAATAGACTTAGTAGCTTACACAATGGTTAGGGCACTTAAGTGGAAAATTGAAATATGGTTTTTAATCTACTCATTCACAGAAAGGAACTGGACCTCTATCTCACTCTTTGTATGTAGTTTTTCTTTAACATAAAGGCAGTTGAAAAAGCAGACAGATTCACTACTGGATTAAAAAAACCCCAAACAATGAAACCACAACAAGCAAACAAACAAACCTGAGTTTTGCTCAATTATTTGGAAGACTAAATGTGGATGACTGACCTTACCTGGAAACTACCGACTCTTAAAAAGATCTTTTTATATATTTTTTGAATGAGGCTTTCAAATGGAAGACTTAAGCTTTGTATCTTCACCTAAAGTACTGTAAGCATTAGATCTAAGCATACTCTTGCTCAGTGCTTTGAATTATCTGGCCCATAGTCAGTGTCTTTAATGTTTCTCTTCTGACCCACATTCACTATTAATGGGTATTTGATATGATTAAGCTTTATTTTAGGTTATAGTCTTTACCAGAGTGAGTGAAGTGGAATTATATCTTCTGTGTGGCAAGATGGCTTGTCAGTATACACATTTATCAGGTATAGTGATAAAGATGCACCTTGCAATTTTGCAGCAGCAGTAAAATCCCCTGGGTAATGGCAAAATGTAATGACATAGATGCTGAGTGAGGTGGTGGCACATCAGAATAAAGTGATAGATTTATGAATGGAGAGATATAAAAGTATACACATCACAGTGCTTGCATCTCTGTGAGAAATTTTTTGAAACTGCTGTCAGGGCACGTATAGAAGAACATACCCTTCGAAAAGATCATAAAATTAAAAGTTATTTATGCTGACAATTTATGTTTTTATGTTATATGACATTCCATGAAAGATACAGAGCAAAATGATATTTTTTTTAATCCAGTATACAGAAACCACTATTACATTTAAGATATTTGAAAACACAGATACATTTTTATGTGCAGTCATCATACAATTTTAAAAGTGAATTAATTGAGTCAAACATAGCCATCCCAAATGATAAAAAACCAAACCCACTCAAATTAAAAAAAAAAAAAAAATCAGCAGTGCATGGTAATTTGGATTTTCACAAAACTTATGTCAGCAATTTTCCATATCTGAGGCAATGGATGGGACAAATTCTAGAAACATAAAACACAAAATTTGCATAAGAAAGACCAATCATACATAAATTGTATAAAATAGTATGTACAATGTGTTATGATTATTGTATTCCTCTGAATAAGCATGTCAAGGATATCTTACATTATAAAAAGGGTAATTTGCATTATCTTATAAAATGGCAATATTTTCCCAGTTTGTTATATTTCATTTATACAATATGCTCATTTGAGTCCTTTTAAATGACATTTAGCAGGAAGATAAGACTTGCAGTGTTGAGACTGTTGGTTTTGTTTCAGGGTTTGGGGGCTTTTTCCGTAAAAACTGCAGACTGCAGAGTTCTCAATTTCCCTCATTGAAAACCATGTAGGGTTTGATGATAACTAACGAAAGACAAACCATTTTAATGAAAAATTCAAATGAAACAGGATTTAAATTTCTATTATTCGGTTGAAAGAATTGTCTAGCTAAAGTAATAAACTTCGAAAGCTTTTTTACTTTTTACCTCTTTTGTTAAGTTATAAAACTACAGTTTTAGAAACCAGACACAGCTCCTACTTTGTGGTTAAAAAAAAGGGTACTGTAATACCCTTTGGGGGCTCTGGGGAAAGACTCTCCTGGATACTTTGTATTGATATATATCCCATCAGAACAACTTCTGCTGATTTCTCTGAGGGACCGTTAAATTGACAGCTTGAATGCAAAAGCAAACACCTTTTCTTACGTGTGTTAGGATAGAAATTCTACACATTATTTTATGTAATATCTTCTTTATGAAATCAATCTGGATAATTTCCAGTAATGAAACTACTGTCCATGCAGTAGCCATAGAGTTAGTTAGGAGAAGATGACAAGTTTTCCAATACTGGGAGAAGACATGTTTTAGTCAAAAGGATATCAAAATTGTGCCTGTTCATCACGGTAAATGAATGGCTTGTTAACAAAATGTCACTGCAGTGTTTGAGAAGCCAGCTGTCAGAAAATTAGAACAGGACTGCCTAAGCCAGGCATAAAAAATAAGCATGTTATTTGTTCATGGACTTTTTGATTGCTTCCATGTCTCCTATTTCTAATAATTTTGCCTAAACAATTTTAAAGAAACAGTTTTTCCTTTGAGGTTTTGTGGGGGTTTTTTGCTTGTTGTTGGTAGAGAGAGGGGCTCTTCTGCAAGAAAAAAAGGAATGTTCTCCTTTACATTTTACTTTGTAAGCACAGGGAAAACTAGTCTGTGTAATTATGCTTGCTGGCAGATTTCTCACATTCCTTGAAACAACGAAGTATCCTGATACCAGTGTATCATTTTGAAGATGCAGAAGGAGCATTTTTGTTAATAACAAGGATGTGGCCAGAGGTAATCTCACATTGCAGATAAACTGCAAGACTTTTGTTTCTGTTTCAGATCAAATCCATACTCCTAAGATTTATAGAAAAAAAATTCTTGCAGGAAAACTATTAAAATCTTCCATGTAGATGAAGGATAATTTTAAGTGCTTGGTTCTGAAGCGTAGGTTAAACAGCTAGAGTGTTTCAAATTGCAGTAGATGGCTTTTTGTGAGCAACGCCATTGAGTACCAAAGGCTTTTTATTTGTTAGATTTTTTCAGTAATTTACTGCCATTACAAGTGAAATGAACTTTAAAACCATGTGTTAAATTTTCACTGAAAGGAGAAGCACAGAGGAGAAGAATTAATATGTTCATACTCTGGGTACAGAACTCAAGAGTAAAAATGTAGTACAATGAGCAGATAGACTGAATATTTTTCAGAAGTTTCTGTGGTAAGAAGTCATGCCTAGTGGACAAAAAGCCAATGGAAAAAATGGCACAAGGAAAATGGAACAGGCAATCAATAGGAAACAAGTCCTAATTAGTGTAAAATGATGAA
This sequence comes from Lycocorax pyrrhopterus obiensis, assembly GCA_014706295.1. Lineage (NCBI taxonomy): Eukaryota > Metazoa > Chordata > Aves > Passeriformes > Paradisaeidae > Lycocorax > Lycocorax pyrrhopterus. Next base: position 55,756,927 of record JACSVZ010000001.1, read on the forward strand.
AAGTGTAGTGTATTGAGGACATGATTTCCTGTCTTCTAAAATTTGTTTTCCCAGTGTAGTAATGACAAAAAAACCCAAGGAAAAATTAGAAGGATCCAAAGTCAGAATGGAGAATTTACTGAAGGAATGAGGAAAAAGGTTAAGCAAACATAAATTTTAAGTTGTTTCTGCTGCACAGTACAGAAAGTCTACAAAAAATTTGTGGATTTACTACTAAAAAAAAAACAAACAAACCCAAAAAACCCAAACAACTTTCTGAAAATAGGGAAGAGAAAAGCAAGATGAAAATGTGCAGGTTCATAGCAGATAAGAGATTGCCTTATGTGATGGACAGGTTTAAAACCTGCCTTTGTGGCTCCTTAGCAGGACTGAACACTGAAGTGAAGAACAGTCTGGTGTGTTCTTAGAGAGAAGCTGAAAGGGAGAAAAAGTTTCTTTCTTCAGTGCCAAAAATACTCAAACCAATCATATGGTAAAATTGAAGTAAAGTATATGTAGCCCGGACTTAAAAAGAGAACAAAGCAACAGAAAACAAAACATAACAAAGTGTAACCGTAAAAAACACACTATTCCCCACAATTAATTCTTTAAAGATTCTATTTGGTAAGGAAATTCCATAAGTTAAGAGCTCATGCTTTCAAAGAATTGTGTGTATGCTACTACAAGGCAGCTAACATTTCTTGTTAGCAAATTTTTCTTCCTCTGGAGAGCAAAAAGAATCTTTACTTACCAATCATTATACTTTCAGTACATGATTTGTTACTTGTTTTGCCAAAATTTAGTGATGCCTCCGAGTCTTCTGGCAATAAATCATGCTCTATCATAGACAATGACTGCTTAGCCAGAAAAATTACAAGAAGCACATGTTGATGACTATTGGATATTAAAAATGTTAACCCTTATATATTCTACTGCTGCCTCCCTGCAAGTAGGGTGGAAAAATTTCCAAAGAAGTGTATCTATGAATCACAGTGGCATCTTAAATACACTGCATTAAAAATGGAAAAAAGGGTTTTCTGTTAAAGGTATTTTGTTTGTATTTTTGATTCTTCCTTAAAAGAAAAAAAAATTCTTTGTGAAATAAATATTTTCCAGTTCTTGTTCAAGAAAGAATAATCCTCTCTCTAATCTTTCTGTTTCAGAAACCTCAAGGACTTTTCAGACACCTGAGAAACCAAATTTATACTTAATTAGGCTATTATACAACCACATTAATCTTCCTGCTGCTATAAAAAATGGTCAAGCTGCTACAGGTTACAGATACTGCAATGATACTGCTCTTGCATCTTAAAACAAAAGACCCACACACAATAAAGCATTTAATTAATCCTCAATATACTGTGCTTGATGTGTTGTGGGTTTTGTATAAAGTATTTTCATTACTACTGACTTTTTGGTTTCTGAGCATTGAAAAGATGAGAGACAATGGAAAAAAACTAAGACCTTTTGCAAAGTCATCTGCAGTATAGCAAGGTTATTTTCAGAAATGAAATGGCAAAGGACTGAATTCAGCATCTTTAAATTAATTGGGTTTTAAATTTAATTTTAAAGGACAATTGTGACATTAAAAATACAACATATAAAAGCTGATTACTTGTGTTGATAGTATAACTGGTCAGCCTTGAATTCATTTCTCAGAGAAGAAGAAATAATAAAATATTATGATTTTTTTTTTAGGAGAAGCATTTAGAATTTCTTCAAGATTAACCCATGTAGTTTTGTCCCATAAGTAAATAGGAGAGGAGGGACAGTGAAATCCAGGGTTCATTGAACGGTCAAACACAATATTCAAGACAATGGAGTTAACCGCTAGCTCTTCTTACTTGGCTCTGAAAAACATTATTTCCCTGCACATGTCTTCTGTGGGAAAGTTCTTATGTTGTCAGCTGTATGAAGAAGGGTATTGGCAGTGAATGTGATCCCAGTAGTGAGCCCCACTGTCACGGTTCCTACTGGGAAAGCAGACTCAGCGTAACATTTCGAATCACTTCAATATACTGATTCAGCATTTCTGATATAAGTAATTTAAAGGAATAAATTTAGCATAACATCAGGTTTGAGTCTAAAATAAGGGACATCCTTCACAATGAGACACATTTGACAGGTAGGTTTTAAGCAAGCAGACTTACATACGTGCCCACAATCCCTAGTGTAAACATAAAAAATAAATAATGCACATTCAGCATGGCTTCATTCAAGTAGAAGTAGTTTAAAGAAAATTGCTGCATGAAGCAAGAAGCTTCTATAGAGTGTCTTCTTGGTAGCTGAATTTAAATTATTTGCTGCATGAATTAGGGACATCATATAATGCACAGATAAATGTCATATAAAAGTGGAGGGGTTCCTTGAACCTTTATGTTTGATCAGTATGCCAATGCCCTGGGAAAGCTGAGACCCTTGTGCCTGACCACTCCGTCAGTGTCCCGTAATGGGGACTCCACTGTACTGGAGGATGATTCAACTAACTTGCCCAGGGATAGCTGCCAACAAATCAGAATCAAATCCTTTATTACAATTTAGAAAGGGAGACCTGGATCTCCCTGCTTTTGTCAAATACGTTATCCACTGTTGGCAACTGCTAGCATCCTTGAGGGACTAAAGCTAAATGGTTTGTGGAGTAACACACTTTATTAACAAGCACACTGATAATAGAAAATTATGATAGGTAAGGTTGGAAGATTGCTGGTGATGGTAACTGACTGCAAAAACAAATTTGAAGCAATATAGAGACAAGCTCAAATCAACAAGGAAAACTAGCTCAAGATAATAATTTAGTGCTCATTAAGTTCCTACCATTAGGTGTCCCTATGGGAGAGAAGTACAAGTTCAGCCCTTCTGATCCCACAAGTTATAATGGAATCTTCTCTAATTTCTAGCCATTCTTGACTCACTTTTACACTATTTCTTTACATTTAGGTGGAGCTTGAGCGACTCTATTCATACATGCTTTTGTTACTGATTGGTGTAAAATTCTCTCTTCGCTCTTAAGGTATAGTCAATAAAATCTGGAGTACTTGCTCAGTGGATACAATGCTCATGTATCCAGTACATGGTGCTATCAGCTTCCCATCCCTGCAAGGATTACCACAAAGCCTGGCCATGGTTTCTTCACTCCACCTTCCATGTCATCCGTCTTAGCGTGTGCTTAAGGTTGCAGGCTGTGTGTGTCAGGAAACACTATGGAATAGACTCCATGCATGCCAATCGCATTCCATCCAGGAAGTAACAATTGCATTTCATCCTATAAATTCCCTACTGTTACAGCTTCTGTTAGAGTGTAAATATAACTTTATTTTTCTCTAATTTTGCTCCCAGTTGTACTCCCACCAAGGACAACAGGACATTGGTTTGTCTAAATGAAAAGAAAAAGACTCTTGTTAAACTACAGGTATTATGTATCTTTACATAGATATAGGGTGAAACCTTGCCCCACTATTATTCTTGGAGGAAAAATATTCAGATGAATATTAAGATGCCTGTTAAGATACAATTATTGAGAGATATCTCTGCAAGAATTAAGGTGCAAATGAGACATATTGCCAAAGTCAATAATACAGATTTTATTTAACAACAAATTTGGGGTAGAGAGATAAAAGAGATGAGAGAGACAGAGAGATCAAGCAGAAGATAGTGACCATCCATGGATCCAGTGTCAGCCTGTTGGTCCTCCTTCAACCCTGGGCTTCTCAGTTGTGCGAGGTCCCAAGGTCGTTAAAAGGTTTTCACTATTTATAGATTTTAGCAAACAAAGAAGTTAATGCTTATTGGCTACATAGTTCTCTTAGTCTGTTGGTTAAATGAGTCCCTCACTTCTAATGCTAATTAGTCCCATGCAGTTGCTTCTTTCCAGAGTTTGCCTGCGGGAATTTTTGTCTGGATGTGTTAACCAGGATGTGCTACCCAGATCTCACCTCTGCCAGGCCTGGAGTTAGAAACATCCTGTCACTCCTTTCTGTGCTTATCTCATTGCAAAGTGCTTCTGTGGCCTAAAGAGTGTTTGAGACAGGCAGCTGTGCTCTATTAGTCCTTACAAAGCCAAAGCTTCCAACCTTGTACTTTACCAGTCCAGTGCAGCCACGTCTTTATCTTCTCTTCCAAAAAATTTGCAAAGTCAATCTTAACACTACTGAAATTAACATGGCACAGGCTTGATGCTGTCACGGCTAGATATTGTAATAACACACTTTTTTGAGTCTGTGCTTGCAGGAGTAACCACTCATAAAGCTGCAGTGATACACTTTGTTATATTATTAATAAAAATATGAGGCAAAATTTACCTGCTTTCCCCAAATCTAATCTTTTGCAATTACAGGTTTACTTATACCAAACAAAAAAAGTTAATGCTTAGTTTACAATTTCCATTGATTTAGATAATGTCTGTAGCGAAGGTATCTCAAAACTGCTTCTTTCCTTTCTCTAAGGTAATCAAAATAATTCTTTTTATCAGTGAATCAGTAAATTAACAGAAAGGACAGCTACATGATTAGTATTTAGAAACATTTGTGCCTCTTACTTAAAATCAAAGATTTTTTGGTGACTGAAGGTCAATGTTGGCTTCAGTAATGAGTTCTGGATCCTGTATGGTCAAAGTAGAGCAAACATCAAGACCATAACTGGACTTCAGAAGATGAGGGATCTCTTCAGAAGAGGAGGGATCACTTCCTCTTCATGAATCTTCTTGAAAGACTCTCATGGGATAGGATCCTGGAATGGAGAGGAGCCTAAGAAAAGCCATTCACATTCACCTTACTCCAAAGTAATCATCACCTCACTAGTATTCCATCTAAAAGAGAAAATAATTTGGGGGAAAAAAAAGTCAGGAGGCCTTTTGAACAAGGAAATCTTGGAAAAAATATAAAAGGAATTTTACAAAAGAGGGAAGAAAGGACAAGTAACCTGAGAAAAGTACAAAGACACTGTCAGAACATCCTTTCCTAACCAGAGACCTGTAATTGAATCTGGCCAGCGACGTCAAAGGCAGCAAGAAATGTTTCTATAGGTACATAGGTGACCAAAGGAAGACTCCAAGAGAAATGTGGGCCTACTGCTGAATGGAAAAAGTGGCACAGGATGTGGAAAAGGCTGAGATACTGAATGCTACCTTTGCCTTAGTCTTTACTAACAAGATCAGTTTCCAGGAATCCCAGGGGCCTGACACCAAGGACAAAGGCTGGAAGACTTTACTTAGGTGGTAAAAGATCAGGGTACGGAATATTTATGCAAAATGGCTATGCAATCCATAATCCCCCGATGGAATACACCCACAGGTACTGATGGAGCTGACTGATGTCATTGTGAAGCCACTCTTGATAATCTCTAAATGGTTGTGGCAGTTAGGAAAAGTGCCTGAAGGTTGAAGGAAATCAAATACCACTTTTATTCTCAAAAGTGGTTCTCAAGGAGCTCCACCTTCATCACCCTTACCTATATCCACAGGAAGGTGAATGACCAACTAATCCTAGAAAATGTTTCCACACAGAAGAAGACAGGCAACAGGAATACTCAGCATGAATTCACCAAAGCAAAATCATGCCTGAGCAGCCTGATAGCTTTCTATGACGAAATGACAGACTTGGTAGTTGAAGGGAAAGCAGTGGATATTGTCCCCCTTGACATCAGTAAGGCTTTTTACACTGTCTCCCCTAAGATTCTCATGGACAAGATGTTGATGTATGGGATGGATGAGGAGTGAGCTGGATTTAAAAGCAGCTGAAAGGCTGGGCCCAGAAGGTGGTGTTCAGTGACACAAAGTCTAGCTGGAACTCAGCAGCTAGCTGGGGATTAATAATGGGCTCAATCCCATTCAACACCTTTGTTAATGATTTGCATGATGGGACAGAGTGCACCCTCAGTAAACTTGCTGATGACACAAAACAAGGAGGAGTGGCTGATATGCCAGAGGGTTGTGCTGTCATCCAGAGTGACCTTGACAGGCTGGAAAAGTGGGTGGACTTTAATGAAGTTCAACAAGGGGAATTCAAGCAAGGGGAAGCTGAACAGAGAAAAGTTCTAAGTCCTGCACCTGGAAAGGAACAACCCAAGGCACCAGTACATGCTGTCCACCACCCAGAGGGAACGCTGCTTCACAGAAAAGGACCTGGGTTTACAGTCGGTCACCAAGTTGAAAATGAAACAGCCATGTACCCTTGTTTCAAAGCAGGCAAATGGTATCCTGGACTGCATTAGCCAGAGCAGGTCAAGGGAGATGGTCTTTCCTGTGTACTCGGCACTACTGAAGCCACACCCGGAGTACTGTGCGCAGTTCTGGGCTTTCCAGTACAAAAGATGATAAAGGGAATGAAGCATTTTCCTGTGAGGAAAGCCAGAGATGGCAGAGACTGTTCAACCTAGAGGGGGTTAATTTAGCAGAACTTTTTAAAAACTTAATATCCAAACAAACTTGAATGTTAAAGCAGATGACCAATGTAATTTAAAGTTTCTTCACTGCTATCAACACAGCTGCAAGTATGGCCTGACATTAATACTGAGTTCCCCTGCAATTCTCAATATTTTAGCTCTTGCTCTCCCTGGTGGATCTGTTTAACATAGCGACACTAATGCTTTCATAAATCTAGATTTTATTGTAAGGAAAGGTTAATTAGCACATTTTCTTCACCTCCAGTAAAAGTCTATATTTATGACAGTGATGTTTTTGGGTTAAAAGAAAATTCAGCTACTATGAACCAACCCTCCATCTAAAAGAAGTTAGATTTAAAACTTATTATAACTTACAGTTCAAAAGACACATAAATTACTATTTATATTTACTGGAACAATTTGGCAAATTAAGCAGACAATCTGAAAACAAGAATTAAAGAAAATTATTCTCTTTCCTTTAATAACTACTGAAAAAAATAAAGGAAAAAAAATCAGAGAAGAAACTAGAATTGTAAGAGCTTTTCTTCAGTGATTAGAGAGTTATTATCTATAGATTCTGTGGTCCTATGAGGCTTTTTCCAATGCTCTGTAAAAAGAGGAATTTTTTTTTCTAAGGCTTGTGAATCAGGGACAAAATGCACACGTAGTGAGTACTTTTGAATTTCTGTGTTTCTTTACTTAGACAACAGCTGACTCAGATCCCCCCTTTTTTTTCTTTTTGCATTAACCTCTACATAAAGCAACACAAATTAGGGGAGTATCTAATAACCCTAGCAGAATACTTTTTATAGTTTTAGTATTTATGTATGTTTCATTAAACCCTTTCACCACATCTCACCTGGAACACAGATTGCTGTTATTCAATAATGTTACAGTATTTTTTGAGCCTGTTTCCCTAATAGTGACAACACTTACTTCCTGTTTTGTTATGATGGAAGACACTACTCACTTCACAAAGAATCGTACTATCACACCTTTGCATAGAGAAGCATGACCTTCCATTATTTATTATTTTCCTTAGCTAATCATATATTCACAGTAATTCAGAGTTGGAAGAGACCCACAAGGATCATCAAGTCCAGCTCTTAAGTAAATGGTCCATGAGGGGATAAACCCCACAGCCCTGGTGATCTTATCACCATTAGAGCCACTCTCTAAGCAACTGAGCTAATCTTGGGGTCACATCATTAATAAACATGCATGTCTGGAAAGCAGGAATCCCTCCAACAAATGGCATAGGCCTAGACAAAAAAGCAGGCTTTAAAAAAAAAAAAAGCCCACAGTGAAAATTGGTATGGTTTGAGAGCAAGGAGGAAGCAGCTTCAGAGGAAATAAATTTTGGTAAGACACAATTTTTAAACCATTTTGGTTCTGGGGGACATGAGTAATAGAGGTTATCAGTTTACAACTGAGTCTGGCAGACACAATTAGGTATTAATATTTCACTGTTAAACAGGACACTGTTTTATGAGCACAATTTTATGAGCTTCTGAGACCATTCCTATAGTTACACTCAGGAACCTAAGGAGAAATTTTTTGCACCGTCTTCAACATAGGAGTATATGCAATCAATAAATACCTACCTGGAGATTCTTCCAACTTTTCTGTATTTCAGATCTTAAGTGAATGAAAATTTCAAACCATATAACTTTCTCAAGATCTTTTCAGCACCTTTTGTTTCATTTCATCCATGAAGTTCTGTGCAAGTACAGGTTATTTTTCTAGGCAATGATTTATGCAATATTTCTGCTTCTGACAGCTGTAGATGAAATAACTATAAGAAGAAAACCAAAATGCAACAGAAAATAATCATTGCTATATCATGGCAAGGTCACTGTTTTAAATTAATTAATTAATTAATTAATTAAAATACAGATACTTCTTGATAGATCATTAAGAAATCTTCAACATCGTAGTCTAAAAGGACATTTAGGATTTTCCAACAACTCTAACAAGGCTGGCAATACCTTCTACTCACCTCTTTCTACTCTTTCTTTATTTTCTGGATATAATACATACACTTAAATATTGGACCTCTTGCATTGGCATTATTAATTCATCTCCCTTCAGAGAAAACGTATTTCCAGTTTTAAAGCTTTCATATGTATTACATTTTAAATGTAATCTAGTAGTAATTTATAATTCCTTATAAAAAAAAAGAAAAAGCAACTTAACTTTGTGTTGGGCAACACATTAATACTTTGAAGAAACTTCTTAAGAAAATCCTTGGAATAATTAAATTGTCAACAGCTAACAGCATCAAAACCAGGTTTTGCTGTTCACCATAATTGCCTCAGCAGGAAAAAACTATCAATATTGCTTTCTGAAGTTCAATGCAGTTTCCATTCAGTGCACTCTTACTTTGATTTTCTAATATATTACTTTGAAACCTGTGAGCTGAGACACTCATTACTTTTGACTACAAATGGCTGCAAAATTGATGGGAAAGCTGATTTAGACAGCACACTCGATAAAAAGCCCCTTTTAAGACGTTTTAGTGACAAAATCTTGGTGACCAAGGATCCATGTGTCTTTCCTGCATAATATGAAAATAGAATTCTGTTTTGCAGTTTTTGCTTCCCACGGAGACAAAAGTAGATTTGAAGATTATGGTCACATCTCCAGCATAATCATATTCACTTTAAAACCTGTAGTACACAGAGAAATATATCTCAGAATTATTTAAATACGTATCATAAAGGTGCTTGTGTATGTTGGAAATAGAGTAAAAAAAGGTACAAATAAAAAAATTAGATATCAGAAACTAACGGAATAAAAATGCAGAGGCACTTTCTGCGTATAAGCCATAAGTATACCAAAGAAAGAGTGGCCAGAGGCTCAAACGAATAAACAAATATTTATATTTTATTCCAAATAAATATTTATATATTGCTTCATTTATATTTTTTCAATCAGCTAAAGCAATCAGGATGTTAACAGATATAAGGAAGCCTGAATTTACTGTAGAAGATGATTTACAAAACTTATTGAAATTGGATTTACCTAGCTTTCTTTGTAGAGAGGTTCTGTCTCTGTAGAAATATTGAATCTATGTCTGAATTCATCCTGTGAATAATCACACTTTTCTCCACTCAGAAAATGTTTAAATTGTCTTTTAAATACAGAACCGAATGAGCATCGCTTATAAACAGTATTTTAGAAAAGAAAGGTCTTATTACCTAAAGTATTTCCATTGCCATTACAACTGAAGTATTCTGCATACAGAAAAGAAATGGTATATTTATTTGAGAGATGAAGAATATCATTGTGACTCATTCGATTCATTGGAAAAATAGACTAGAAGATTTAATACTTGTACAAGTAAAAGGAAATCACAGGAATATTCCAAAATTTTCATCACTCAAAACATCCTTTGCAATATGAGGTATTTCCACCTTTTTGTTCACCTCTTGAAGGGTTCTTACAGAAGGCAGAATTCTGGTGTAGAGAGATAAAATCTGCATTTTCAATGAAAAAATTACAGTTTATGTTTATAAAGAGTTGTGCACTTTTCCACTGGTTTTCTCTATATTAGAACCAATTAGGAAAATTTTACACTAGTATGTCTTGTATTTCATGCCTTGCAGCAAGGGGAATAGTTGTTTTTTCAAAAAAAAATGAAGGCTGAATAGTTGGTTGCAAATGTTTAAAGTTTAGTTTACTTACTTTTTACCTTCAGTGTTTATCATTTGAAAGTAAGCACCACCTGTTCTTGCGGAAATACTTTTTTTGCTTCTGATGGAATCAAGACTGTGTCAGATAGGTTTATACTGACAGGCTGAACAAGACCTTCTACTGTATATTATCTCTACTACTTATTTAGGCACAAACTTACAGTTTTAGTGTCATAATGAATATGTTAGGCATAGATATCCTGGTGAAATATTAATATATATATATAATTTAAAATTGTGAGCAACCCTAGACTTAGCATTTCGATCATATATGTACACAAAGCTTGTAGACTCTTAGAGTTATATCTTTTATTCTGAGGCTAAATTTAATTTTCAGTGAATCACCAGGTATACAAAGTCTCAACATAATCAGTGAAGGATATTTAATTATCTAGATTTTGGTCTAAATATTGGTGAGTTTCTTCCAGGGAAATGCTGAGAGCTACTTGCCTTTTTCCATTGGCTACACTGTGGATTTACCAAGTCTCAACCCTTGCAGAATACAATATATTTAAAAGGATTTTGAGGTATAGGTAAAACTAAGGATCTGACCTTTACTCACTAAATCAGGTTAGTTAACACATATTATTTTATTCCAACAAATAAAACAATGAGCTGTAAAAAAATGACTTCTAATGATTCACAAAATTCATGCTTTTTGAACAAATATATCAGTTATAAATGACTGTAAAACAGAGTTCAAAAACCTTTGTCATACACCAGCAAAACAAATATACACTGTGATTTACTTCTGTAATTTTGTGATGGGGATGATTTTTTTCTTTTTTAAAGCACAATACTATCAACTTTGCATTAATTTGCTGGGTTTTGGGTTTTCTGAAACCTGATGTTGTGCATCAACAACACACAAGACACAGCTTTTGGAGTACTGAAAGTTACTGGGCTTATATTTCAAACCTCTAAATTGTAATTTTGTAATTGCTGCATATATTGTAAAAAAAACCAAAAACCAAAACCACCCCAAAATGTATTGCAGAAATGTGTTGCATAAAAATTTTATTATTTGTCTTCTATCTGATTCTGCCCATTGAGCATTTTTTTTGAATATCCATTATAAACTATCGTATTTAACTGCAGTATTGAGAAGGATCATCACAAAATTATGCTAGAGGATGGATTTGTATCAAAGAGTTAACCCATTAACAAAAGGTAATACAGTTCCTTGAAACCAGCCAGATGGCCTATGATCCATTTTATCTTTCAGCCCCAGATCTAAAAATTGCTTTATTTAAAGCAATTTATAAGAAGCCTTTTTGGCAAAAACATGATAAAATAGAACAGAAATCAACTGAAATTTCCCCTACATATAGAAACAGGTTATAAAACAAGCATTTCTGGATACATATGTACGATACCAACAGGAGGAAAAATATTTTCAATATGACATTTTCATAACTCAGAAAATGTTAATTAGAGATGTTGTGGAGTTTATCCTTGGTGGTACTCAAAATCCAACCAGACACAACCCTGAGCAGCCTGCTCTAGCTGACCCTGATCTGGGCAGGGGTTGGACTAGCAGATGTCCATGTGACTCTTCCAAACAAAATTGTCCTGACTCTATATCCATGGAAGTCTTTGCTTTGCAACCCTGTAATACCACAAAATATTTTAACAGGGAATGTTAAATGATAAGGATCCTGGAAAATTGTACGGAAAGCAGCATTCAAATAAGCATGAAATTTGAAGCTGTAGCAAATATTAGCAAATATTCAACTATAGTCAAAACTTTTAGAAAGTTTGTGTAGTTGGGACAACAGAGGATAAATGCAGTTCAGTGCAAAAAGAAAAAAAAACATTAGTTGGACAACAAGCTGCCAATGCTGGGCAATTTTTATGAAATGAAAATCATTGAGCATAGTGATCTGAAAAAGGGTTTACATTGCTATTCTGAAAAGGAAAGTAAAAAACAAACTCAACCATTCTGCAAGTGACAAAGTGTGGGAGACATACTGTGTTTACAATCGCCTTGTTTTATTAGCAGGGGATTTTACCCCATAAGCTTTCCAGTTTTGCAAAGTAGACTTAGTCTCTTAATGTCAATATGCCAAATTAAAAGTTAATGTTAATGCCATTATTTGTATGATGCTCTTGCAGTCTCATTTACTGCACAATGACTCATTGGCTTCTCTTCACTCCACCATGATTAGATAGGAAAGTGCTATGAACAGAAATGACAGTAACTAAGATGCCAAGTGTAGATATTGGGGTTTTTTTGACCAGAGACTCTGAAGAAGTCAGAAACCCAAACTCTTTTTACACAGCTGTCAGAATTAGTTCTTCCTCTCTATCCTACACATTGTACACAAAGTTGTGCACATAAGCGTGTGCATGCATACGTCTGTGCTTATATATATACACAAGCCCACACAGATACACATGCAACATTGTTTCTATTTTGCTTTGCTGGGACTTATTGCCACGTCCCAGAAAAGTAATTTTCTAGGAATGTTGTTAATTGCAAAAAATAATAGCAGACCTCAGCATCGATGTCAGAATCCAATAATCTCTGACAAAGTTCTTTTAAGTACTTCACCCATGGAGGGCATACTACTTAATATCAAATTCACTTATTTTAAAGATATTACACGGTATTTCTGATTTAGCAGAATGATACAAAATACAGTGCATAACACAACAAAACATGTTACACTCAGCAAGATACAGCAATTGCAATACACAGTTTAGTCACCATATCAATGGGATTTTTTTTACTGGTCTTCGTGAAGTGCTGATTCTCACAGTGCTGGGCAGACCCAGTCACCAGAGAGGAACACATGGGTTGAAACCAGTTTAAGCCTCTTGCCCTCATCAAAGTTCTTGCCCAACTTGTGTGGTTTTATACCCTATGTTGGGCTGAGACCTGCATACACTTCCACCATGTTAGTCTGGCTAAGTAGGGGAGACATTCACAGTCTTTTGAGTGTGAATGATCAGTGAATGAACTCAGGGAGAAACATTTACAGCAGCCATTGATACACCCTAAACCAAAAGCCACCCTCAGGCTGTTGTCACACAGAGGCAGGCTGTTGTGGAACATAGAATGGTGTCACTGGTTTCAGCAACAATATATCTGCCTTTTTCAGATTAAAATTTGCAAAGCCTTCAAAATGTAAAGTAGGCAATTAATGTAATGTGGAAGGGTTTGTTCCAAGCAGAAGGCTAGGCTGACAACTTGAAAAATCTTCAAGAGGAAGAAACTTTTATCCTTAAATTGAAAATAGAGTATAGCTTTATTCTACCCTGATGTCTTCAGAATCCACAGGCATATATGTTCAGAATACTTCTTGCTTCTCTGGACAGCTCAGCTATTAAAAAAAAAAAAAAAAAGGCAATTACAAACAATCATACAAATGACTCAGCTACACAGCATGTCAGCCCAGAGGCCCATCAGTCCAGCATTCTGTCTTAAACAGGAGCTGAAAGGAGATTACTGTGAAGCAGCATAGTAATAGGACCCACATGCAGTGATACTTTCCTAAACTATTCTGCAACCCTCCAGCAATCTGCAAATTCACAAGCCTGAAGTTATATTTTTACTTTCTAATGGCCATCAAGGGAATTATTTCCTCCATATATTTGTAATAACCATAATGCCGTGTGACAAGGATATCTGCACCTTAATTTTACACAGTGAGAATCTACTAAGAGGCAGCTGGACTGATTTCTGCTATTTTTTTAATACTCAAGAGCTAGATCTGTGTTAATTTATACTACTTTTCCCAATACAAACTTTTATCCTCTTCTATACATTCCTAATTAATTCATTCAATGTTGTTGTCCTTAGCTATCTTTCATTCTTCTTGAACAAAAAATATTTTGAAAATTACTAGTTACATTTATGCAGATGGTATGACTGGTATACTCTGATGGATTTTCAGAAGAACTGGTTTAACTTAACAACAAGGAAGTGATTCTTAAATCCAGATGAATTTTTTTTGGTCAAACTACGTGAGATGGAAACTTATACTAAAGTATTCAATGAAAAATGAAAAGAGAATAAAAAATGCTTTTTACAACACAGTTCTTATTTTCTTTATAGCTCATGCTGTCAGCAATGTTCAAATAAGAATAAAAGATTCTCTTCGGCTTGTAATGGAGCTGTTTGTCATTTCTTTTTTTTTCTGATGTTATTTTCAATAAAACTTTCAAGTATACAAGTAGCTACCACAAGGTTAATCATTGTATTGCGCTCAGGCAGCTCATTTGATGTTGCACTTTTTCACAAGCTACCTATATGATTTAGAAGTTTAATTCCCACTTACATTAAATGAAACAGTCCTGTGAAAGAAGACAATGAGATGGTTGTCATGCCCACAAAAAGAAAGCAATTTTTCAGAATTCTACCCGTAACAGTTACAATCCTTTTCTTGTGTATATGAAGCATTTTTTTTTTCTTAGAGGCAATTACTATTTAATTATTCATATAAAATGGAAAATATTTAGAAGCAGAAACTAAGACATATGTAGCCCATATCTGTAACCTGATGAGTTTGGCAATACCTGAGTTACACGGACTGAGGTTAAAGTTTCTGCTTTGATTACAGAGACAAAGTTTGAACCTGAGGCTATGGCTGTGATCTGCTATGCCTGTGTTTTATATTGCTGAATAAAACAAAGGCAGGCATTAATCTGTGGTTCCTGACATAAGCGGCATGGGTAAACTCAAGTTTAGACTAGGTAGAACTCAAGTCTTTTTACCTGTTGGAGGCACAATCCACGATATACAGTCATTAGTCCAAATTTCATCTCAGTTCATGCAGTACTGATACCCTGGCTCTTGATACATTGTCCTTTGACCAAGATCATTGTCATAGACAAATTGCCAACACACTGCCTCTTGACATCCTGACCCTTTACCAGCAGCAGCATCGGCAGGATGCCATCCACATTATCCATGTGCGGTGTGATACTCTCAAATCACTCTGGTGGAGTCAAAAGGCAGTGCAACTCTTATGCGTATTCAGAAGGCATTTGCATGTTTGGCTGTTGCTGCCAGATTACCAGGACATTATGTGTCCCTGGCACTCTGCCAGAGCCCAGCATCACTTATGATCGTGTATTTGCTGTCAGTGATTGGGTGAGTTGTATGCTCATGTTGTTGCTCATCTTTCTTACTGCCTCCAAAAGGTTTATTTTTTTTCTTACATGTTGTCAGACCCCCTTACTGTCCAGGCCAGAGGTATCTAGTCATAACTGTTAAAGTTTTTCATGCCAAAATGTCTGAAATGTGATGATTCCATTGTATACATTAAGCAGTGCTTCTAAAGAAGAGGACATATGCTGTGTGTCTTAGGGCAAGGCTACAGAACATGTGAGAGCGTGTGAGAGTACAAAGCATTCTGACATTAACGTTAGAGGACTATGTAGAGATGAAGGGTCACTCCTCTTGAAGAGGCATCCTGTTGCCTTCTGGAAGCTGTAACTGAAGGGGACTGTTCTCCAAGCTATGCCAAATTATGTTCTTGGGAAAACAACTTTAATGGCTTGACAGAATTAATCAGTGTGGAAGATCTGCACTCAGTGCGTGACTGCATTCACTGATATTCCTTTTCCTGCTCAGAACCAGTTCTAATGTTTGATGGTGTCACCAAGACCACTGAATGGTTTAGTGTCACCAAAAGAAGCAGTCCTGTTCTCTTCAAAACCTCTTTACTCCTCTACTTTCTGTAAAGGTCCTTCCCTCTGCAACTCCACACTTTAGGCCCAGCTTCTTATATGTTTTACTGAACTTCCAAAGGAACACTGACCATTGACAGTTTTGATTCTGTTCGGTAGCTTTTGTTGCTTAGGGGATTTTTGCTTTCTTTCCAGACTGGACATGTTGATTAAGGAGAGAGATACTACCACAGAAACCATTTTGAAACACTTTTTTTTTTTTTCCCCCCACCAAGATGAATTTTTTATGGGTTTCTTTGGAAAAAAAAAAAGGTGTTGTCTGAGTTGTCCAGAAAAAATGAAAATTACTCTGCATATTGCTTGTCTCTTGAATTTTAAGAATAGAATATAGCTGTGGAAAAGATAAATGACTTGAATTCCATCCCAGCTGCAGTTCATTGATTTCCTTTTTAGTCTAAAAATTAACCTTCAAAGACACAGCACTGTACTACAACTTAGGAGACAGTCGCCTGTTGTAAGGATGTGGCTGTCAACACAAGGCGAGCAGTAAAAATGGTTTAAGTCATTAGGAGTAAATACTGTAACTGTGTATGTGTGAGAAACAAATGTCATTTACTGCTAACTACAAAAACTGAAAATCAACTAACAAATGTTTCTGCATTTATAAAGAATTTATTTAAATTCTTCTATCTGGCTTAGAATGAAAGAACAGTTAAACTATACATGGTTAACGTTCATTGACTGTAAAGAGAACTCTGTTCATTAATTATGGCTTTAAAATTGAAAGAAAAACTAAAAGATAAATTGTATAGTACACGAAATAAAATTAAACAGAAGTAAATTCCTGTAAATTTTTCATAATTTAAAAGAAAAATATAGCTATTTTATACAGCAACAACAATATATTTTTTATAAAATATATTTTAAGATTTTAACTTTCTGCAACATCTCCATAAAGTAAGTTTAGTTTTTACTTTTCAAAAGTTTTGCATGAAGGGAGAACCTGGTACTAATATTTTTAGCAAAGCATTAAGCATTTACACCAAAAGAGGAGCAAGGATTATGAAATACTAATTATAACTGAGTACTTATTAAGTATTCCAAGCACCACTAATATTTCTAACACATAAGCCAAACTCTACTGATGTTAATTACATTAATCATCTCATTATCTTCTCTGGGACTGGCATAAATGAGTTAGACAATTAAGGTGGTTCCTTTTTTCACAGATATATCGGTACAACATACAGATTAATACTGATGGGTGTATTGAAATAAAATCCCATTACTTTTCCAAATCACTTAATTTTATTTTCCTATGGAGAAAGAGCAAATATAATATTTCCACAGTATACAAAATATAATTGTCTGTTTAAATTAACTTTTAGAAATTCGGACTTGCTGGAGGTTCTTTTTCTCACTTTTTTCCTTTTCTCAAAAAAAAAAAAAAGGCAAAAATCTTTGTAATGAAATTTTCTACATGAACTTGTAAGTCTTTAATTTATTCTGCAATACCCTGATAAATTTATAAGGGAAAGAAGACTATTGTCCTACACAGATAAAAGAAAGAAAAACCCACAGCACAGAACATAAAGATATTGGTGGTGAAATGACCAGTGATCACTCAACCCATCAAACTCTGTTTTAGAATTGCTTGTCTCTTAGGATGCTGTCTAATTTTTGCAGCTGTTTCAATGCTTCTTGACTCAACAATTATTCTTCATAGGCAATTCTGCATGTTCATGGGTCTCTGCACAATCAAATGCTTCTTGATATCTGCTCTTTCTTTTTTGTCTCCTTTTCCTCTCCTCTCCACCCTGCACAAATCTGACCCCACCAGAGGTTTTTGTCACTATGAAGCTGAGAATACAGTAACTTGTGTTTTAAGTCCGAGAAGCCTTTTTTATTAAATACACCTTTGAAATACTTATTCCTCCCCTCCCCTCCCCTCCCCTCCCCTCCCCTCCCCTCCCCTCCCCTCCCCTTCCCTTCCCTTCCCTTCCCTTCCCTTCCCTTCCCTTCACTTCCCTTCCCTTCCCTTCCCTTCCCTTCCCTTCCCTTCCCTTCCCTTCGCAAAAAAAAAAAAAAGCAAACAAACAGAAAGAAAAGCCCACACCAAGCTGTTATTATTATTAGATTAGAGAATGGGAATGCTTGAGAGAGACTTCAAAAGAAATATTATCAATTTGCTGATAACTTTGTCTGGGGTGGGATATTCATATGTATAAAAGAAATTCCAAAAATCGGTGAAAGATTGTATCACAGGACGAGGTTCCAAAGAAAGATTGTGCCAATGCTAGTTGTTGTAGTGCCTCAGATGATTTAAAGACAAATAAGTGATATTTTATAGGTCCCTGACTTTTTACATGCATCCTCTGGAGAAAAAAAAAAAGAAAAAAGAAAATGAGAGTTTTCTAACAATATTCAAATTTTCCGATGACTACTGTTTAGAACTGTGAGCACTGTATAATCTAATATGAAAAAAAACAGCAAAATAAATATTTCAATAAAATAAAAATGTAAGGCTTCTCTTTGTTCATCTGTAATTCAATTAGATATATTTTTAGAAAAAATTCCAAACTTGTTTGTCGGTAGAACACTTGATTATTTCTGCTGTTGATTTATCACTTCACAGAGGTAATTTTTCTCTTTTCTTCTACTTTGAACTGTTTTCTGTTATCACTTTTTCATTTTCTATATAGATGAATATATATATATTCTATATATATGAATTTCAAATTATTCTGTAACTTTTTTGTTTAATCTGCAATAATTGAATGTTATGTTTCAAACATTTTCTTTTTGTAATGTTGATACTAGAACTGGCCATGTCATTCTATTATTATTTCCACCCATGAACAGTGAAGAAGTACCTTTGTCATTGCTCAGTACTATTGTCTCTATCCAATCTTTAATCTTTACAAAAATCACACTGGCACAGTCATTTCCATTTCATTCAGATTGTATTGACTTCTTCGTCTTATTTCAGATAGTTCCGGAAAATGTAAGATATGTTTCTTTTCCTTTTTGAAATTTAAAAGCCCGTGGAAAATTCTGTTGTTGAAATGATTATTTCTCTTCAGAAGAAACAAAGGTTACTCTTCTTACAGTGTGCATATTTCAGTTCTCTTGCTTCTTACAGCTCATATTGCAACATAAATACAACCTTTGAATTATAGTATTTTCTTAATGTTTTTGAGAAGAGTCCCTTTGAAGTCTGATGAAAAGAGTACAGAGAGAACCTTTCATAATACTTCTTATATGGATTTCTCTTATAATAATTGATTCTTGTTCACAAAATGGAAACTTCTTGTTGCCATGGTTCATACAGCGTTTGCTGTTAATTGGATATCCGTCTTGCTGAAACTTAAAACTGTGTTTTACTGATGTTGCGTGCTGAAATGTTATTATACTTTAGGTTAACGCAAATTTGGGGCCCAGGGTGCGTATCTCTCTGTCTTAGCACTACTCTGAAAAAAAGAAACAAACTCTAAGAAGGAGATATTTCTGAATTCTTGCAATTTTTTTCAACTTAAATGTATCAATATATGTGTATCTAGTCTCATATGCATAAAATTATTGTTTCAGCTGTTATCATTTAACTTCAATCTTATAGAAAATAGTAGAATTCTTGAAGTATTTTGGGATTTTTAGCTCCTAATAATTTGAGTAGGTTTACTTTCACCTTTTACCTTTTTTCTTATGACATTAGTCACTATTAATGAATATTTGAGCATCCAAAACCAGATATTTCTTCCTCCCGAATACCTTATGAACTTAAATGAGACAAAGGAAATTCAGTTTTAGATAGGAAAAAAAATGAAAGGCATGATGACAAAGAAGAGCAGAGAAATGAAGATTAAACAAATTGTATAGATGAAAGCATAAAAGTTTTTTGTTCAATAAATTCTGGAGCACTAGACCTAGTTTTATAAAGGATATAAAGTAGCTGATAACATTCTGTTTCCTCTCCAAAATGTGTATCCTTTATGAATTAGCTTTGACCTATATTCCGTAGTGTCATCAACTTCTGGTATTTGGAGAACAATTTGGCCTTATGTCTAATTACTGAAGTATAGAGCAAAGAGTTTGCTGAACAAGAATGCTTACTACTGAAGATACTTGATGTTTAAACCACTACCCTTTAATTATGAAAACACTAAAGAATCAGTTCTGATGTTTGTAATGGATTTTCATAAGCAAATCCTCTGACAGTTGCATTTGAAGACTTAGCTCTTATTCCCCCTGCCAGAGTTTGGTCCAAAGGGCTTCAGCATACAGGGGTTCTGACACAAATTTCAGTGGTGATTTCTTCAGTGTCTCTTGCTTGTTCATCAATGCTAAGATATTTGGGGTTTTTTCTTAAGACATCATAACATGATAAAGAACAGCTGCTCAAATTAAATTTTCCATTGAAAAATCTCAAAAACATATCAGTGAAAAATATTGGTTCAAATTAAAAGAAAAATAAACAAATTATATATTATGTTCATTGCAGCGTACCACTTTTCTGGTAGAAAACAAATTTTCCTAAATTTTGCTTGCTGATTGAATGTTCAGGAGTTCATTTAAGGTCTTCATCATTGGGATGTAATGGATGCAAAGTTGCAAAGTCAGGAATATCTTGTATTATGTAACCATCAGGTGGTTCCTCCTAAGTAGCAGGGACAAGTATTGATTCGTGGGGTCCATAAGTGGAGTGTAATATTGGTCACTTTCACTTCTCATTTTTGTTGTTTTCTGGTGTATCCAGGAGGCTTTTCCTGGCCAGAAACCAGTATTTTCCTGTTTTCTACCCCTAAAATTATCTCCGCGTGCCACTAAACCAGGATTTTAAAATGTTAATTTAAAACTAGGATATACAATTCATAGATGGTGTATTCAAAAAAAGAAAAAAAGATACATTTTTAAATTTTATTTTATTTATGATTGCCATGATTTAACCCTGGTCAGCAGCCAAGACCCACACAGCTGCTTGCTCACTCCCCCACCAGTTTGAAGTGGGAGAGAATCAGGGGGTAAAAGGTAGGAAACTCCTGGGTTAAGATAAAGACATGCACAGAAGCAAAGCAAAGCAAGGAATTAATTCACTGCTTCCCATGTGCAGGCAGGTGTTCAGCCATCTCCAGGAGAGCAGGGACCCATCACACGTAACAGTGGCTTGGGAAGACAAACACCACTATTTCATCCCCCTTCCTTCTTCTTCCCCTCTCTTTATATACTGACCATGATGCCATATGGTCTGGAATATCGCTTTGGTCAGTTTGGGTCACCCACCGTGGCTGTGTCTCCTTCCAGCCTCCCATGCCCAGCACCAACAAAAACATCTCTATATTATCAACCCTGTGCTCATCACAAATCCAAAACACTGCCCTATACTAGCCACTGTGAAAAAAATTAACTCTACTCCATCCCAAACCAGCACAGTGAGCTACAATCTCAGAGTAGAAGATTAAAAAAAATAGGGTGTTGTCACTTTATAGAGCCCTGAAATACTGAATTAATATATCTGCATAGTGCTTCAGCAATCTCTTTAAGCACCTGAAAACCAACATGTACTTAGAAACCACTTGTTTATTGCTATTCTTCCTAACTCATACTCATTTCACTTCATGTCATCCATTTTATTTAATTTGGACACAATAGCTACATGGGTAAACACCAAAATAATCCCTGCTAGTAATGTTAATGTATCAGTAATTCCATATTTTATACACACTCAGTAAAGTGCATTGAGACACAAGAAGTTAAACACTTCATAAAATAAGCCAGAGCCACAGCGTTCGCGGGCGCTGTGTCAGGCTGTTTACCTGGCTAGCCAGTGGGGACAACCCCAGGCACAGTCTGACTCTGCACTGTCACCCAGGGGAGAGTCCCGTCCCTCTTGGGTGGTTGTGGGTACGCTTATCCAGGGAGAAACAGAGCTCAATAATATGGGCACGAACCTTTCTGTAGCACCTGGCTTCAGTGTCAGAAAATGGTCCTGGTTGTGTTTAATTTATTAGACCTGACAAGTATGATTAAGTACAAAAGAGCAGATGCATTTTATTCCTTGAAATGGGCTTTAAAGTTAGTTGAGTTTAATGGAAAAGAACCTTTTAAACTTACTGGCATGTAAAAAGGCAGAGAGCAATTTCATCTAAATTTAGATCTCTACCAGCTGCCATTGAAGTTATCCTACTCTCTCATTATGGCCAAAGGAGAGGAATAAATACCTCCACATCTAATTTACAGTAGTTGCCTATCTTATAACAACCTGAAATTTCTTCTGTAGGTGTTTATTTTCCTGTCACTGATTACAAAGTGATCCTTGTCCAGATTCTGAAGGTTAACTTTTAGAGCTCTAAGAATTGCTTCGAAATTAATTCTAACCTGAATTAGCTGTTAGCTTTCTGAAAGTAAAGTACTAGGAGATTTTTTCCCTGATGTATCACACCACCATCAGTTTCTGCTGTTTTCTTTTGTAGGAAGTGAAAGTTTGAAACTAGGTTGACTAAGCAGAGGTTTTTAAAACTATGTAACCTAGAAGTATACTTATATCAGAGCTTATACTCTACCTTTTGTTTGCTTTGTTTACCAGAAGTCCTTGAATCAGGGATTTTGAGTAACTTAAAGGGCATATGTATATAACACTGATCATAAGAAATATCCGTGTTTTTAGGGTTTGTATACAGAATAAAAATATTGATAGAATGATGAGAGCAGATACATATCTGTGGTAAAACTGTAAATAGTTTCATAGAAGAAATTCTGCTCTGGCAATTTTTTCACTTGCAAGTCAGACTGAAATGGCACTATCATTATATGTTGTATTATTTCTCTGTCACTTGTAGGATCAGAAAAATTATTGTCAAAACTTTCATCATCTTATCACTGTGAAAATCTCAAATAAATATCACCGCCTTCTCGTCTTTTGCCTGAAAGAGTAATCTCCATACTACTATAATGGTAAAGTAAAAAGGCATACTGGTAACATGTACCGTGACTTTTTTTTTAAGAAACAAACAAAAAAAAAAAAAAAAACCAGCAGTGGAAAAGCAAAGAAAATGGACAAGACAAACCATATATGTCCACTTAGGGAGGTACCCACAAATAGTGACCAAATTTAGCTTAAATTACATTGACCTTTTCAGAATTTAAGGAGAGAGAATTTTAATTAAGGAGAACATTTTCTTACCTTCAAGACTAAACCTCCATTATTAGATACTTAAACTATAAATAGAAATATATTTTATTAATTTCTGTTGTACTCTCATAGTTTCATACTTGAACTCTTTTCTTACTTGAACACTTGAATATTCTAAAGTAAATATTTTTTGTAGATGTATGTGCAATTTGTTTAATTTTTTTATTCTTCTGGTTTCTGTTTGTTTTTTTTTTTTAATAATTACACTAGCCCACTTTACGGAATAGTGGAAAAATCACAGAATCGTAAAATGGGTTGGGTTGGAAGGTACCTTAAAGATCAACCAGTTCCAACAACCCTACCATAGGCAGGGATGCCTATAGTTAGACCAGGTTGCTCAAATCTCCATCCAACCTGACCTTGAACATTTCCAGGGAATACAATGTTCATTCTGTTAGAATCTTTAGAAATGGTAAACTTCTGAAGTTGTAAAACCTAAAAAAGTACCCTAAAACACCCCTAAAAGATGTAAGCTAAATTCCAAGTTATACCAACTGACTCTATGGGTCCCAGATCCATGATCAAAGGTACAGCACTATTCTTTACCCCTCCTAATTTTAAAATTTCTCTTTTCTTCACAGGATTGACTCTAGGACAGACTCAATTATTTGACCTCTTTCTACCAACTCTGCCTGCTTGCCTGCCTTGCCAATGCCTAAATCTTGACAGGAATAAATTAACCTCTAACATAGAATTGAATCAGAAAATTTATGCCTTATGCACATTTGATAAAAATGACAGATGCTTGCACAACTGGCTTACTTGAAAATCTGCAGTTCCACTAGAAGTATTATCAGTCCCTAACTCTATATGCTGTGTATTCAAAAAATACCATTTTACTTTCCCCCAGTGTAGCTGTTTGAACCTGTCTGGATGCCAGGCACCCAGCAAGACACTCTATCACTCCCATCCTCAGCAGGACAGGGGCAGAAAGCAAGATGAAAAAAAAACCTTGTGGGCCAAGATAAAGGCAGTTTACTAACACAGAAGTGGATGTCATGAGTGCACAAGCAAAGGAAAATAAAGACAAAAATTTTATTCTTTACTTCCCATCAGCAAGCAATGTCTGGCCATTTCCCAGGAAGAAGGGCTTCAGCACATGCCATGGTTGCTTCAGAGGACAAATGCTGTAAATAACAAATGATGAATGCCCCTCTCCCTCAGCCTTTTTTCTCCTTTGTCTTAGCTTTTATTGTTGGACAGATTTCATACAACATGGAATACCCCTTTGGTCAGTTTGAGTCAGCTGTTTTGGTTTTGTGCCCTTCCAAGGTCTTGCTCACCCCCAGCCTGCTGGTGAGAGTGGAATGTTGGAGAGACAGCGCTGATGCTGTGCCAGCCCAGTTCAGCAGGAGCCAAAACACTGTGGTGTTACCAAAACTTTTCCAGCTACCTATGCAAAGCACAGAGCTGTGAGGGCTGCTGTGGGGAAAATTAACTCCATCTCAGCTAGACACAACACACCCAGCTTAAAAAAAATTATAATAATAAATGAATAATGATAATAATAAATTTAAATAACAACAAAAAATGCTGAAACTTTTCTGAAGTTTTTGTTCTGTATTTATGTTCTGTAGGCATCCTATTCACGCTCCAAACTGATAAGAACTCTCAATTACTTTTGATAATCAGGCAGATGCACAGAGACATGATATGTCCACAGACACATTCTGGGGTTTTATAATGCATATAGAAATTAATACTGAAGTTTGCAATGGATTTAATAGAAAGAGAAAACCTTAGAGTCCTTACTAAGCCACTTCCTTCTGATAGGATTAATGAGTGCTGGACTTCATTAATTTTAAGTATCTGTTCTGAATGAAGTGTTCTCCTTAATTATTTAGCAACATAAAGCTAGTATGGCGTCAGGCTCACAGCAGACCTTAAGCTGGGAAATTTCCCTTTACCTTGTATTTTTTAGATTTTCAGATCCATGTGTATTTTACCTTCCTTTTTTTTTTCTTTTCTTTGTCTTTTTTTTTTTCCCAAGAGAGCGAATAATTTAATACTATCATTGAAATTCATAGTTATAATTAAACAGTGTTGTATGCACTGCTGGACAGACAGACACTGCCAAGCATCAACTAGACCGGCAAAGGTCAACAATATTTCAGATGTACCAACATAAACTCAAAGAATTCAGCGTTCAAAATGATAAATTTTATTTCCATCTGAGAATGTAGTTCCAAGTCATCTGACCACATTCTAAGTCATTTCAGCTGGCTTTGGATATCCACCACTATGAGTAAGAATGAATTCTGATCACTGTCTTTGCTGATTATGGTTTACTGTAATTAAATTCTCTCCGGAATATGACAGCACTCTGGAACAATCTGAAGGTCGTTATGCTCTTGCTGATGCTGGTGTGTGCAGAGGTAAGGTTGATTACTGTCAACGTGGAAATAAAAAAAGCTGAAACCAATGACATCTTAAAAGAAGAGTTGTGGACAGAGGTCTCTCCCCACGCGTAGTGCAGCAGTCATGTGGCTATCAGGACACTGAGTATTCTGGCTGCTAATGATTAGAGAAGATTACAAGAGGCATAACAGGTTTTTGAAGTTGTTACAGTTTTTATAAATGAAGCAATATGGTGAAACATGGAATCTTAGAGAAGATGAACTATTTTTGTTCTCATAAATCACTTTTGTTATTGTGGGCAGGATATTGCATGGAAATTATCCCATAGCTGCAACTGCAGTAGTTTGCTTTTACATTATTGTAAGTGTGAACAGAGAAGTATCTCAAGACAAATTTCCGCTCTTTTCTTTAAGAAGGGGAATAAGAAAATCTTAAGGAACTAGAGGCCCATCAGTCTGCCATACCCCTCTGTAAGCCATGACCAGTTGCAGGAAGGACGAGGAAGTGAATAGGGATAGCTGACAAAAGAGAAGCAAGGTCCATTTGGTAGTCTTCAAGGAAGACAAAATGTGCTCTGTTGACTTTGTAACGTATTTAAAGATCAAAAAGTTGGGACAGAGGGCCTCAACAAGTTCAAAGACAATAACCAGTTTCAGGGAGCAGCTGATAAGACGGAGAAAGCTGCTACCTAGAGGAACCTCCACAGCCTGGAGGAATATCATCACTTTCAACAAAGGCAAATGGGAAGACGTGCACTTGGATGGAATAATTCCAGTGCAACCATGAGGACTAGGCTTTTGCTGGTTAGAAAGCAGGCTGCTGGAAAAGCACAGAGATGTGAAGGAGAAGAAGCTAAACACGAGTCATCAGTAGTCCCATGCAGCAAAGAAAGAAAGGCAATCACCTGCTGGACTGTATTAAGACAGAAGCCAGCTGCCACCAGGTGCCACCTGAAGTACTGAACCTTGCACTCAAAGGTTTGCAGTACAAGGAAGATTTTAACATGTTGGAATTGAATCAAGTACAGAGCTATAAGGGACTTTGGGGTGTTTGAGCACTAGACATGTCACTGAGAGGAAACACGACACTGCTGGCTTCTCTCTATCAAGCAGAGACAGCAAAATGTAGACTGTCAGGGAAATGCTTTCTCATAACTCATACATGCACATCATTGGTGGCTAGCCTACTTTTGGCTGGGATAGAGTTAATTTTCCTCCTACCGGGCAGTATAGTGCTGTGTTTTGGGTTCAGTATGAGAATAACTTTAATAACACACCAATGTTTCAGTTGCTCCTCAGTAGTGCTCACCCTAAGCCAAGGAGTTCTCCATTGCCCACACTCTGCCAGTGAGAAAGGACACAAGAAGCTGTGAGGGAGGATAAAACCAGGACAGCTGATCTGAAGTGGACAAAAGGATTTTTCCTACCTGATAAAACATCACGCTCAGTATGCAGACTGAGAGAAGTAGGCTGTGAGCTGTTAGGGGACTGACAGGTACTGGTTGGTAGGTGGTGAGCGACTGTTTCGTGCATCACTTGGGGTTTTTGTTTTCTTGCATTTTCCCTCTCTCTCTCTCTCTCTTGATCTCTCTCTGCTATTTCCCTTTCCACTGTAATTATTCATATTATTGTATTTTACTTTATCTCAATTATTAAACTGGCCTTATCTCAACCCACAAGTTTTACTTTTCTCTGATTCTCCTCCCGAACCCTCCAGGGAGTGGGAGGAGCAAGTGAGTGGCTCTACTGTTTTCTATTGTTGTGATTTTTTACAGATAAATACTGTAAGGATATGTGAATGAAAACTGTCTGCTCTTCTAAAGACATGTGGTAGATGACCTTTTCAAAAAAAAAAAAACTCAAACAAACATACAAACCAACACCAAAAAAAAACCAACCCTAATCACAGAACAACAGAATTGTTTAAGCTGGAAAAGGCCTTAAAGGTCATTGAGACCAACCTTCTTTTACAAAACATGAACATCAAGCAACTTGTTAGACTAGGGTATTTGTGTAATGCTAACTCCTCAGAGAGTTTCACTGTCGTATGCCTGTCATACGCAATTGGTTTTAGTCCTTTCTCTTTCCTATCCCTAGCAGTGAATTTTATAATTTTCACCACAGGAGCATCCGATATTTTAACTGGCAACAAATACCTGTATAAAATACTGAAGAAATAGCAAACACAATCTCCTTGAGTTGTTTAATGGACGTTAACAATAGCAATTAAAAAGTCCTTTAATAATCTCACATGCAATCACATTAAATGCCTGTAAATAATAAAAACATCAAAAACACATATAGAAATTGGAAGAATATCCTGTGCTATTGTTACGATCCAGCCAGTGAGAGGTGCCTCTGCCTGAATTAAGGTGCAAGCAAAACCATATGCTGAAGTCAATAATAGGGATTTTATTTAACAGTAAACATGAGGCAGAGAGATGGAAAGAAATAGAAAAGGGGTTGGGGGTGCTGCTAAGCTCAATCTTTAGTTCTCTGACTGGTCCCCTGAGCAGGATCAGTTGCTGATGCAGAATATTTTCTGCTCATGTAACACAATGGTGACCAGAAACAACCCCTTTTCCCAATGAGGATACCTTCAGCAGAAGTAGCCCCTAGAAGTGAAATCACTACTTAGCAAGAAATATCAAAAACAGAGAGGAAAAACAACAAAAAAAGGCAAAACCCAAGAATACAATTTTTTTATTCTAAATGCGATGTCACTTTTTAAATTAATTAAATATCTTCAAGAGAACTATTTTAGTCTGTTTCATTGAAGAGAAAACTAGTTTTTCTTTCTTGAGGTTTATACTCCAGTATCCGGATCTCTGTCAAAGAACCCACTCTTCATGACCAATTTTGGCTCTGAAATCTTTTAAATAAGGCTCAGGACGATTAAGGTTCTGAGGAAAAAAAAAAAAAAAGCAAACCAAAAGTTTCCTCTTTGTGTTTAAACCCTCAGTGGTAAACACTAAGAACAAACACCCCTAAAAAAAGCTCATAATGCCAAGGCCAACCGTGGGAACTAACCTTTTGTACTCAACTTTTCTATGTTCAAATGTATAGAAATAACTCCTCAGCTTCAGATCACAAGCCTTGTTTCTTCAGAAGTATCAGTTCATAGTTTATAAGTTAGGAATCAAGAGACAATGTGTAGCAGATTCTGGACTTCAAAGAAAAAGAGAAAAAGCAGGAATAATCAGAGCAAGAGGAAGGGCAGACCCTTTAAAATCTCAGGCACAAACAGTTGTTAAAATAGATCAATCCGTTATTCAGACTGTGTCAGTTGATTTGCTTAAAGCCTTGGTTTGACCTTTGCACCTCTTAAGTAAGTAGCTTTTGAGATCCTTCTTCTTAGAAAACTCTGTTTTCTGGAGCCAACCCTGAGGGAAAAATTGCTTAGCAATGAACCCTTAGCAGAGTATCACCTTCTACAAGACCCTTCTCACCTCAAAAGATCATGCATCCTAAGAGCCTAAGGTCTAAGTTCCGTCTGTGGAAGCACTAAATGTTTAGGGGAAGAAAGTAAGAAATAGTGTGAAGTAAGCAACTGGTAAATATGATTTTTGACATTAATAATAAAGAGTCATAGATTTTGTACTTATAATGCAATGATGGGTCTAAGGGCTTGTCAGGGTTTGCATTGGTCTGACCTGATTTTGGGCATTGCCTAGAGGTCTAGTGACCACTGCTGCAGCCACAATATAGCTGAAAATCTGTAAATATCACATACAGTAGAGACATGAGAAACCCAGTGATAATGTTACTGCTTAGTAATGGCTGGTGGAAGATGCAGTGTGCAGCTTTCAGACTTCAGGTGAGCATTGGACTCCCCCTGAACACCAAACTCCTCCTACAGAAAACTCTTGGTGTTGACAACTCACTGTTATACTCCACTACATCCCTGCTTCAGAGAGATGTGACCAGCCTTTGGGCCTAGAAAACATAAACAGATAAGAAAAACCATCAAAAAGATGGTGTAAATATTTACTTTTAAAGCATAACAGTTTTAGAAAATTATTAAAGTGCTTTTCCACTATAAATTTTGACTTAAAAAGCTGGCATTACCACAATGGATCCGAAAAATAAATGGGACATTCTGATTCTATTGTTAAGAATTACAGACTAACACTAAATTCCTATCTGCATTCCAGTGTTTAACCACACTGACAGAAAGACAATATTTTCTTATACTGACACAAGATATCCCATATTTCAGTTTCTGCCCATTGTGTCTCATCCTGTTACATCTTAGAGTCTGGTTCTGTCTTCTTTACACCTTCCCAGCAGTATTTACACACCTTGATCCCCCTGAGCTTTCTCTTCTCAAGACTCACCAGTCCAAGATCTTTCAGACTCTCCTTGTATGAGAGATGTTTCACACACCAAATCACCTCCAGTGCCCTTCTGTGGACTTGGTGCAGTTTGTGCATGTCTCCCTTGTAGTAGGGAGCACAAACCTGGGCCCAGCACTAATGATGCATCTCACCAGTACCAATCACCTTCTTGTCCTAGCATGTTTGGAAATGGTATCCAGAACTATTTGCTCCGTTACCTTCTCAGGGACTGAAGCAAGGTTGATGGTTATGTAGTTCCAGTAGTTTTGTTGTTTTTCTCTTATGTCCTAGAAGCAGCTCCAAAAACTTTGATATACATTCCCTTTTTACAGCTAAAGCATGAGTACAGGTAAAGAATATGTACAAACCACATTCTTTATTAAAGTTTGTGTTAGTCAGAGTTACAGCCTGTACCTTATACCATGCCTGGAATCCTTTGAAAATACAAACAAATTTACTAATTTCTTCTTCTACTTAAAACAAATTAAGTTATAATCATCATATTAATTAGTGCATTCACAATTTCATATGTGCATCTTTTGAACTCACAATGAGATATCCCTTTTTTAAATCCTGTTGTACCTTGGTCATTTTTAAGCAGTATGAAATCTCTGAGAGTTTTCTTCCTTCTCATACAAATTATCAGTATTTTGGACCAGATATTTTTCAAAATCTTTTAACATCTGTTTTACTGATGTTTTCATACATATATGAAGTGTAAATAAGGCAATAGTGCATACATTGCTAAACATACATATTTACAGTTCTAGAGTTCATGCTTTCTTCATTTAAACACATCTTTTCCCCTTGGAAATAAATCTTTTTTTTTTAGAGAGCCACCTTTCTCTGATAATGTACTTTTGATACTTTTCCAGATTTATGCTATTTGGCTTTTATTTATCTACTTCAAATTATTTTTTGATTCATGTAGAAAGTGATATTAAAATGAATAAATATTTAATTATTTTTTTCTGAAAATTTTAAAATATGCCCTTGAAAAACTTTCATGTCACGTGCAATTTTTTCACTCTTTTATTCTTTTAGACACTTTTTTCACATTTTTCCTTTAAAATAACTACAACATTGCTGTACATCTTTTTCTGCTGACATTACACTTCACTGAGGGTTTCACTGGCACTGTTATTCTCCTATGAGAATTTTACTTCTGAGTAAATCATGAGAGTTTTTCGTTTGTTTTGCTTTGTTGTTGTTTTGGGGGTTTTTTCCATGATATTGTATCTCAGTCCTGTGCACTGATAGGAGAAAAAGTTATTCTTTTCTTGTGGTAGCCTGATTAATTTTTCCAAGCACTTTATTGATGACATCTAATTTATTGCTTGCATCTTGCGTGAACATTTACCCACATTACTGGGAGTAATTGAAATCTCCTTTACAACTTCTCATCTCCATTAGACACAGATGAACAATGCCATTTCAGATGCCCCAAAGCAATGGAAGCTTTCACACAGAGTTGAGAGGTGTGACATAGGTCTTTAGGGCAATATCTGATCTTCTGCACCAGCAACTGGATAAGACTGTGAGCACCCTAAGGAAATGTCACTAGACACCTTTATGATAACATCTGAACCGTGCCCTGTTTCTTTATCTGTAGCAAGATTCTTCATCTAAAGCTAGGTAAGTCTGCTAGAAAACACACTTTGAGTTCCTTCATTAGAACAACAAGCCAAGCATGTCTTGTACACTCCCAAAGTGAATATCCACTCCTAAAATGCCACTCAAAATCTACTCTCACTGGGATGGCATTACATATGAGATTCAATCATTAAATTTTTTAAGAACTTAATGCTTGAAGCAAATCCAAAAATATCTTATAATTCACAGTTCTATTAAAATCTATATGAAGTCCATGGCAGTGTTGACCCACATTTGCAGCAATTAAGAAAATAATACAATTAACATCAATTTCAATTAATTTCACCCTGGTTTCCTACATATAACACAAGTCCAATTATTTTAGGTTTCTTTGAAGTAGGAGAAAGCATGTTATCCAAGAGGGAAAAACGCACAATACAGCTGCCACATGCAGAAGCAGTCAATTTGCATGGTGTATAGCAAAGCTTATGGCAAAAGCTAAGATATTAAAAACACTTTCATTATATTTCTAAATTCACTTTTATCTTTAAAGGTCTGCTTTCATCTCTTGGGATAGTTGGAGGGAAAAAAACCAGTCAGCTACTGTACATCAAAATTATGCTTACTTGTAAACTACCTTGTAATCGTATCTGTGAAAATTAAAAACAACTAAATATTCTTCACATCTTTAAAACAGTACTGAAATTGTGTTCTGTAAGGTAAATTGAAGTCAGAGAAGAAATTAAGTCAAAGGTGGCAACAGGAATGGAAAATAGGCTCTAGATAAGATATAGCAGTAGTTTAACTATGGAAGTATATCATAACTGTGTTGACAAGCTTCAGCACATAGGTTACAAAATATACTACAATGTGGTTTTGAACACAGTCAAGGGAAGAATGAAAGATATTTTTTGAAGACAGAGGATTATAAGCGTGAAAATGTAGAGCTGATCACCCTGCACCGTTAAACATAAATAAAATTGCTTATTGATTATTCATACACGACGAGAGGAGAGGTTCGGAGAGGTTCAGAGAGCAGAGGTTTGGAGAGGTTCGGAGAGGAGAGGTTCGGAGAGGTTCGGAGAGGTTCGGAGAGGTTCGGAGAGGAGAGGAGAGGAGAGGAGAGGAGAGGAGAGGAGAGGAGAGGAGAGGAGAGGAGAGGAGAGGAGAGGAGTATGCAAGTACAGCTGTATTGATTCAAGAGAAACAACTACCTAGAATCTAATCTCCAAGATTATATAGCACAGAAATAATGACTGTCCCTGCCCAGTTTTTTGTACATTAAAAAATGGGAGTGTGTTGTGCCTACTAAAAGAAAGGAGCTGCCTGGCTCTTTCTTGTTCTTTGAGCCAAGAAGTCATGAAGATCATTACCACCATTTCCATGGCAGCATCACAATCCCAATACTAGTTTTACCATTGCTGCTGAACCTTTCACTGCTGCTGATGAAGACACCACAGAATTTTTTGTCTCACTCCTATCTCTCCAATCTTCTGCTAATTAGCTAAGAAAGAAGATTAATAAATGTGTGTTCCCTCTCCACAGCTATGGGGTTTTCTTACTTCTCTGTCTCCTTGTTTGTCTTTTTGGGCATAAAAATTACAGCAAAAGGATGTTTGAAACCTCCAGCCCATGGCAGTGTCTGCAGCTGTAGCCCTGTCTAACCCTCCTCTCCTGCCACCAGCTTGGACTGTCAGCTCTTGACATGCTACAGTGGCTGCACGTTGTCCTATCAAAACCACCATAGGATCCTAGAATGGTTTGAGTTGAAAGAGACCCTAAAGATCATTTAGTTCCAACCACCCCTGCCACGGTCTGGGACACCTTCTGCTAGACCAGTTTGCTCAGAGCCACATCCAACCTGGCCTTGAACACCTCCAAAGATGGAATATCCACAACTTATCTAGGCAGCCTTTTCTGGTGCCTTACCACTCCTGGAGTAAAGAATTTCTTCCTAACCTCTAACCTAAATCTCTCCTTTTTTAGTTTAAAACCATTCCCCCTTGTCCTCTCACTATCTGCCTATGTAAAAGTTGCTCTGCATCTTTTTTACAAGCTGCTTTAAGTACTGAAAGGCCCCAGTGAGGTCTGCCTTGAACCTCCTCTTCTCCAGGCTGAACAACCCCAGTTCTCACAGCCTGTCTTCACAGGAAAGATGCTCTGTCTCTCTGATCATCCTCAGGGCCCTCCTCTGGACTCACTCCAACAGGTCTTTCCTGCGCTGAGAGTCCCAGAGCCAGATGCAGTACTTCAGGTGGTGTCTCCTGAGGGCAGAGTAGAAGGGGAGATTCACCTTATTTGACCTGCTGATCTTGCCTTTTTTGATGTGGCCCAGGATGTGGTTGGTCTTCAAAATCTTAAATATTCAGTAACAAGTTTCTACCTGTTTAGAAAACTGTCAAGGCAAGAAAGTCAGCTGTTTGCTAAAAATAAAATGAGGGGACTAGATAATCAAGAACATGCATAACTTCCACCACAGAAGCTACCATTCTGATAAAAAGGAGCCAGAGTAGTCCGTTCTGATGATATTGCATTTCTAAACTGGTAGCTGTTCTTGCACTATGATACATTAGATAAACAGTAATATTTAGCAGTACCAGAAAACCAGTGCTCAAAACCATCAGACTTTCAGCAGTACTCTCCTACAGTGCACTGAGCCATGTCAGTGTAATTTGGCAAATGTTTAAATGCATGTTACTGCTATCTGTAATGTTCCAGGAACTGCCTGGAAATGACAGAAGACATCTTGGGGACAACAACAATAAATAAACCAGCATAAAGCCATTATGCATGTTCCAGTGCGATGACATTTTCAACAAAATCAGGGGTTTATTTTTTGTTTGTTTGTTTTACTGAGATAAACTTGTTTACACATAGCCTTTCCAAATACCAAACAATTGTTAAATTATGAAAATTAAAATTATTGAGATTATTTATGAAACATTATTGTTAGCTTGCTCTACATAGTATTTTCGTTTGAGTTGTAGCATACTTTTAGGACAAAACGAAGTATTGAACATATTGGTCCACATAAAAAAAAAAGAAAATAAAAAAGGACGTTATGTGTTGCCTTAATCAATGCTAAACTTCTTTTCTGATTTTCACCTATTCTTCATAGTCAGTTTACACCCAAACTGATACCTTCAAATACAACTGCACTGAAATCATAGTCCTCTTTACAAAATCACCACTCTTAACAATTTATTTTCGTACTGAAAATTTCTTCTTTGCCTTACATGCTCATTCCAAAATTAGATAGTTTTGCAGAAGGAAGGAAGAAGTCAAGGCTATATCAACTCCAGGGGGAAAAGCTCAATGGTACAATAATACAAACAGGTGAAACTATATTTCTTCAGTTGGTAAATGGGAGATAGCAGTAAGATCATGAACAACCTAGTCTAGACCAAGTGAAAGCTCTTTTTCTTGCTGAATTTGATCTGACCTGAATTCTAATACTGGAACCACAATCCAGGAACTAATCTTCACAATACTCCGCCCGTATTATTGAATACACTTCTATACAAGACAGTTTAATATATCTTTTTGAATATAAAATCTTTTTATAATCAATTTTAGGCAAATAGCTGTACTTTACGTTGCTTGAAGAATACTTTTTCACTTAAAACTGTTTCCAGAACTGTATTCACTTCTGCTTGCTGGAAAAGTAAAATGCAAAATGCACTTGCCTGTTTTCAAATAATGCAGAATCAGAATTCCTTGGCTACATACCGACTTCTACATTTGAGCTTTTCTCCATTTTTATATAATTTTTATAAATAATGGAGAGAAATATGGTTACTAGATCAAGATTAGTCTTACCAGATAGACACATCCGCTCAGAACAAGTCAGGGTCTAGACATGCCAGTTTATGACCATTGCCTAAAAAGAGAAACAGGGTGACTAGCTCGTATATAAGTGTTGAGGTAAAAGGATTTCCATAGAGGATATCTTTACCTTGAAGGAAAAAGGGGAAATTTTATGTTTTATGTGCCTGAAAATAAAGACTATTTATAGCAACCAGAAACAAAACAAGAAACTATTACTCAAACTTAATAATCATGATCACTGATTAAGGAAAAACTAAGGACAGATTCAGAGAAGATGCATCTCACTTTATTAAAAATAAAATTTAAAAAAGACAGTAGAAGAAGACACAGTTCTAATTTTTTTCCTACCCTCCTTTTCTTTTTCCCTACCTGCCCTTTCTGTAGCTTCTGTTAGAGAGCTTCTCTAAGCACAGGGAAGGAAGTAGTGAGAGATATTCTCCTTTATAAAGAGCTTGCAACACAAACCAATGCTGTCTTAATGGAGGCGGATAAAAAGACTGAAGATATCTCACACCATTCCTACTACAATCTCAATGTACAATGGTTCATGGTTTGTAATAGATACTTCAGGCTCTGTAGCAATATTTTCACGAATATCTTGGGTGGGAAGACATGTTTCAGGCTCACTGGCCTCAAAGACTGGTTGTGAGTATAAAAATAGCACCATAAAACTGAGTCCCATCAATGCCTATCTGAACAGAGAAACTCCAAGGCTTTTTTGTTTGTCTCATTATTAACAACTTACCTACTCAAAATGCTCCTTGAACCATTAACAATATAAACTGACCTAGTGAAAAAATGGATTGACTGCAATTCTAGGGGGAAAGGGAAAAGTGGTCTGTAAGGAAGCCCCTGAACATCTCACAGATTGAGGTGAAACACAATTGTTCACTTAGGGATATACTTTCATATCATACCCTGTGATGCTATAAAAGCTGGAAAAAAATATCCTCTTCTGTCTCAAAAAAAAAAATTCTTTAGATATGATTTCATTACTAAATAATGTTTTTTGAATGCCCTAAATGCTCTAAGTACTTTTGAAATGTGTTTGTCTGGAAAAATCTGTCTGCATGAAACTCAATGTTACAGCAACATGGGAACTACTGGGAAAATGTTATTTGGGGTCAATTCTGAGTCCTACTTCTTTTCTGCAAATCCAAACTACATAAAAGTATGAAAACTGAGTTTTATAATTGCAATAAAAGAAATGTGCATTTTTCTTAGACTAACAGCCATGTGATTTTGTTCACAAAGAGTTTTAAAGGTAAATATATAAAAATACTTTGTCATCAAAATAAAATCATAAACATAACAACAATTTAAAAAACCACTAAATTTATTCAGTCTGATTTTTATATTGACAATGTAATCAGATTTTGAACATTTTCATTTTTTTCTTTTTCACTCTGGCGCAGGATCAATAAAGAAAACATTTAGAATTCTCAGGAACTGTTACAAAAACCCCTTTTTTTAATCTACCACTAAAAATGACTTTTTTTAAGGTTTGCTATGTAAGTGGAAATATACATTCAGAAGTGTGACACAGTGTTGAGATCCAGTTATTGAGAGATGCTTCTGCCCAAATTAAGGTGCAAACAAGACCAAAGTCAATAATATGGATTTTATTAAAGTGTGAGGTAGAGACATAGAAAGAAATAGAAAAAGGGAAGGGGAAGGGGAGGGTGGGGGAGAGGGAGAGGGCGGGAGGGGGAGAGTGAGAGAGAAATAGCGGGAGAGAGGGAGAGGCTGGTCATTCAAAACTTTTCACTATTTATAGATTTTAGCAGATAATTAATGCTTATTGGGTACACAGTTCACTTAGTCTATTGGTTAAATGAGTCCCTCACTTCTAATGCTAAGGAGTCCCGTGCTCAGTCTTACTCTTCTTCCGAGTCACTGGGTTGCTTGGTTCAGTCAGCCGTGAGTCCGTGGTCAGAATCTCCTCCAGCCAGAACAGCCTTTTACCCAGTCTGGAGCAGATTTTAGAACAGTTGCTGAGTTGCCTTTCCTTGTGGCCCACAAATTCCACATTCTTTGTGTCCATTATCAGTGATCCATTCTTCTCCCTCAGATTTGTTAGCCTTACCCTAGGTCTGAGATAACACCCAGACACTAGCACCATCTTTATCTGATCTAAGTTCCCAACTGTTGTGGCTTATCTTCCAGTTCAAGTTCCAGGTACCCAGGGAGGCATATTAGGGGAAGCTTCTTTGGTCATTGTTGGTCTCAGATGCCATCTGTCCCATAACTTGGGGTGATCTTTGTTTGACCAGTGATATGTGTATTTGCAGTTGCTTCTTTCCAGAGTTTGCCAGCGGGAATTTTTGTCTGGATGTGTTAACCAGGATGTGCTACCCAGATCTCACCTCTGCCAGGCCTGGAGTTAGAAACATCCTGTCACTCCCTTCTGTGCTTATCTCATGGCAAAGCCTTCTGTGGCCTAAAGAGTGTTTGAGACAGGCAACTGTGCTCTATTAGTCCTTACACATAATCAATCAAAACAATTAATGAATTAAAAAAGGGTGTTTATTTTTGAGCTTTTAAAAATTTACAAAAGTTGTCCAAATAATAGTTTACTCTCACATAAAAATAGCTTCTGAATGGTAATAAAACATGTTAGAAATATCCTTTTCACTGAGTGTAAATAAACAAAAAGATGAAATGCTGGTTATAGATTTTTCTTTTTTTTGTAATTCTCATTTATTCCATTCTCTTCCTGGAAGACATAAGAAGAGATGGAAAGATTTAAAAAAGAAAAAAAAAAGAAAAATTCTTTCACCAAACAGACTTCTGAATTATTTTACTTGAAAAAAAGCAAAAAACAAACATAAAACTAACTGCAAGAAATTCGGTCCAGGTGAAAAAAATCCATGTGATGATCTCACAGGATAAATCCAGATGATCTAAATTAGATTCAAACACGTATGTTGTCAAAAGTAAACAAAGATGCACATTTGCAAGCCATCTAATCCTCCTGGCACATGCAAGATAAATCTGCAAACATATGGAGCTCATATCTTAATTGAATATTCTGCATAGTTCTAATAATCTAGTGGTTACAGTTCATCTCTAGTAGATGATATCTTGAAGCCCTGCCCTGCAAGAATGCAGACTTTGGAAGCCAGGAGAATTTTTTTCAGTCCAGGATGACAAAAGCAATGTAAGAACCAGCTGTGAGTGAATGGGGTGGAAGGATATTCACCTTTTTTTTTTTTTTTGTTTAAAAAGCAGATCTCAGTTGAAAAGCAAATGTGAGGTCCCAGGTGTGAAAATGAGTGGAACAACAGCAGAAAAGGTTAATAGTCTTTAAAGATACCAGCTAAAATTGTCTTTTGAAAGCAGGTATTTGTCAGAGTTGGTTGTGAAAGCCCAGACTGCTATCTTGGGCAAGACAATTAATTATGTCTGGAGAACTTCATGTGGTGCTATGATGCATCTGCATTCTTCATAAGAACAATTTCACTTCTAACTACTATAACAAATGCCTATGTCAAGAGACCATCTACTACTGTTTTCTGTCTCATTTACTTACTGTAATAGACTGCTTTGAGTAGTATACTAGTTTCGGCTGGGAATTAAATTTATCCGCAGCAGCCTGAAAGGTGGTGCATTTCGGATTTTTGACAACAGCAGTCTGGATAACATAGGGATGTTTTAGCTATTGTTTAGCAGGGGCTACACAGCATCTGTGCATTTTCTACTTCTTACACTGCCCCTCCATTGAGTAGGCTGGGGAGTACCAGAGGTTCAACAGGGACACAGCCAGGAAATCTGACCCCAACAGACACGGAAGACATAGGTCATGCTCAGCCATAAAACTACAGAAGGAGGACAAAGAGAGGGGTCACATTCAGAGTTATGGCCTTCACCTTCTCATGTAACCATTACACCTGATGAATCACTGTTTTTCCCAGAAACAGCTAAATATCTCCCTGCCAGAGGGAAGCGGTGAATAAATTCCTTATTTTGCTTTGTCTGCATGAACAGCTTTGTTTTACCTGTGCAACTCTCTTTATCTCAGTCCATGTGTCTCTCCTGTGTTCTGCTGGAAGGGAAGTGAGCAAGCGGCTGTGTGGGGCTGAGCTGTCTGCAAGGGTTAAACCACAAAATGTATCTTCACTCTAACCCATGTAACACTGCTCAAATTTCTAACAGACAATTGCTCATAGTTCTAAACAGCTCTCTAAAAACTGAAGATTACCAGAGCATCCAGCTGTTTTATTCTTCATCACAAGATTCTTTTTTAATAACTAACTTTAGTGGATTTGGTGAGCTAGGTAACTCAGGTCTTAAATGAAATTCAGAGAGGCTTAAATGAAATTCAGAGAGGGTTTTTGTTTTGTTTTTTTTTTTTGTATAAGCAAGATGCCCAATTGGGTTTAGCAGTCTGATGTCTCATCTTTTTAAAGAAGTGCATCTACATGTTTGTGTGATTAGGCATGCTACAAAAAATTTTAAACTTGCACTAATTCAGATACATTTTCTAACTTAAATCTTCTTCCTCTGTCTTGAGCTTGGTCTTTAAGACTTTGTTGTCTTTGTCCTAGAAGAGTCTTTAGTTTCTACATAATTATTTAACTTAACAGATATTATAAGATAGCACTACATATATGAAAAGAAAAGAAAAAAAGAAAAGAAAACAAAACCAAAAACAAAAAACCAAACCAAACCAAACCAACAAAAAACCAGACTAAACCAAACAAACTAAAAACCAAAACAAACAATCAAACAAACAAACAAAAAAAAAATCCAACAAAAAACCAAACCAAGCCCCAACCCTCATGAAAATTCACATTAAAATTCACCAACAGTAGTTATAAGGTCTTCAGCAGGTATCATCAAAGTTGATGTCATTTAGCACACTACCAACAAGCAATCTTGCCACCATGGATGTAGCTGCAAGGATAACATACACTACAGGAATATCGTTACAGTTAATTTCATTACTTCAGTACAAACAGTGCATATCTAACTTAAAACAAAGTTCTCCTTTGAAATGCACTCTTTCCTAAGAAAAAAATAAAATTGGGTATCTTATGAAGAAACACATCTTTAAATTACTTCTGTTCTTTCTCTTGAACTATAATTACCAAAGGATTGCCATGAAAAGAGCTAAAGGCTATAATTAATATTATTCTCTTTTTCTTGGATGAAGCATTTAAATACAGTGCATTATTTCATTGATCTCCCTGCAGACAAAGTCATGCCAATCCTTTTTTAGAAACAAGTTTCCTACCCAATTTCCCCTCCTCATAACTTTGAACAGCATGTTCTTTTGCAGTTCCCAAATGTTCAGAAGTACGTTCAGAATAACAATGAAATGGAAGACATGAAGATTGCAATCATGTTAACATTTTTCACTGGATTTTTTCACCGATAATGATTAATAATTATTTTGTGATTCTTCTTGCACTGATTTAATGCATCAAAATTGACCTGCAGAGGGTTCCACAGATTTTCTCAGCAACAGCTTCAGTTCTCTAAGGCTGTGGAGCCAAACTAAATAATCAACCTGCAACTGAATTAATCTTTTTTTTTTTTTTTCTTTTGCACAGTGAAAATAAAGCAGAAAAACTTCTTAAAGAATAACAATGGGTTTCAATGTTTTCAGGCCAATTTTACTTAACCGTATGTCATTCCTCTTCGTTGTAGGCTCACAAGCTACAGGAGCTGTTCAGTTTGTTAAATTCAGTTCTGAATTTAAGAAATTAATATGGGTCAATTATCTGAATAAAATTGCTATTCAAGGCTTTTATTTTTTTTCTTAAACAGAAATCTAAATTTAAGTAAGATTTGAGAGACATCTCTTAATACTGCACCAGTTTCTACTGCAGCAACCCTTTCTTTTTCTTGCAATATCCTACCAAAATAGTGTTTGTGAGAATATCTGTCTACTTAATTAGAAATCATAGAAATAAATTAAAAATTTATCTTCTTTGTCTATTTCAAAATACACCTGTCTCTCACTTTAGCTTATTCACTCATGTGCAATAGCTGTAAGAGCTTAATATATTGTATAGTGGTTTTTTGTGTATGTGTATACATGCATCACATATATATCTTAGTTTGTGCAAAACTCTGAAAACTGAATAAAACTATTGCTGAGTATAAAAGGAATAGGAATGACATGCTGACATCAATAAATAAATCACTTATTTGTCTTCATCTAAATTTTGTAAAGCCAGAAAAGATATTAGTAGTTTAGAATTATTCAATGCTTAATAGTTTAATGGATGATTCACGTGGAAAGAGAGGATGTATGTCTTTATATATATAAATATGTATACATGCACACATATGAGTACTTACATTTCAAAATAACTCTGTCATCTATTATTTAAACAGAAGGGCTTTGGCATTTTTTTTTTTGTCTAAGTTTAAAACTTTATTTCCAGCTTGTCTGTACAGAAGCATCGGGGCCCAAAACTTGTCAATCCAGTAAATTTCAGTTATGAGTATACACAGTTTAAATGATCTAGTACAGTGCACTTCACAAAATCATTTGTCCTAAGAGTTATTTTAGACTGGATGAATTATTTGTGATTTCAGATTTTTTTTTCTCACTACTGTAGTCCACAGAATGCAGAGAAACAAATTGGAAGAGCACTGCACTGGAAAAAAAGATGGAGAGAAAAAAAGGAAGCGAGAAAGAGAAAGCAGTTGGAGACAGAGAGAAGGAAAGAAAGAGAGAGAGAGAGAAAGAACCCACACCAGAACAAAAATGCACTCTTATGGACTTGACATCAAACTCAGATAGAAAAGCATGAATTGAAGAGCATTCTGCTAAAACTGCTACTACATTCATTCACATTGAAAATCAAACATCAGAAGTAAACCCCACTCTTCAGGTGTTTTTAATGGTAAAAATTATATTTTCAATACTTTCTTCAACTGAACAAAGTACCATATATTTAAAATAGAGTTAATATACCCTGTCTACTTTAGGAAGCTGATATGTTCTTTTGACATTAATTGCTATGTTCTGGAAATGTCTCTCCCACTATCTTCTGTTATTAACTTCTACAAATGAAAACGTTAAATAATCCCGTAAAACCTTAACAAGACTTTATATAAACACATGATCATCTTAGAATTAGTAGTGCATGACTGTCATGACATTAAATTGTTCTATTTTTTCATTTGAGAAATAAAGACTTTATAGTACAATTTCGCCTTTGATGCTTTATTAATATACTTGTTAAATAAACACATGAAAAATAAAATTGTCTTAAAAACCCAAGACAAGGCTGATATATTCAGGAAACAAGTCCTATGATAGAACAAATTCCAGTCTCTGTGTGATTAGTTTACTATAAATATTTTCTTAGACAATCAAAATAGACAACGTCATTAAAATTCAATATATTCTTCAGTTTGCTGTTGCACATTTCTAGATTAATATTCTTAGAGTGTTAGTTGAAATTCCTCATTGATATGCCTAGACACTCTGACCTTGGGATGTTAATCTGAACACAAACATTTATCTCTGCCTTGTCACTGTTTTAGCTTGTGTCTTATGATCAAATCCCTTAGATGGGTGGATATCCATCACTTTGCTGCCATTGGCCTGTGTTGATTTATAGATGACATCTCGAAGCAATAGTTGTTTTGAACAGTTCAGTGCATCATAAAATAAAGCAAGAAATTTCATAATACTCCTGCGCTCTGGTAGTAGCAACAAGTATTCAATATTTCCCAGTATGATTTATCATACTGTGGAATAATACATTGACTTCTCCCCTCTTTTTCCATTGCTTTAGGCTTGTATTAGCCAGTAAGATGCCATGTGGTGGCTATATACCGAAAAGAGAAAAGAATCTAAGTAAAATTCCTTGACAAACTTGCAAGTAAATTTTATTCATGCTGTTATGCTTTCGGAGATGTGAAATTTCAGCACTGTTTTGTAACAGTCTGCCCAGCAAAGAAGAGAACACAAGCCTTTTCAGTTTTCACAAAAACAGTAACAAATATCATAATGGAATAGATGTAAAAATATATTTGAATACGAAGGACAGGGAATTTATTTCTATATCTATTTGATTAATTAGAGAGGATCAAAGAGAAATCATATTAATTAATAATGTGTCATAAAAAAGTTAGCTCGCTTTCTCTTTCTCTAAAGAGAAAAGAAATTAAGAGACATTTTTAAGAAACAACATTATTAAAGCAGTCTTTTCCTTTAGATAATTATAGTGAACAGATTTACATTTTCATTTCTGTTTATGCGATTGACTCACCAGATATTATCATTTCTTTTATATTTCATTTCAGTGTTTGAAAGCCCAATCTGTGAAGTGATTGGTCTAACACATTATGTAATTGAGGCGCTGTTGCAATAAGGAAAATAAGAACTGGTATTGACTATGTGGATATGTGTGTGGGAGGTTTTGGGGTTTTTTTAATTGAGATTTCTAGTGTAGAGGGTTTTTTCTTGTGGTGGCAGTACTGGGGTTATTTTTCCCCCTGAGGATTAAAAAAAAATGCTAGAATCTGTACATTTTGGTAGAATGAAGATTTGAGAAGAAATTTCTGTTAAATTCTACACAGCCTAAATGCTACTGCCTGCATAAGACACCAAGAGAGCAGGATAATTAAGATTAGAATGGACTTCAGGATATCTCTATTCCAGCATTCTGGATATAAGAGCCAGCTGTGATGTCAGACCAGACTGCTCAGGACTATGTCTAGCATGGTCTTGAAAATCTCCCAGGATAAAGACTGCATAAGCTATCTAGACAATTTTTTTATTTCTATTTAATTCTACATACTTTGATTGGTCACAGTTGTTGAATGTGGACTAAGAAATTTGAGAAGAAAGAACTTAATTTTTTTTACACTGGTATTTTTTCCTCTAAACTTTATATTCTAATCTTATTATCATTACAACAATTGAGATATCAATATATAAAGATTCAGTATAGAGTTTTTGATAGATTCTAATGCTCATTAAAAAGTACTTTAAAAGAAATAAGGAAAGAAATGCATATTAATTTCCTTGTTTTGTGGCTTGTTTATTTTCCTGCAGAGTGAAACTGACATAGGCAGATTTCTGACTTACATTCTCTTCCAGGCTTCCCAAAAGCCTAGTACTTGAAAGGTTTATCAATTTTAATATTTTCTCCAAAAATATAATAATAATTTTAAAAGAAATTAATTGATTTAGTTTAAAATAAAAAATACTGTTTTGAAGAACAACAAAATAAAAATTAAAAAGTAGGGCAAACTCTTATTCTTGGTATATAATATTAACTTTGCAATTTTTTTTCTTATTCATGTTCTTAAATATATTTCTATGCATATGGACAGCTATAATTTTATCCTAATACTTGTATTACTTCTGTTTTTATAATTTTATGCAGAGGAGTATTTCCCCCCAGTACTTAACCAGCATATATTATTAAAAATATCAGGGTAAGCAATCCGTTTTTTCTTTAAAAACTTTACTCATAGAATTGTAAAGATTGGAAGGGTTCTACAACTCACCTGGCCCAACTTTCTGCTCAAAGTATGTCCATTGAGAACAGGTTGCTCAGCACCTTGTCTGCTTGAGTTTCGAAAATCTACAAAATTTGAAAATCCATAGCATCTCTAGGCATCCTATTCCGGTGTTTG
The DNA here is from genome assembly GCA_014706295.1 of Lycocorax pyrrhopterus obiensis. NCBI lineage: Eukaryota > Metazoa > Chordata > Aves > Passeriformes > Paradisaeidae > Lycocorax > Lycocorax pyrrhopterus. Next base: position 55,801,529 of record JACSVZ010000001.1, read on the forward strand.
ACCTCCCTCATGGTCAACTTTGTTCTCATTATGTTAAGCCAGAATTTCCATGGTTCCAAGCTGTGCCTATTGCTTCTTGTCCTACCCCTGAACACCAGTAGGTAGCACCAGGTCACATCATCAGGAGAGCAGAAAGGTCCTTCTTTACCCTCATAAACAAATCAATTTTTTTCAGCTTTTCCTCATGTCTCGTTTTTTTCTATTATTGAGGAGCACAGAATCATAAACAACATCTAATGTTCATACTCTTTTTGTCTAACTGAGCTAGTTGTTTCATTGCAGAAGGCAAACTGGTTGGTCAAACATGATTTGCCCTTGGGTAATCCACTCCGGCCAATCATACTCTTGTTTTTTTCGAGTTGGATCCGACATTAATCTGGTCTCCCTCCATTTAGTTGTCCAGATCCTCTTACTTTCCAGTCTTAGAGATGAGTGTGATATTAGGTCCTTCTGGTGCTCAGCATTTTGTTTCCTGTGGCTTTTCAAAGACCACAAGAAACAGCCTTGTACTGTCCAAATGCATTGGCCATGTCTACCAGCACCCTTGGGAACATGCCTCCTGTCTTTGTGGTCTTTAAGTTGTCCTGCTGCTTCAAACATTCCTTAGCTGTATTATTCTTGATTGTAGGTGATGCTTTATATTTAAAAGGAATTATCTTTGGAAACTGGAACTGGCCAGTGAAAATTGAGGGAGAGAGTAACCGGTCAAAACAAGTATCTGAGTATCTTTGGTTTTTTCTGTATCCTTTTTGTCACTAGGTACACTGCCTTACTGAGTAGTGGGACCAAATTTTTCTTAATGTTTTTGTTTGTTTTCCTTTTTCTTTTCAACTAATAAACTTGCAGAAGCCCTTTTTATTGACTTGTGTATCCAGTGCTTCAAGTCCGATTGAGATTTGACTTCCCAGATCCATACCTACATTCCCAGGTATTGTCTCTATAGCCTTCCTGGGAAATTAACTCTCGTTTCCATTTCCTGTATACTTCCTTTTTCTGTGGACTTATCTGTTTCTCCATGCCAGTCTTCTGCTTCTCAGATTAGACTGAACATTGGAAAAGACTGTTCTTGTTCTTTAGATAAATTGTTTTTAAAGATCAACTTACTTTGCTTGGACCCTTTGCCCTTCAGGAAAGTGTTCCAAAGGATTCTGTCAAAATGATTCTTAAAGAATGCCAAATTTCTTTCCTTGAGTTCCAGTATTTGGGATTCTGCTATTTGGTAACTTCTCTAAAGATTTTTAAATTTGTCATATCACATTTGCTTCACATCCCCAGTGAGTTTTTCCTTGTTTGTAATTGTTGTGTCAAGCAGAACATCTCCTCTGTCTGTTCATTCATGTCATTGAGATATGTCAAGACAGCCCTGTCTCCTCATTTCCCAAGCTGTCTTCATAGGAAGCCTGTAACCATTCACTACAGCACCGAGTTAGGCAACTTATCCCACCACATATCTACAGTGCCAGTGAGATTATGGCTCTCCAACTGCATATGAACTTCTAATTCCTCATTTTCTTCTTTTGCTGTGTGAATTCATGCACAGGAAAAATGTATGGATCCAGTCTCTGTCTTACAGAAGGAAATACTTTCAGTTATGAAGTGCTTTATACCCTTTTCCCCACAAAAATAAACTCTTCAAAACATTATGCTTTCCCCATGGTCAGACATCAGCTACTGCATTAAAAATTACTTTCAGCTGAATTTAACAGATATTTTATACCTACACATAAATTTTTATTTTTGCCCATTCCCCTGTCTTTATATATTTGGTTCAGAAAAAGTATTAGACGTTACAACTTCAGCTCTGTAGGGCTGGAACCCCAAGATGTACATTTATGTTAAATATAACAAATGTAGATTATTCTCAGGAGAAAGACAACCATGCTGAGCTAATAATATTTTTTTAGGTATTATTTTTAATGAAAATAGTATTACATTTTGTGGAAACACTATCTGTGACATTGATTTTTCATTTGAATATGTGGTGGAAAGAGAATATAAATACATAGTATGGTGACTGGTGCATCACTGAAGAATTTTCCTTATTTTTGTGATATTTTATTTACAACTGTTATAGTTAAAAAAATCAATTTCTCATTAATATTTTTCTTTTCGTATATTTTAGCACTGTTTTAGTAAATGTTTTTACTAAGGTTACTAAAGGTTTGCGTTTTTTTTTCTTTAGAAAACATCAATAGTTGAAATTCTATAGTTGGTTGACATCAAAAATACAGAAAAAGATAAAAATGTTTCTGAACTTTTCAGGACTTTCAGCTGTGTTATAAGAACACTAAATTGTTCTTGGTCATTGAGGCATGTGATAAGTAAAACTGATGACCTTGATTTATAGGTTCTTGAAATAGCCCTTTTCACCTGAATATCCATCCATCTTTAGGACAAGAAGTTTGTCCATGATAAAACATATCATATGCTTCAAGGTGATGCCAATTGTCTAGGGAGACAACTGTAAACCCTGTCAGTGAGGGATGGCTATGGCAAATCAGGGTGTTCCTATGCTTTCACTGTGTGTCATTTTTTGTTATACCATAAGTTACTTATGCTGTCTTTAAAACTTTCATAAAAATCTATAAAAAGCTTGTATGTTATCTTTATTAATCATTCGTGCATTTCCTAGGTAACAGGTTGCCATCAAGGTTAAAAAGTTCCCTCTTACTCTCTCTCTTCTCTTTTATAACCCTCTTTTTCTTCATTCAATGAAACTGGATAAAGTAAATACTTTCTTCCTTTGATGAAAGGACAATCAACTCAGACAGAATGATTACTGAAAAGAAGTTGTAGCCAACATGGGGGTAGGCCTCAACTGTGCTGTTTGCTGTACTAAGTGAAACTGAGCAGAATAGTTTTCTTTAATTCATTCAGATTAGTGAAATACAAGGAAAGTGGTTGAATAAGGATTTTACATTATTAACATACCAGGAACTATGCAGAGAAAACTTCAGCAGTGTGTCTTACTGCATCTTCCTTGTTTTGGGATGATTACAGTCAGACTTCTTCACAGATAAATGTGGAGCAATGAAGATGTCAGGCCGTTGCTAAGATCTTGCTGCCAGCAGGGGTGGAAACAATAAGGCAGATTTTGAGGCAGTCATGGTAAAACTGCATCTTGACCAAAAGCTGTAGTGGCAACAAATTACTGTAATTTTGCTCTCTAGAGGGACTTCCATAGATCTACATAGACTGAAATTCCCTCACTAAAGACTATAATTCACCTAGTCTAAAAGGAGTCAACTCTTTATTGCCAAATCAGGTGCACTATTCCTAATGATGCACTCATTTTATGGACTGAGAAGTACAAATGGCTTCTTCGCTATTTCTCAAAAGCTTCTGGCTTAGCCATAAAAGGAATAGACTCATAACTAATACCTGCTGATTATGCAAAAATCAGCTTCCTACCACTACTTAGACATATCTCTAATTTGTGCATGTTCTTGCTCTATCAGAAAAAAAGTATTTCCTCCTAGTTGTTTATATGTCAGTACTTATTTGAAAACTCAGATGTGTAAACAGGTTTGTTAGCACTCACTTATAAAGCTTTGCAGATGCATTTGTCACAACTGTGAGCAGATAAAACAGGAACATTACCCAAGCAAATAGAACATCACAAGACTTACATAGAATTCTCTTTTATTTTATGCACCCAAAATAATTGGATATGTGTTTCACACTCAAAAAATACTTAAGAGAAATTAGTGTATAAAGTTGCAGAGAAAGCCCAGCTGAAGTAATTTAGAGACAGTAATTACTTCCAGATTATTGTTATTGTAGTTCTTACCACACACCACGAAGCAGAAAATAACAACCTCTGACTCATAGAATACTTGAAAGATATTGTAAAGATTCCCCACAGTAAAACTTTGTGTGTCACCTCATTGAAAAAATTAGTAAACAGATAATAGCAACCATCTAAGCATGCTTTTGGAAGTACTGATAGTTTTAAAGGGCCATTTTTATACATAGATGCACATTTAGGTATACCTATAATTGGTGTTTTAACTATATTCCGGTTAGTGCTCTTTATAGGTTAACCATGCCTGTGTACTTGTGGATGAAGAAACCTACGGAAGGAGTTGAATCACTTTAGTACCTTGTACATTCCATGTTTCAATAGCAATCCGCAGTCAGAGTACAAGTCGAGTGTAGTGAGAAAGAATGGGAGTTCAATACACTAAGCAAATCAAGAAAACCAGCCTTAATTACATTTGTTCAGGTTTGCAGAAAACAAACCCAAATCAGGTCACCATAAAAGTTCTAGAATATTTTATCGCACTCTCTCATTTCCTTCCATCAGCAGTAATTTTCGTCCGTTCTAGCTGACCTTTCCTTCTCCTATTCCCACTATCATTAGTTAGGAGAATATTACCCTAAAATGCCACATTCCTCACAAACAGTGAAGAAGAAATAATTTACAACAAGCTTCTCCTACTATACTAGTTTTAGGTTTTACATTTTTATTTTAAAATAAAAAATACTTGTATATTTGTATTCACAGAGACGCAAAGGTTTTATTCCATTTAGCGTATAGAGAAAGCTAATGCAAAGCAAGAGTGTATGCACTGGGGCAGCAGCTGCTGTTTACTACTTACCATGAAGTCCTTCTGTTTCTCAATTCTTCTATCCTATTAAAATTAATTGCTTTACTAATTTTTTTGGTAAAGGAAGGATGCTAGTCATGATATCTCATCTAAGCAACAAATTTAAGTAAATTAGCTATCTAATTATCTTAATCACTGGATACCAGATACTTAGAGAAACAAGTTCTGTGCAATTTATATAAACATAAAAATAAACTACAATTATTTCACATTAATTCTCAAATCAAGATCACTCTTTTCAGATGTAGAAATTCAGAAACTTGATAAAAAGTACAACACATTATGTTTCTGTACCGTTTCACATAGAAACCTTCAGTATTTCTCTTCATTGGATGAAAAGTCGAAATATCACCTTTTCAAGACTGTATTTTTCTAAAGGATCTGAAAATAATGTATCTTTAAAAATAATCAGTCCTGCACAGCATTAGCCCTCTTCTCTTGGAACAGCCCTGAGTCTCATGGTAATTGTTTTCTTGTTAACATTTCCTATTTTCAAATTTGGGTTCCTAAATGGATGAGTATTCACACAATGTGTCATGGCTACCTGACTAGAAGGATGCCCATGAAAAATTTACACTGGAAGGTGTATCCTGACCAGTGAGACTATTTAGGAGAATGGGTGCAATAAATATGCAAATGTTTATCTTTCAGATGACATAACATTGGTATTGATATTAAACTGACACATAACGAAAAATATGGATTTATTGTGACCAGACAATGTCTTATTTGAAAACAATTTTGGATTATACAGCATGAAAACAAACATATTTTTAACAAACTCTCAGTTTACCTCGGTACAAAACATTTTTTATTTAGAGAGGTATTTTCTGTTCAGAAAAAGAAAATAAATTTCCATCAGATACTTCTTAATCAGTTCTGTTAATGAGCAAATATATTTGGCTTTCTTCACAAGGTTTTGGTAGAGGGGTGTCTACATGAGTGTCTTCTCTGAGAAGATGCTAGAAGATTCTCCTAAGTGTGATAGAACCAGTTCCAGCCAGCTCTAATGCAGACCCACTGCTGGCCAAAAGAGCCCATCAGAGACAGTGGAAGATGTAAAATCCCAGAAGATAAGGGGCTAATATGTGTGTCTCAAACACCGAGAGCTGGATGGCTGTAGAACCAGCCAAGGATTGCTAGTAATAACATGCCATGAGAAAGAACAAGATGTGGCTATCAATGGGGTCAGGGCACGTAGGGCAGCACTTTTCCTGGACAGACGTCCTTGTTCTAGTTCCTGGAGGTAAGCACAACACAGTACAATGCAAATTTGCTTCCTTCCTTCCTTCCTTCCTTCCTGCTTTCCTCTCCTTGTTTAATTCATCTTTCTTTCTCTCCTCCATTTAATCTAACTCCTTTATTCAAAACCCACTATCACGTGCTTATACAGTAGGTCAGGGACTAACATATCAATTTCCATGTCAATTGTGTAATTTAATAATAAAACTTTGTTAGTTTTTTTGCAGACCCTCTGAATTTTGTTGTTCCTTTTGACCATAAGCATCTGAAAATCTTGAATGTTCCCTTCCTCTTAATGGTGGGATGTCACAGTAGTTCCTCTAGAATAAGAGATTTAAGAAGGGGGTAAAAACTGCCGATCAACAGCAGACAGGAGAGAAGGGAATCAGAATACATGAGAGAAACAACTCAACAATACGAAAAGTTCAGTGAAGGAGGAGGGAGAGGAGATGCCAGAACAGAGACTCCCCTGCAGCCTGTGGTAAAGACCATGCTGAGGCAGGTTGACCCCTGCAGCCCATGGACAATCCTACACCAGAGCAGGTGGATGTACTTAAAGGAGGTTGGGAGGAGACACAGGTGGAACAGCTGACTCTGACTGAACAAAGGGATATTCCAGATCATATGGCATCATGCTCAATACATAAAGTGGGGTAAGAAGGAAGAAGAGGGAGGACATTTGGAGTGGTGGTGTTTGTCTTCCTGAGTCACCATTATGTTTGAAGGAGTCCTACATTCCTGGAGATGGCTGAACACCTGTCTGCCCACCCATAGGAAGTGGTGAATGAATTCCTTGGTTTGATTTGTTTCAGTGCTTGGCTTTTGCTTTCTCTATTAAACTGTCTTTATCTCATCCCACAAGTTTTCTAGCTTTTTCTGTTCCAATTCTCTCCAGATCCCACTGGTGGGGAAGTGAGCAAGTGGCTGTGTGGTTCTTGGTTGCTGCTTGGGGTTAAACCATGACAGATGTCTAGACATCAGACTACAGTATTCTTAGTGTCTTTATTTCTAAAACCAGCACCCAGATGTAGCTTTTTTGCGTTTTTTTTTCAAAACATGAGGTTACATATTTATCTTAGTAGTAGATTTAGCTTTGGGTTATCAAATTGATCATGTTCAATTTGAGACATTTCCCTATACTTTGCTGTTTTCCTCTACAGTGATTTTTAAGTTATCCTTGGGAATAGATATAGAAATACAGCAGCTCTTTTCTGACATAATGAAAACACTACTGAGGTTTCATCCTAACTGCCCTAATTTATTTGTAGTCCAGTCTACATCCACATATTTAACTCACTGCAGCTGTAAAATCTTGACAGTGAAGCTGCAGTTAGTTCCAGTAAAAACTTATTAAATAGATTTAATGGCTTTTTTTTAAAATTCTAAAAATGGAAATTTAAATATTTATTTAAATTCTTACTGTATAAAAAATAAGTAATCCTTCTTTTATCAGTACTTTAAGAATCAGTCATACTCGCACAAGTCAGTGCCAAAATGGTGTTGACTTTAAGGAAATAATACTGTGTCCCAGCTGAACAACAGATCATTTGAATAACTCCTTGGCAGGTCAAGGAAAACAAAACAAAGATGCAAAATTATGTAGTGATTTAAATGAATTGCATACCACTGTCAGTTTAGCAGTTACCTTATTCATCATGTTAGGGTGATGTAAAATGTAGCATATAAAAATGCTGAGATAGCACACATTGAGTAGAAACTGTGTTAATAGCTTTAGGTTTTATATGTGCATATAAAAATATTTAAATTATATAAGAGCTAAAATTCTAGTAATTTCAAAACATGAATTTGAGGAATTTTCAGAAGATCTACCGTTGCAATTGCTTTCTCTCCACATCTTTCTCCATAGGAAGACAAAATAACCAAGCAATCTCCTCTATTGAATATACCAGTCATACCTTTATTGAATTAATTAGATGTTTATGAACAGCAGTACTTTAGGGACGAGTATGTTAATTTTGGCATGACAGTTATTTACTTTTGTTCTGTGTTTATGTACTTGGTGGATGATAACTAATATTCCATTCTGCATTATCTCGTCAGCTCAGCTTGCTGGAGAGCATTTTGATAAGGTAAACCAACAATGAAACTGAGCTTAAATTAAGATTTCTGGCATAATGAAACTCAATATTCACAGCTCCTATTCCACAGTTGAGATCCTGCACTCATTTTAATGCAATTAAAGTGAGGGAGGAAAAATGCTGTAGAATACTGAATATTCACATTGAATTGCTTTTAAAACCGAGAAAGCAAACCAACAGTGAAACTGAGATGACACTAAATGTTATCTCTATATTAAATATAAATGCTTTCAATGATCTTGCTCTTGCCACTGAAGATAATATTGAATTCTCAGGCTACAGGCTTTCTTTGCGTGCTATTAAGAAAGAAAAATGTTAAAGATGGGGGAGCTATAATTCTACTTTTATCTTGACTTCAAAAATGCACTCTCCTGTAGGAGTGTGGCACCTAATGCAGACTGGCACTTCTTGGCCTGTACAAAATATCCAACAATAGAGTGTGACAGAGTTATTCAACACTCTTTATACCTTATATGTAAAATGTTCCGTATGATTTTCTTTTTTAATTCCTGTAAGGGATTTAAGAGATTCATTTATGTTTTACATTGGGACAAAAATGATACATGGCCATCTAGGCTACTCCCTTCAGGTTCACAACAAAACAGGCACAACAGACCGGGGCTTAGTTCACGCATAGGCCTTTAGGGACAAAAATTGCACATATATATTTTTGAACATGTTTACATGTTTATGTTTGCCTGTGTATATACCTAAGAGGGTGGGTGGTACACAAATACACACTTTCCCCCTGAAATGCATATGTTTGGAGGTCAGAGGCTTTGACAGCGAGTTTGCTCTGTCACCATTTCAGGCTGAACCAAGCATCCCAGTATTTATCTGATGCTCATACTTGTGCATTGGACAGCTCCATACATAATTAATTGAAAAGTCTTAATTGACAGGAAAACTCAATTTCATAACATCCTGTGAGTGTTGAATTTAACTCAAAATATAACACAATGGGTAGAATTGTGATTATTCTGAAGTGTTTTGAGATGTAAAGGCTAGAAATGTTGACAGAAGTAAAGAAACAAGTATACAGACACAGTGGTACACATAGCCAGTACAAGCATACCAAGCCACTTGTTACTATTTTTGCTTTATTACTGATTTACGTTCAGAGAATTACTGTAGAGCTTATCATTGATATGATTTAGCTCTCTTATTTTATTTTTCCTTACCATCTTGAAGAACAGCAGGTCTTTTACCTTTAAAGATGCAAATAGAATGATTTACAAAGTCAGTACTTTTTTTGTGCATCTATAATTTTGCACATCTCCTGTTGTTTGGTTTACCACACTCATAAATTAGATATAAAGGACTGAAATTTGCACTCCCCTTCTTACAACTTGTTTTACTAACATAGAATTTAAGATTTCACTTAGAAGCTACTGTGGGCAGCTTTTCTCACAATAATTTTTTTTCTTTTGTAGAATAAATATTTGTAACAAAACATGAAGACTAGGTATCATAAATTGTATTAAATGTATAAAAAATGTGTCTCAGTCCCTGAGCAACAGTCTGAGCTCAGTCTCTGTAGACTCCGATATTGCAGTATATACTGCAACGTATTTTCTTCAGACACAGAATTGACCAAACTATTCAGAAATTGAAACAGAAAAATAGAAACTGGGAAGCTTAGGATCACTCATTAAATTACAGATGCTGCAGATTGGTCTGTGTAAGCAATAAGAGTGTCCTATGGGGGGGGGGGGGCGAAATGAAAAAAGTCTTTTTTTCTTCTGTAACAAACATCTTTTATTGTACAGTTTATAAAACTCTTTAAACTTTTAACTTGAATTCTGTTTTCCAATGTGATGAGTAGAGGATTATAGTACTTCAGTGCAAACAAATTCATGTTTTATAGAACACTTTTGTTTCTACAAAAATACTAGGTCAGTCCCACATGCTATAGCTTAATTTTTGCTCCAGCTAAATAGTTTAATTCATGTTATCCAAAACCTTCATTCATTTTTCCTCTGTTCTGCAGCCAAACTCCCACCAATCTAATACACTTGTTATTTGCAAGAGTTTGTCACAGGCAGATTTTTTGTTTCAAACAGCATCAATAGGAATCTTGCTTTCTAAATTAGAGTGTTTGGACAGTACTACAAAAGCATTCAATCATCAAGTGTCATTCAGAATGATTCATCTCTTACCTTACATCTCAAGTAGGTTTTTCTACCTTTGTTGCCAAGCATTTAGGAATTCTGTTATCCTCTAATTGAGGTTCCCTCCTGTGTGTATCCATTTACTCTTTATGGGGCGTTGGAGAGGTTAAACATACAAGCACACAAACAAAAAGTAGAAACACGTTCTAAGACAGTCCAATTAAAGTATTGGAAGATTTGAGTCTCATCCTTCCTGCAGGAGAAGAGAAAAGCCACCCCCAAGTAGTCTCAAAGTCTAACATACATGAGTTGCTAGTTTTGGGTCGGAAATACACTTTATGCTCAACAGAAACCCTATTTTAGAAACTAAAACTTTTGTTCCAGAAGGCAAGGACAGCTATATCATGAAAATCTGTAACAAGAGTTGAGTCTAGTGTGAAACATCAGTGGATCAGCAATGCAGACTTGGTGATTATAGAACAGCTCTCAACTGAGAATAACGCAGTGTAAAGGAAGCTTTACAAATATATCTAGCTGATTGATCAATGGACATTTTGAATGGTTTGCAAATAAATTTTCAGTCACCTGAAGCATAGTAGACTTCTTGATCTGAATGACTGCTATTTTAAAATATTATTTAATAATATTTCTTCTTGGTGTGAAGGATGGTGAAAATGTATTATTATGCATTTATGCTACTACTGTCTTCACACTGGAGAACACAGGCTAAAGAGGATTACATCATGAAAACTCATCTAGTTTGTACTGTCGTCTGCAATGATGGTTCCAAATGTGTTTTGTTCATATTTCTTTGTGTTTCACAGAAACACAAAATCATAGAAATGTTTGTGTTGGAAGAGACCTTAAATATCATCTTGGTCCACATTCCCTGCCATGGGCAGGGACATTTTCCACTAGAACAGGTTTCTCAAAGCCCTGTTCACATACTAGGAGACTGCTGAAAGGTTTTCCTGGGGACTTTTCTTCCCTAGGCTGAGCTACTCCAGCTCTCTCAACCTGTCTTCATAGAACTTCTGCAGAGCTCTGATCCTATTTGTGGCCCTCCTCTGGACTTGCTCCAGGAAGTCCATGTCCTTTTTATACTGAGGGCCTTGGACTTGGACACAGTATCCCAGGTGGTATCTATGAAGGCAGAGTACAGGGGGAGAATCACCTCCCTCCACCTGCTGGTCACTTCTCTTTTGATGTAGCCCAGGATGTGGTTGGCTTTCTGGGCTGCAAGTGCACATTGCCTGCTCACGTTGAGCTTTTTGTGCACCAGCACACCCAAGTCTTTCACCTCAAGATTGCCCTTAATCAATTCTCTGCCCACACAGTATTTGTGCTTGAGATTGCCCTGGCCCACATGCAGGACACATAAAAATTTTGTACATGAACACAAAGAAGTATGAGCTAAATATTGTATGTGTATATCATAGATATATGTAATTGACATTTCTTCTCTCCTGCCTAATAAAATGTACTTTGACTGTATATTCTATACTCTTGTTAAGTGCTCAAGATGTAGAACAAAGAAAAACTTTCAAAAGGTACATGTAATGTTTCATTTAATTTTTTACATGAAGGATTAGAATGCAATATAAGAAATATAATTCTAATTATTTACAAAGAGTTTGAAAAATTAATTGTAATCCTTTTTTTGCCATTGACATACCATTTTTATTTAAATGAGAAAGATAAAAAAATGAGAGCTATGCTACTATTTAGTATTTTGCAAAGGATTAGAGATAAAAAGCCATTTACCATAAATATAGTACAAGGTTGCTGCTATCTGGAAGAAAACTTTATGACACAAGAATTTGTTTTCAAGCATAGGTAAAGCTAAACTGTCTTCCTTAGAATATTTTTTTATGTTTCCTTGCAATATTATTGAACTGAAACAAGACACCTAATTAGCTGGTTTATTCACCTATGAGACACCTAACTAGCAATCATTTTTTAAAAAAATGCATTTATTTTTGTGCTGCAGCTCTATTCACAAATTAACAAATCTTTCTCTAGATCCACAAAGCTTTCAAAAGTAACTGATGAATTACAAAAGAGAATAGTACAACCTTGGACTCTCCAAGCAGCTATCTGCAGTATGAACCCTCATATAAGAAGTGGAATTAATAGCCAGGATGGAGAAGCAGCCTTTATCATTATTCATGTCGGAAATTTAAATAGCAAGTCCTTGACACTTTTCTTCAGATCACAGTACTGCCTCAAAAGGTAGCCAAAGATAAGGGGGGACATCTGCAGAGTTGCACAAAACTGTGATTCTGGTGAAGCAGCTGCAAACCTAGCAGCACTGTGGAAGCTTTGGAAGCTTATTGTGCTTGTTGCAGAACGTGGCAGAATTTCATGTCTGTCCAGGATAAGATGGAACTGAACATGTGTCAGAGTTGTTCTGTTTTTTATCTAAACAAGCATAAGTTTTCTAATAGAAGAAAGGATTGCTTGGTAACAACAGATTTCCTGCCTTTTCAGAAGTCTAATTAATTTCATTTTTTTAGTTCTCAAGCAATTCAGTAAAGCATCAGAAAAAAAGATATCATACAGCACCCGCCCCCCAAGAAAAAACCCACAAAAGAAATCCATGATTTCAGACCACAAGATTTCAGGAACATAATCAAAGTAAAAAATTTATATGATAATGACTTTTTATTTTTTGCCTAATTACAAACCAGGAAGGTGCATTTAGGTCAGAATCACAACACAAAATCACTTCCCTCTTTAGAGTGTATATATATTCAATATATATTTGTTGAAAATGAATTTGTGCCCATTTGCAAGGTCACCAACACATATTGTCAACTGTTCTTATGTGGAAAAATGCTGAATATTATTGATAAAGTATATGATTCCCTTTGATAATATTTTCAATACTAGTTTTGCCTTGGTATCCATCTGCTTTGGAATGTGTCTGTCATCATCTTTCAAGAGATTTCAAAATTGGACTTTTTAATGTCTTCTATACAATAATTCAAAAGTTGATAATCTATTGAAGTTGAGCAAATTCAAACAAATGAGGTTTTTTCTAAATCTATGTCTTTTTTAACAGTAAACTCCTTTAGAACACAATGACAGAATTCTAGTGGACTGTTTGTATTTTTACTGCATGCCTAATTTATTTCCATGAAAGGAACATGTGCGTGTTTATGAAAGAAAATATTTTTACAAGATAAAATTAATTTTCCCTGGGCCCATGGCAACCTCATGAGTTTCAAAAAGGCCAAGTTCAACCTGCTGCACCTGGCTCAGTGCAACTCTCAGTCTCAATACAGTCTGGGGGAAAAGGGGATTCAGAAAAGGCATGCCAAGAGGGACTTGACTGCTGGATGAAAGGCATGAATTGACCAGCAATACGCACCCACAGACCAGAGAGCCAACCGTGTTCTAGGCTGCGTCAAAAGCAGCGTGGCCAGCAGAACAAGGGAGGTGATTCTGCCACACTACTCTGCTCTCATGAGATCCCACCCGAAGTGCTGCATCCAGGTTTGGGGTCCCCAGAACAAGAAGGATGTCAAACTGTTGGAGTGCATCCAGAGGAGGGTCACAAAGATGATTGGAAGGATGGAGAACTTATTAAAAGTGTAAGAGAGCTGGGCTTGCTCAGCATGGATAAGAGAGTGTTCTAGGGAGACTTTAGTGTGACCTTTCAGTACTTAAAGTGTGTCCACAAGAAAGGTGAGGAAAGACTTTTTAACTGTCCTTTATAACAGGACAAAGGGAAAATGATGCCTTAGGTTTTAACTTTTATATTTTTTGAACTCTGTACTGCTTAGTGTGCAACTTTGAAGCTTCTTGTAGCCTGTTACTTTCTGCTCTCTCATGCTAGTTAGACACAACAAAGCCTCTCCGGACTGCTCTTCAAGGACACCTGGACCATCCTGAGCCCAAGGGGTGTAAACCAAGGAGTCTCTGAAGGGGGGGTAGCTAAGGGGAATTACATCATTTAACTGGGGTTTTAATTGGAGAATTGACCCTGATATGCAAATGAACCAAACTTATAAAAGTGTGGAAAACTCGTGACCTGTTGTCCATCTTGGGGTCCATTTTGGCAATAGCCTCTGGCTCCCCAGGGTGTACCTTGAAGGCCCTTCAAATAAATACCTACTTTTGTTCCTTTACTCTGTCTAGTCTCTGTGTCTAGGAGGCCTGATAAGGCATCAAAAAGGTATTAAACTGAAGGAGGGTCAGTTCAGAGTGGATATAAGAAACACATTTTTTACAATGGTAGTCGTGAAAACAAAGGAACATGTTGCCCAGAGAGGTAGTAGATGCCCCATCCCTGGAAATACTCAAGGTCAGATTGGAAGGGGCTCTGAGCAACCTCATCTAGTTGAAGATGTCCCTGCTTTTTGCAGGTGGGAGTTGGACTAGGTGACCTTTAAGGGTCCTTTTCAGACCAAACTATTCTGTGGTTCTATGAGTCTATAAGAAAAATATAAACAATTCTCCTATATGCAAAGAATTCAGCAGCATTAATAGAAAATAAACTCTCATTTCCTACATAGTAGAAATGTAGAGTATTTTCAACTGGGACAAAATTTTCAAAAAATTCTTGAGAAGACAAGGGAAGGAGAGGAAACTAAGAAATGGAATAGTTTTATTTTTTCATCAAAAACTTTTAATCTTATTCTCTGAAAGCAATTCCTAAAGGAATCTTCTTGTAGACTCCAATAAAAATCACACTGAACAGGCAATCACTGAGAGCTGAATATCAAAGACAAGACAGCAAACAATAATTTCTAGTGTTTTTATTCAAAACCTTACTTTGTTTTGTCCTAAGTTTCTTTTTAAATTAGGCTGGACAGTTCTAGGGAGCAATTCATAACAGCAATTTAAGAGATGAGTCTTTGTGTGGGTTTCCCTTCATGAATCTCTCTTTTCATTTGTCACATAGATATCTTGAACTAAACATATGAATATTAAATCATTGAAAGATGACGTTAATTCCCTTAATTGGTAGTTCTTGATTTCTTTACTTGTAACAATAAAAATAAGTAAAACAGATAAAGTGTTAGACATAGTTCCTTACCATTTTCTACATAGTTTCATGGTGATATAATGAAGATTTTTATTTGTTTATTCTGTGAAAGCTGAATAAAGGCTTTCTCAACTGATTATTAAGAGAAACAATAAATACCTTTCCACTTTTGTGGTTCTCAAATGTGGCTTTGAAGTAGCAGTATCCAAAGAAAACCTTCAAAAGACAAAGAAACACCAGGTTGAAATGGACTTCAGTTTAATCTCTGAAAAAAAGATGCACACAATACTTGTGATCAGTATTGATTTTCTCTGATGCATGACATCTTCTATCAAATATTTTTGTGAAAAAAATACATATAGTCATGCCTTATGTCTAGCTGAAAAACATGGAAAACATATCCGATAATCTCTCATTAACAGAAAACAGTATTTCTTTCATCAATCACGTAAGTCAGGAAGTAAATCTGTTTGGTACCCTTTAGTGCCTCTTTGTTCTATTTGGGTTTACATAAACTTTGAGAGTAAACAGATAGACGCCTTTTAAATTAGGTCTTCTTTACTTCCCTGATATAGTGAGGCTTAATACAGGGAGATTCTGTAAATAAAAATTATTGAGCAACAGGTGAAAAGTAAATAAACTTAATTGTCATGTCTTTGTATTTTTACATACTGAATAGCAACATTGTTTTTGAGAATAGAGGAATAATAATGGATTTCATGGTGAAGGAGCATTTAAAAGAAATATCTAAATCATGAGGAAGGAGAAGTTCACTTTGATGGAGAAAGTGTAATATTGAAAAAAAGGAAGCTTATAAAGATGAAAAATAATAAAATTTGGGTGCATTTTAAAAGAATATAAAGGAAGTGGTTACACACAATGCAGACAAAACTACTGTAAACTTCTTACATTTCAAATCCAATGGTATAAATGGGGTAGAAAAAATGCAGTGCAGATGTAATTTCTAGCCTCTGTTGCTACAAATAATCTTCTGTTGTATTTCTATCTCCATCAACAAGTGTCTTAAGATTCAAACAGATGTTCCTGGGTTTTTTTGCCCATTGGTGCCAATACTCATTATAACTTTGCCCAGAGGAGTCAGGGAACTAATAGAGTATATCTGCAGCATTAACTTGCTGAGAAATGGTCCATCTATGCCAGAGATTTGCTTCAGAGAACACAGACTTTTATTCAGATTTTTTCCCCATGGTGCTCATCATAGATATCCCAAATACCCACGAGTCACCAAGGAGTTTAGATGGGATAAAACACACAATGGACTGGTTTGCATTGTAGATAATTTCCCAAAGACACAAAGCAAATCTAAAAGAGTTTATATGCATACATTTTTAATTACAAATTTTTACAGCTTAAACATATTGGATTGCAAGCAAATCAAGGTTCACTTAGTCCCCTATGAGCCATCATAATCAAGGAGTAAAATCTTTTTTTTTTCCCCACACACATTAAAGGAATACAATAAAAAGTTCTTATTCCAATGATAAAAAGTTTTTTTTATGGCTCTACTTTGTTAAAGGTACTCACTCTAAAAAAAAACGTAACCCGACTTTCAGCAGTTAATGGATAAATGGATGAAGAAGGATGCAACACATCAGTGATTAACTTCAAAAATTCAGAGAAATATACAAGTTTAGGAAGAATGACTGTGAAAATATACACAAGCTCCACGGTAGAACTCATAAAAATAGAATATATGTGTTTCCAACCTGTGGTATTTGGAGGATACAGATTTTCTTCTGAATATTCTTTTACCTAATATGAACTGTGATTTAGTTTTGACCTGTAAGAGCCTGCAGTTTTGGAGGGTTTTTCAAGTGTGAGGGGAAAATTGTTTGTTTTGTATATTTCGTTAGCAAAAGATTGAGGGAGTTCAATGTTTTACACAAAGTAATAGACTTCATGTCCTTTAGAATCACTTTTTAAGTTCTGTTCATGGATTATACATTTCTGTCAGTTCTCAGATAAAATATCTCGTATAACTCATGGATAGCAAATTCATTCTGTTACAGGTTTTGTACATCTCCTGTAGATATGCTACTTAGAATGCTTTCACATAAACAATAAACCTAATGAATAAGTATTTGTATCTTATTTGCCAAAAATATATAGGGTATCTTCAAGGTGAGTTTATTGCAGTGCATCTGCATCAGACTCTTTCCATATTCTACGTAGAGTCGACCTTTGTAGGCCCAAGATTTCTGGATCTTTGGAAACTCTAAATATCCTCTGAGCAGACGGGTAAATGTTCAAAAATTCAAGGTTAAAGGATACCATGAATTCAACCTACATGCAAATTCCAAGTGGCCAATGAAGGTTTTAGAGAAATCTGAATACACACATGGCATTTGATTTATGAAAATGCTTGATGGTTAAAAACTTTTATATGCACAAGCTTTAAGAATTCTTATTTTTTAAAAAATAACTGCCGTGTGCAAAAAGGTGAGATGGAACTTTGATTGATAATTACATATAGGGCCATGACCAGACACTATTTTGCAGAAAGCATCCTACTTCTTCAGTTCTTAGAAAACCCTTTATCTTTCATGATACATCTCTGGAAATTTACATGTCATAGGCAAATCTGTGGCTCCGAGTTCTATTAAGACTGTGTATGTGGCTAAAACTATGGGACGCCTTCCTGAATATTTTAGAAAAGACTTTTCTTTTTTATTTTCCTGCCCAAAAGATCATTTCTATTTATAAGTAACCCATAATTTCTTTTGGAGGAGACCTAGTATGATGGACATCTGTTACAATTTTAATAATTTCTCAGGGACTAGAAGTATATGGGATCTTAATAATATCTTGTAAAAAATAAAAATATATTAAGGATTCTGTCCTTTTCCTAACAAATTAAAAAGTGAATAGGAAAAGAGCCTCTGAAAAATTAAGGGACCTTCTCTTTTTTGTGTTACTTTATTTTTACCAGAAGACTCAAATAGTGCAAGTTTGGTTAGATATAAATGAATATCTAGGAAATTACCCAAATAATCAAAGTCCAGGCTTTAATACTTCAAGCTATTCCAAACTACTGTCTAAGATTATGAAACTTATCCGGTACCTGATGCTGCTGAGCTGTTACCTTCCAGCTCCCTTCTTTATTCCTTAGACTTTAAAACCTTTTCATTTCAGTATTTAAGGTTCTTAGAGTCACTAATGATCTACATCCATGCAACATCATCTCTTTTAATACTTTCTGTTCTTGTACCATTGTAACCTATGTATATTTCCAAATCTTTTTTCTCAGTTCTGCAAATCTCTCAGTAAACCCAAACCAAGGTCACACTGCAGTTTTGTATCTAGCAATGCCTCGAGAGATGTCTCAGAGACAGCTGAGAGACACCTGGTGTTATGTCAGTAGACACACAGAATTGGATTCCCCAAATACCATACATCAAAATGCTGCAATATGAAAAGATCATGCATCCAGACAGCTTGGGAGCCAGTGTGTCCTTCATGAGGAAATCATAATAGCTCACGAGGCACATGATTAATTTACACAATTTCAAGTTGTAACAATCAGGCACATACTTTAGCAGGTACTAAACGCTTAGGTGTGACTTGTATTTGGTTCTGAACAAAACTGCATTTTCTGAGTGGCAGAACATTATCCCAAGGTAAAAATCTCCAAGAAAAAAAACCCCAAAAAACCCTAGTACTTTCTATGCATTATTGATCACAACTAGTATGTACTATTGACAACAACTACAATACTGGGAAAATTGCTGATTTTGAACTAATTTTGAACAAAGAAAAGTCTGGCGTGGTCAATCTCCAGAGATGTAAACCTTGTTTCTCTTTAACCATTCTCCCATTCTTCAAGGAAACTAAAATGTTACTCCAGTACTAGCTAGTAACATATAACTCTAAAGGAAATACAATACTAAAAGAAGTGTAAGAGCATGATTGTTATATTAAGCAGATCTTGCTAATATCAGTAGGAGCTATTTCTTTGATTAAGCTGGCTATTTTAATCTGAGCTTTCTGTATCACATGGTGTGTCATGTTGTTTCTTAGCCTATCCACCATCTGTGATGGAATTACTTGCAGGGAATATTTTGTCCTTGTGTGAGGCAGGTTGGAGCAGTATCTATAGTCTAAAAACTCCAAGGACAGCAGGAAACAAAGCAGGTTTTTTTTAACAGATGAAATCCATCAGCCAGTTACATCAGGGATTCTGAGTAAAAACTATTTTGAGCTCTAAGCTTGTGAGTGGCAGTTGTGGAGAAAGACTTGGAGTGCCTGCAACAAACTGGTACAAGGCACTTTAGAAAGCAGTGCTATTCTTTTCCTGCTCCCTTTCCTCTGAAGTCTAGCCTGGCTTTTACAAGTAGGTCCTATGCTGGGAGCAAATAGTAATCATTCCACATCCAAGCCAATGAGTAAATCCTCAGGGGAGCTAAGGACCATATGTGAAAGCAATTGCTGTGACTCCTTTTGAAAGGTTGCAGAACGCATTCCCCTAACACCCTGTCATTCTCTGTTCTGCTGTCTAACATAGAAACGAGTGTGGGACTCAGTTGCTGCCTTCCATTGCCCACCCCTCACACTCTGCCTTGTGCTTTCCACCCTTTCTGAGCACAACAAAGCCTTGGAGTTTGTGACAGCACTTTGCTCGAGGCAATTGCTGCTAGCAGGCTCTCTCCTGTGCTCATGACTTGGTAGAACTGTATATTTAATATCTTTACTCTGTGCAAAAAATCCTCAAATTAAATACACATGTAAAAATATTTGTTATGTTGAGAAAAATGTCAGCTTAACAATACAGAAAACATTTTTCTGGTTTGTCCCTGTAAACATTGGGCAAGGAGCAAGTTTTTTGTCTCCACCTACTTTATTAAAATAAAATTATAACACAAGATGTCATAATGTCTGTTATTCTAGGAAAAATTTCATTCCAATAAATTAATGACTGAGTTTTTTCTTGCTGTTTTGAGCCAGTAGGCTGTCAAACTGAATGAAAAAACTCTTTCTACAAATCACTTGTATTAGTGCAATTAGATACATAGGAAAACCTCAGGAACATCAAATATTTTTAGCAACTTGAATCTAGGAAAATGGTAATTGGTCAGCTCTTTTAGTTAGCTCTTTTTGAAAAAAAATTAACTTTGTAAGTGGATGTTAAAAAACAGTGAAAGATGTCTTTTGACTAGAACTGTAGTCTCCTAGAAGATTGCTGGAATTTAATTTTAAAAAGTAGAATTAAAAAGCAATTTTAGAGGACAAAAAAATAGTCACAAAACTATTCGGTTTATAGGTTCTAGCAATTTTTGAATTAAGTGAATTTTTCTTAAATCTTCAATTAAAAAGTCACTCTGTTTTTTCTAGTTTTCTCTGAGATCTGCCTCATTTAAAGCACAGGACTGCTATAGCAGGGACAATGTGGAGTACCACAAGAGGTAAAATAGTTGACCAGTTACTAACTTTAAAGTTTCAGTATTTTCATTCTGAAACAGATTACAAAAATAAAGTTATGTGCAGCATTTTGGAATCAAAAAAAGAAACAAAGAAGTAAAGTTGCTTATCATCCTAATTACAGGAAGGCAAGTATGTAAGTTACATTAAAACAGAAAGTAAGTGTTATCCAAGGCACTTTGAGCAGTCTCAGATTTCAAAACAGTATTCACTATTCAGTCTTTGCATCTGGCCATCTCTCTGGTATCTGACCTTGGGCCACCAAAACCAGAGTTTTGAAAGTGACTCAGAGATG
The DNA here is from genome assembly GCA_014706295.1 of Lycocorax pyrrhopterus obiensis. Lineage (NCBI taxonomy): Eukaryota > Metazoa > Chordata > Aves > Passeriformes > Paradisaeidae > Lycocorax > Lycocorax pyrrhopterus. The sequence continues at coordinate 55,822,315 of JACSVZ010000001.1, forward strand.
TAAATGTAATGCAAATAGATAGACAAGGCAAATATAGAAATAATTCTTGTGTCCTCACTAGCACTTTTAAACAAGACTTATTTAGAATCAGCTTACTGTTTCCTTATTTACGCGTCTTAACCTTGTGTTCTTCTTTCATATTCATAAAACATACGATTTTAGGCACATCATTGCAGTATGATGTTCTTTTCACAAATGTCATGACATTTGTCCTCCAGGCTGATTTCTATTCACTTCCCTCATTAGCATTCCTGCTTGGAGGCTGTCCGTGCTCTTCTCCTTATTCCTGTGCCAATTCATGACACCTGGCCACAGTAACCTTTCAAATGGTTTAGGACGTGGAATTCCCTAGGTTTAGGATAATTTCAACACGCAGTTAAAGTTATGTATGTTTGGACAGATGCCCAGGTGTTTGTGAGGCTCCATTCTCATTTATAATTTAAAAATTCTGAACTACTTTTACCAAATAAGATAATACTTATTCAGATTTGATTCTTCAAGAGACATAGACACAATTATGCAGTGGGAGACACAAAGGCAGAGATACAGGAGAGTTGTCAAGGCAGGAGGGACACCAGGGAAGGAGCACTGAAGAAAAAGCAAGATAGGTACCCAGATCAGGGCAGGAGGAAAAGCAGCCACCCCAGAACAGAGAGTGAGGAGGCTGAGGAGGAAATGTGACTGCAAAGGGACTGCACCTGATGGAGGCACCCACGTCATAGCAAGAGAGCAGAACCTGCCCTGAGCTCTAGCTGCTGAACTGCCCCTCACCAAAGTGACCGGGTATAACATGGGATGCCAGGAAGCAGGGAGGAAAGGTGATTTTCTGATATTTGTTTACTTGATTCTTATTTATTTTTCAGAATTGGAAACTAGAAATTTGCTAATGGGCGATTAATTAAATTGATTGTAGTTCCCTACCCGAAATACTTTTTTTGTCTCAGGACAGGTCTTCAGCCCTTTTGAAATAAAATATGTAAAACTTTAGAAACTGATGAAATGCTTTCCTTTCTGTAGAATTTTTTTCTAAGAACAGTGGTTAGATCCTCTTTATTACCAATTATACAAATAATATAGTGATGAATTTGGAAGAAATTGTTAAAATGCATAAAAGTAGGATCACTAGATCATTATATTAGATCACTTATGTAATAGACATATATGGATTCACTGGCCATATTCATAATTTAACATGATTTTCATTTTTCAGCAAATTACATTTTTAATGTATAATACCCTCTCTGTCTTTATGTCATCTCATGGCTAGCATTTATTTCTACAAATTAAAAAACTCTTATTTCAATGGGCGAATTATTTTTGAGTATGTAAAAATAAATCAGCTAATGAATTAACAAGACTTTTAAAATTAGACACTCTCAAAGATATTAAAATTTTCTGTTGATTGGATTGTACTTTCATACCTGGTAGTAACATAATAGACACCCCATACTTCTTGGCTAGTGACTTCAAAAGAAAGCAGATTCTTTTTAATTTAACTTGTATTTATTTATTCTTGTATTTACTCTAATCCCCCATATTTATCCCATAAACATATGCCTTCAGATAACTTTTCTGGTTTTGTTTTCTTCTTAATGTGCTTGACCTGTTCATTCCTTTATCTGGTTACTTTTGGAATTTTTTTAAATGCAGCCTTATCTTTGCATTTCTGGATATGTAAGCCTCCTGCTGTACCACTATTTTCATATCTACTGACTAATCCAAAGTTCTAACCCTAAGAAGTAATTTTATATGTGTTTTCTGAGACAAAAATAAAAACTATGAATGGATTATAAAAGTAATATCTGCTCTGCACGACACTGATAAATAAGAGGTGCTTCGTGTGAATAAGACTTATGACAAATGTTTTCAGATAGGGGCCAAGGAATTTCTTGATTAAAGTGAAGGAAGCAGAATGATGCCTGGGAAATGCCCTTTAAGGTCAGTGGAACTACACTCTAGATAGTCAAGAGCATATTTCAACCCCAAGTTTACTGCAACCTGATGAAGAGTTCTCCCTGCAGTCAATTTTGTATTTAGTGTCCGGAGTTGATTTATATACAGACTGTTGTAGAGTTCTCTAACAAAATATTTTATATTTATGTTCTTCTTAAGAGTGATTAGAGATGAACATCTGTGCCCTACACAAATTATGTCATTATGAAATTAACTTTCAAAAGTTCATAAAGAGATATGGTAGCAGCAACAGCTTGCTTATTCATAACAATATGGTGATCCAGATATCTGACAAGCTAGAGTTGTTTACCTTTCTTTTTCTTGGCATGTGTATCAAACAATATATAAGAAAGTGCATACAGAAATATGACAAACTATAAATTATAGACAAAATAAACATATATTTTCATAATATTGTTATATAAGGTGAATGTAGTAGCTAATATATGAGAGGTACTGCTAAATTGTTAGGAAAATCGGACTATCTACATGGGTCTACATGCATAAAAGCCTGCATAATTTGAGAGTTTAATCGTAAGTATAATTGAAAAAAATTAGATATTTATCTACTTTATTTAATCAGACGAATTAAGGCTAGGATATATTTGTCCTATTCAGCTTTGTAGTTTGACAAAACAAAAGTTCGATAGCCATTTATTAGCAGATTCTCATTATCATAGAATGGTTGCACATATGAAGTATGAAACTTAAGATGAAATATCCATTTGTATTACTTTAGCTCAAGCTGATTAAAGAATGTTCTGCTTCTGAGAGCCATCTGATTTAGACAGTAGTGCATGATAAAGAGAGAAGATCTGTCACAACACTGCAGTTTTTGAGACATAAAGGTAACAGTGGATCAAAGTTAAGGTAAAATCCTTGTGACAATATGGTCCTTTCAAAAAAAGTTTATTGGTTTCTTTGCAAATTTCTGCATTTAAATGATCACATTTAACACCAGTTTTCTATCTTGGTGACTTTCATTGGTAAGCCTTTTCAATGGCAATGGTGCCTATTCACGTGATCATATAATAATTCAACTTTTTTTTTTTTAGTGGCACATGGTCATTTTGCGTTTTTTTTGTTTGGTTGATTTTTTCTGAGGTATCAATTATTTAGTATCAGTGCTTCACAAATTCAGATAATATTGTCTGTTTCACAGAAAGAAAATTGAAATAGTCACAAATCTTTCATGTGGCCCCACACTGATTTCAGACAGGGCTATAGGCTAGCTCTCTTCTACCAAGGCTGACTACTGACTCTGTGAGACAGCAGGGTTTAATACTTCATTCCTTGAGCAGCTTGTGTTATGATTTTCACCTACAAAAACCTTTTTGTTTTCAAAACTGTATTTTATATTACGCAGTTCAGAGGGGAAGACAGGGCAAAAAAATTAAGCCCAACATTTTAGACTGTCAGACTCTTGCATATTCCTTCATAAAATTCCCAGCTTTAATTCTTGTTGCACTACTTTGATAGTTATTGGAGATCTTCCAAACCAATGTGTAAACTATGTAAAAAGAAGCTGGTTCATTGAAAACTCACAGCAAAACACCTCACTGTAAGTGAATGAGAGTTCTCATATTTGCCGTATTAAGGTCTGCTGTTTTGTCACACTCTGCTGTGCTCCACTTGGAAAGATTATTACTACAGAAGATAAAAAAGAAAATAATGCCAGTTGTGCAAGTCATAAATATATTCGCTACACCCTCAAAAAAGTGGCATAAAATATATTCTAAATCGAGCTACATTGCATATGTGCTGGTGGGGTGTGGGAATATCTAGACAAGAAAAAGCAGAACCTGAGGAAGAAAGAGTTCTGCTTCTGTGAATAGGAGGCCATCATTGTGCTATAAGCAGATGCAAAGCCTTTCTTGTTGTTGCAGATCAAGGAGCAAACACTGTAGCCTGCAAATGATTAAACAGAGCCATTTCTCTAAAAGCTCTTAAATAAAATATTGTCAAATAAATCATAAAAAAAAAAACCCAAACACCTGCCATTTGCCTGGAAATTATTGTCACATTATTAGGGGGATAGAGTAGAATTTTCTTTAGGCACAGCATGGTCCAACAGAAAATTTTGCTTCCTCTGCATGGGCTCTAAAATCTTCTTCAAAGAAAAACTGAGATACAAGTAAAGAAATTTCTATGAGCTGTCACAAAATTCCGCTCTGCAAACTGTATAAGCACTCAGAATAGAGATGCACAGTTTGGTCCCAAAGTTAAGAGAAGATCAAATGAGTAGTGTGTAGGGCTAGGCTATATGTGCTGCAAAAAGCAGGTAAGACTTACAATTTGATAAAGGCTCTTTTAGGAAGGACAAGACAGGAAGACAAGGAAGGGAAGGGAGGGGAGTTTCCCTTTGTGTGAGACAGCAACTGGAGTGGATAGACTGAGTACGTAGAGTTCTGCAAATAGTAACTTTGAAAAAGATGCTTAATTTAGCAACAACATTTTCAGGGGCTAAGTAGATTTTTTTCCCTATTTTTTGCAGTTGTAATTGTTATCTATTTTATTTTGCCCAAATAAATTAATAGTCAAATGATGACTATTGTCAACACTGTTTACCTTCATCAGTCATAATTACTCAACTCGTCTGAATAAGATATTTCCTACTGTTTTAAAATTATTGAGACATATTCTTACTTCATACATTATCATATAATTATTTGGTTTAGTGCTGAAGTCAACATTTTGAAAAGTTTGAACACAAACCTAAAAATTTTAATTACAGAGCTCGTTGCCTTTTCTTCTGTCATCTCTGACAACTGATCAGTATTGTTTCATAGATCCTACAAAATCCTTTTTTAGTCCTAACAATTTTACTCTCTCTTTGAATGTACCTTGCTATCTTAGTCTTTCCTCAGTTTTCCAAATTTTTTTATCATTATAGCTCTGCCTTCTGAATTTTTTAAAATTTGACTGTCTTTTTAGCAGTAAAAATGTGACATGAAAAATTAAAACAATTTGAGGTCTTTATTTTTGCATGCATAAACATGCAAATATTGAATAATAATCATAAAATCTATGACTTGCACTTAAACCAGCAGTAAATTTCAGTGAGCAACAGTTGAAAAAGAAAGTATCATTAGCTCTACTGAGTTCCACACCATGAAAAATTAAAGAAATTTTGGATTTTATCTTTAGATAAAGAAATTGATGTAAAAGTACTTGTTGTATTCTTGTTTGTACTTGTAATGATTTTAGAGTGAGAAAAACATCAATCTCATGCTTTGTATTGTAGATCATTTCTTTGCAGTTAAACTTTTTTAGTACTTCTGACATGTAAGGACTACCTGTCCTGTTATCTTTGCTTGAATGAATGGAAAATTATATAACATCAAAATATATATCTATATGCAAAGTTTTGACATTCTAGCAAGTGTACTTCAACATGCATATATTTCTAGTAATTATAATATTTACCCATATAAAATTTCAGCTGAAGATAAACAATTCACATGGGCATCTGCAGTTTGCATTAATGGCAACCTCTTTGCATAAAAGTTTGGGTTTTTTTAAATAAGATATCCACATCAGCTGGTTTTTTGACTCTTACTGCTGACATGATTGAGCATCAAATGGCTTAGCATCTCTATGTCATGATCCTGTGTGTGCAAAATGGCTAGTCTAGAATGAGACTGTGGTTGTAATTTCTTGGTCAATGCAGAGTTAAAAAGTTCTGTTTATAATTTGATAATCAAATAAAACACAGAAATATTTTGAATAACAGTATACAAAAGGTTAGTGATAGTAGGGAAAAAAACTAGCCCTGAAGGAATTACTAGTGACTGAAACACCATCCTGTAACACAGTAAGGAATTATATCACATATTGATAACATAATCTTCTGTCTGTCCCTGATTTGCTGGACAGGACACATCGCATACGTAAAGAAATTATACTTTTTTTTTCTGTTTCAGATATTTGTGTCTGTGGATTGTACCTACAATATCTCTCAAGATGATCTGTTATCTGCCTTCATTAAGATAGCATCAATTGGTGATCAAAGTTTTATCTTCATGAAGATTTCTGATCTCATTCTTCAAGAGAAACTTTTGATTACCTACCAAGTTTCCTTGGACTTACCACATGGGAATTATGACAGAATTTATATCATAATCTAGCTATAATTTTTATGAAATTGATTTGTATATCTGTGCTTATGGTGGAAATAACAAATATGAATAAAATATTTAATATCTTCCACAACAAATCATCAGCAATTCTTTTGCATAGGCATACCAAGTTTCTAAATAGTTGAAGAAGTCTTGTATTGATCACAAAAAAACCCTGTTTGTTCAGCAGAATTTTCTTATTGATTTTATGTACTACAGTGTGCATTCTGAGAAATCACCCAGTCATTAAATTTAGCAGTACAATTTAGAAAATGTATTTTTGATATATTCTACACTGCCTTATGCTATGGGACTCCAGTACAGTGTGCCTTATTTTACCAAGGCCATGAGATAACATTATAAAATTCATTTATTAAAGAGGACTCAAAAGAGTCCTCAGAGGTGGTCAGGCAGTGGCAGCTAACTGTGATCTGAATTAAGAATGTACAGAATGATATGAAAGTTTGGGTCACAACTTTATTTATACTTGAATATAGTATAAATAAAGAAAAAACCTAAAAATAAAAAAAAACCTAGACAGAAACCTTAGTTAATAAAAAGTGAAGCAACAGATCTCTGTGAAAAGATTCTTGAATGAAAATTCTATTTCATAGGGGATTTTTTTTGTTTTTTTTTTTTTCTTCTTTCAGCCACTGGTATTTGCTTGCTGAAGTGGTATTGTGAATAAATTGAGAAAAAGTCACCAGGACTAGTAGAAGTGATATCACTACAATGAGATAATTGTACCAGAGCTAGTCATTCAGTCATAGAAAGGCTTGTGTTGGAAGGGACCTTAAGGATCATCTAGTTCCAACACCCCTGCCATGGGCAGGACACCTTCTACTAGACCAGATCGCTCGGAGTATCATTCGGCTTGGCCTTGAACAGTTTCAGGGATGAGACATCTACAACCTCATTGGGCAACTTGTTCCAGTGCCTCATCACCCTCACAGTAAAGAATTTCTCCCTAACATCTCATCTAGACCAGCCCTCTTTCAGTTTAAAACCACTGCTCTTTGTCCTGTCACTATCTGCCTGCAGAAGAAGTCTCGTCTGCCTCTTTTTATAAAGCCTCTGTAAGACACTGGAAGGCCATGATGGGGCCTTCCCAAAGCAGCCTTGTATCAATTTTTGCAGGACGAGGATATTCTGCTGAATGTGGTTTTTTTTAATTTTACTGTTAGTATTTCTGTTTGAATGTAACACTTTTTGCAAAATATAAATATTGGGCAGTTTCCTAAGGTTAAATCATCAAAAAATACTTTATAATATACATTCAAATTAATTGCAAAACAACAATTGGATTCAAATGCAAGATAGTGGTTTTTTGTCTGCTGTGCCACCCCCAAAGGTAAAATTTCTTTCAGTCATTCCATGTTTTGTTATATTTGTTATGTTATTATTTCTGAAAGTTAACTACTGACTTTTCTTTATGCAAAATGCAAATGCATTTTAGAAAATGTGATCTTCCTCTAGATATCTTGATATTCATCACAGTCAGTATCAGTTTTAAAAACATAAACTTTGAACAGAAACAATGTCTCAGCTTCAGCAATATAATGTAGAAATTCAGTATATATTGTCTCTTAGATAATGTTACCAAATAGGAAATTTTTGTTCTAAAAAATCAAACCTGTTAACTATCCATAAGATGCACATGGAAAAGCTTTTACATTAGAGAACATAATTCAACTTCTGTGGAATTATATTTAAAGTATTTTTCATTTGCATATGTTAAATCCATCCCCAATCTGCTGTAATTGGCAAATAGGATGAGATGATCCCCAAAAATGAATAACCACAACTAACTAGCTAAGAAGCACAACTCACTTTCCCTGTTATCGATGTCACTATCAGCTCTCTGCACATGGAGACTATTATTGCAACTGTCATAGAATTAAATGAAATCTATCCAGCAACATCTGGCGCTTCAGAAGAAAATATGAATAATTTCACCAGCTTTCCCCATCTCTGCCTGCTTATTCTAATTATGATGTAATGGAGGACATCAGCAGGCTGTGGACTTGGTGATTAACCCAGGGCAGATGAGAAATAGGCGTAGTGAGATGAGTAAGGCACATAGATCAGCTCAATCAATTATCTTTTTTCTCAAGGCTCTTAAATACAGCAGTGACCTTGTGATGGGAAACAGTAAGTTACACTTGAACCCATTTAGGAGGTCAGACATTTCACAATATATTACAGGAGCTAAATTCTTGTTTTTCAATTCAGTTACATGAAAAGGAGTATTAGGTATGCATAAAAATGTACAAAGTATATATGTATGCATATACAAATATATACACATATATATATACACACATACATATACACACAAACTTTGCAAGCCTTTATGTTTCTAATACAGGGGTAAGCCTTTAACTTGTTCACTTCCTCTTTTCATTATTAGCCTACACCACATTTCCTCCCTTGTTTGGTTCCTATTCTGATTGAAAATATATCTGCAGGTATCGAAGCAGTATGGAAAATGATACACCAATACAGTGATTAGGAGAAGAAAACCAAAAAGCCTTTGAATGTAATTTCCAGTCTTCACATATAAGTGTGGACACATCAGCAAAATATCAGTTTTAAAGTATACTCACTTGTATTGCCTGGTGTTTTAAAGACTGTGGAGCTCATTTAATTCAGATTGCAGACACATCCAGTTTCTTGCCTGAAATGTTATCACTGTAGAGCGATTGGACTAATGATCCTAGATTTATTCTGGTAGCTTTCTATGCTGCCTACACTAAATGAAGCAATTCAGTGCAGCCAGACACTCATCCACAGTGTCGTACTAACATAGTTTCCTATATTGCTTATTCTTAAGACAAAGTAAGAAACATCCATCACAATAAAGACAGAGAATAAACAAGCAGAATAAATCCTACTCATTAAAATGAATGATCTTAAGGGAAGGCGGAAGAGTTTCGCAAAGGAAGTAAAAAGGCCAGTTGTGATCATCAGTGAATATTTGGGGAAAAAAAAACCCCATTCAAATGTTTTTACCATGAGCAGAGATTTTTCTGCTCCTTCAAGACAATGTAACATTTCAGTCAAATTATTAAATGGAAATAAATGTCGTAGGACTTACCAATTTTGTAGTGCCAAATGCTGTTGCAACAATTTTTGTTAGTTTAGATACTGAATTGTGACTTGAAAAGTACTTGCAAATGCAATGATGGAATTTGCTTTCATTTACTTAATTATTTTTATTGACTTGATTTTTCTGTCATCCGTATGGGAAGGTAGCCTTTACTGCAACCAAAATTTTCTCCTTGGGTTTTAGTGGGCATATATAAGCATTCAAGTAGCGTTTTTTATGTGCTCCTGCATGTTGTGAGGTGGATTGTTATGTCCATTGCAAACAGGCTAGATTCAGAAAGGGACTCTATTACCTACATGTGAGGAACTGCCACAGCAATATTTTGAACTCCTGGGAAGAAATCCAATATCCAGAGTAGGTGACAAAATTCAAAGTCTAAAATTATAATTTAACAAGCCCCCTAAATTAGTACTGATATGAGGTCACCCAACAGTATTACTCTCAGGGCATTTTAAAATTCTTTTTCAAGAACATAAAGTTTGCTTAAGTCCAGGCTGCATTTCTATCCCAGACCTTTTACCTCTGTACTTTCTTGGCTTTAAGTACAGTTGAAAAAAACTCAAACAAACAAACAAACAAAAAACCCCACCCCCCACGAACAAACAAACAAAAAACTAACAAAACAACAACAAACAAACCAAAAAACCCAAACCAAAACAAAAAAAACCCCAGAACTAAAAATTTATTATTATTAACCAAAAGAGATTTCAACAATGAAAGCCCTTTCAAATCTCCTTGAATTTGGTGACTAATTAATTTTCACCACTACTTATCACTTACAATATCAAGCTACCTCAGAAATCTAAGCAGATCAGAGAGATAGTGCTTCTTTCATCCTATTGCCTCTTACTACAATGAAGCTTGGTAATTTCAGGGGTTTGAGAAACTGTGGTTGTTAAAGAGTAACACTGATAAATCACTGTTAGCTTCCATGACTGGCTAGTACCCTCCATATCACTGAAGCCATTTGCATTGAATTTACTTGGGCTGATGTGAGAAAAAGAGTAGCCTGAGAAGAGCTATCGGATCTGTTCAGGCAATAAGACTGTCTGAGCTTTTCCCTGCTGATACTATTTAAAACACGGGGGAATGAAATTCCTGAAGAAAAATATAATGTTGTCTTACAAAAATGCAAAGCTTTTTTCCTTGACTATATCTAAAATCAGGAATATTGATCTGCCTTGGACAGTAATTTTGTAGCATTTTCACAAATTTGAAACACAAATGTAAAATACAGTTCTATTTCATCTGAAAAGCTTCAGTTATGAATTGTAGTTTTCTTGTTTATTAAAGAGTCTACAGACATAATTTATTGTCTTTATTGTCAAGTCAACATTTGTTGAATAAAGAGTCTAGTAACTGTCTGGAAAAAAAAGCAAATGTACATATGAAGTTATTTGCTAAAAATTAACTTCTGAAACATTACACTTATTTTGTAATGTAAGTTTCAGGTGGGAGGATAACACACTTTTGAAGGCTTGAATCATAAGATAATTTAAAAATTAAATCCAAAAGTTACAAATAGTCGTAAATACAATTTGATGATACCCAGAAATCACATCTGAAAAAATTATCTTTTCTTAATGTAGGAATCATGAAAAAAACCCCACAAATAATATTGTATTTTGATTTAAATTTGTGAAGAGGGCTTGAATTTTTGAAGGTTTCCATTTTCTGCTCTGTTATTTTAAATAATGAAATAGAGGATGAATCAGATAATCATCTGGTGTTTCAGTTAAAATGAAAAATATGGCAAGGGTTTTTCCACTACGAGCCTCTCTGGAAAAAGAACAATAATTTTTGTTTTTCTCAGTTCTTCCTAGCTATGCAACAAAAAACAAGTTTCATGAAAGGTAATATGAGATTTTAGTCGGGAAAGGCACAGCTTGAGTTGTGGATAAGCTCTTATATTTGTATCGGATTGGCAATATGGTTTTCTGTCTTGTGATCACAAGTTTTTTCTCTGTCTCATTTTTTAGTGAAAAGCCCTGCTGTTTACTTCCCACATATAGCAAGTGTTATGTCCCCCTAGGCTATAATATTAAACATCCTGACACACACTTGTTTCAGTTCCCTGGATGGTGCTTTAGACTGAAATGGGTTTACTGGGTTCCCTCCAAGCTTCAGTAACATAATGTCTTTGAGTCTTTTCCACATGTTGTTTAATTAACATCTAAATTTTTTAAAGAACAAGTAGGAAGTCAAAACTGGATGTTTTATATGGAAAACAATAAAGCATTGTTTAAGATTTAATGAAATAGTATCACCAGTGTCAACATTTCTCTTACTAAATGAACTATTTGCTATTTATTCTACTGAAGAAGCTAATATATTAATAAAGCAGTGATCTTTTCAGGAATGGCCAAGTCCTTCAAAAAATTTGAAGGTGTATTTGTTTAATTTTAGTTTTGTTTTTTATATTGTATTACACTATTCAACACAAGAAGTGTGAGTTGAATTCACCAAGAACAAAAGCTTTGGAAAAAAAACCCCAACCTTTGAACTAAAAGATACAGAAATTTATTTAACAAAAAGTTTTAGTTTTGTTAACTTAAGAAAATGATAATGCATCCCTCCCCTTCCCTTCAGCTGCCTCTTAGTATATAAAACATCATAAGTGACAACAGGAGAACAAAATGTGTCTGACAAGGACTCATATGAGGCTGATATTTAGCCAGCTTGGGTGCTATTCACTATTCCTAGTCTTTAGTGTCCCTGAGTGCCAAAACAAGTCATTTGGAGTCAGATGAGCTGCCCACGTTTGCGCACTACTGCAGGTATAAGGCACCACTCATTGCTTGGGCCAGGTAAAACTATTTTGCCAGCTAAAGATGGTCCTTTAGCTTAGAGCTAAGCATCATATATTACTTGCACATAGTCTTACTGCAGTCTCCTCCCATTCTCAGTATCTATTTCCACAGCCTCCCATAAATTCAGTAGGAGAGTGTCTTTGCAGTCACTTTATAGTCTTCAGGAATATGTTACAGAAAATATGCATATTATCAATAAATATGTAAATTTTGATATTTCCAGTGATGTGAATGTCAGGACCTTACTGGGTTAATTTTGGTATAAAAAGTGGCAGATATTTTCTCAATAAGTTCAAAGAGCTGACCACTTCTGTACTATTATGGCTTTATCTAAGGCTACATGTGCAAATGTAGGTCATATTTTCACTTCCAAAACTAATATGTAGTTGCAAAAATTTCCACTGTGTCTACAGCAGCAACCATAACGGATGGTTCCTACTAATTTGAAGTACATGTACTGCCTGCTATCTCCCTTTTAAAAGGCACTAACTTGAGGAGAAAGTAGGGTTTCTTTTACACTTGTGTGGTCTGCTGCAGTGGTAGTAGCAGTATTTTCTGTTAAAGGTAAGCACCAGTTCAGAGAAATTGTATGCTTAGTGAGGTAAAATGCTACAGGACGGGGTGGTGCTAACCAAAAAGAGAAAGAGCAAGAAAAAGGTCTTAGCATTTGCCAAAACTGCATTCTAAGAGCAGAAACACAGACTGACTTCCAGTGCAACACAAAGAGATAAATTTGTTTATAAGTTCTTTTATGTCTGTTCTGTTCTTAGTCTGAATTTGCTCTGTTATCTTAGTGCGCATTTTTAATAAAAAATAGCTGTCAATTTTCTTGTTTATTTTGGGTTTGGTTTTTTTGTGTATGTGAGGTGAACTCTGTAAGGAAAGGGCACAGAAAAGTCTACTTAACAATTGTCAGATTTAATTTAACAATGAAATTTTTATAATTTGTTCCATCACAATCGGTTTGTTCACAAGATATTTACAGACCTCAGAAATTTTTAAGGCAGTTGTAGCTTTTCAAAACACTTGCTCATCAAATATGCCAGAAAAAACATTAAGTAGGAAAAGAAATGTTTTCATGCCATTTCCAGCAGTATGCAGTCAGATGACTGTAAAACTCAGTGATTATCGTATAGCTGTAGTAATCTGTAGAACAGATGAGTTAAAATAGTTCTCATTCACGTGTCACTGTTTGCTAAAACGCTTTCTGTATATCTGATCTACTTCAGTACAGGGAGGTACTGCAGTATTTACAAATCCAGATCTTTTCTTTGATGATTTCCTCAAATCAGCTTAGGGAGTCCTCTAAAACAGAGCTGCAGGTAACAGGTGTTACTTAGGCTGCTGTGTGCATAGGTGTGCACTTGGACATTATCATTCTAGGTCACCATCCCACAGCACTCTTGTAGCTAGACATCACTTACAATTCTATCCTTTTGTCCCATGATCAGAGCCGTGTTAATGTTTACTGAAAACTTTGCATCTCCACCTCAGTGCCCAAAAGGATAAACAGTAAAGAATTTCACTGGCTATTCAGGCACAATGGCAGCCTTTCAAAGAGGAGCGTTAACTCCAGTGTTAGTCTCATTATTTTTGGGGTTTATTAATTTATTTTTTTATGTTTTTCAGAGAAATCAATATTACTTCTTAAAAATAAAAAATAAAGGGATTCCCCAATTGTTATTTTTAAGTCTTCTGCATACGCGCTGCTCATTTCCCTACTTTCTGATGCTTCTGTCACTCATTTATCACTTATTTGCTAACTCTTTAAAAATCACTGTCTACTACTTATGGTCTACATCTTTAATACAGATTTGTGCATTGTTAATGCAGCTGCTGCCTTCACGGATATGAATATTCATATGCAGCTCCGGAATCTCAAGGAGATAAACGTAGTTTAGTAAAAATCAAATTTCAACCTTGCTGTGACCTCATCTATATGTGGCAGTTATCACTGAATAACTTAACCTGACACCCCTGGATTATTTGGGCAATTTTACTGTCACATAAAAGCTCCAGCTGAGATCACTAGGTGAGGCTATCATACAATTTGTGATCTGCTGCTAATTCGTGTGTCTGTTTTATTACTAAAACAGATTATTCCTGACTGCTGGAAAAGGAGGACTGAAAAAGAATAAACTGGGCTAGCATTTAGTCAACTAGTTATGCAGGTCCTACAGTTACCACAGACAAAATTGTTAATTTATATTTCACTATTAAGACCATCCAGAAATATTATTTGAAATATCCAATTGGCTTACTTGATTACCCTGTTATTGAAAAAAATTGTCACGGAATCAAAACGGGACCAAGCTGCATGGGAAGACACGTGACATAAGACAGCAACCAATGTCAGTTTAAGGCCTTGAGCTTGCTAGCACATAACAAACATGCTCTAAGTCAGAAGTCTTATGTTAAGCATTCGCAGAATGTGCTTTTAAGAAAGGCAGAATACTGTAACTGAGGGTGGCAGGCCACAGCAAGATCGTAGAACAAAGTTAAATGCAGTAGTGATATAATGAATGAGATATTATGATAATATTTAATTTAATTGAATTTAAAGGTCCTTGAATGAGTCCAGAGAAGGAAAAAAAAACTGATGAAAGGGCTGAAAGAAATGTCCTGTGAGGAGAAGCTGAGAACTTTGGGCTTGTCTAGTTTGGAGAAAAGGAGACTGAGGAGTGACCTTATTGCTATCTACAGCTTCCAGAGGGGAGGGAATGGAGTCCCAGGGATCCAGTGATAAGACGTGTGGGAATGGTTCAAAACTGCACCAGGGGAGGATCAAACTGGACATAAGGTAGCATTTCCTTACTTAGAGGGTGGTCCAACACTGGAACAGGCTTGCTAGAGAGCTGGTTGATGCCCCAAACAAATTTATGAAAAATTACATGATACAGTTTTGCCTGTCATGTATTGGGACACATTGAATGATTGAAAAAATCAGGAGCGATAGAATGAAATTAATACGCAAAGAAAGTGTGGTTAGTGTTATATATTAAAAACTACATATTCAGAAAAATGCTATATACACTATGAAAGATCATGCCAAATCTGAGTCAAATGTGAAAGAAAATTTAAATGTAAGAAAATAATTGTATCTTGGAATTCTTAAGAAACGAAATAAAGAAAAACTTGAATGCAAATTTCTGTTTGAACATATTTTCTTTTTTCTTTCATTCTTCCAAGATAATCTGATTGTGGAAGTAATTTGTTTTGCTTTCTAAAACTATGACAATATTTGATTTCTTAACCAAATTATTTCTTCAGTAAAATGTCTTAATAATGTCCGATCTGTGCTTGGTGAATTTTTTATTCTGAAAGACTGTAGCTCCAATAAATTAAGACAGAATGAAATAATAAACCTAACACGTATTCATAAGAAAAAAAAAAGTTGTTTCCAGTGTGAGCTATTTTGTACAGTGAAAATTTGATTCCATCCCCTTATATGAAACCTAAGTCGATAATTGTGTTACCTCCAATATGTCAGAACAATTTCAGGATATTTGAAAATTAACTTTCTGAATTCATTTACAGACTGTACAAAATTCTCTAAATCTGATTCTCCTAAACAGGCAATTTTGATACAAATTCATGATTTTCAATGGAATAAATTGAAAAACTTGAGCTGAAATATATTTTCAAATATTAAATGAAAAAATGAGTTATAAACAGTAATTAAATTTACAGGGAAGAATTTACAGGTAAGTACTGGCCACCACAAATCATCTGACAGAGGCAGAAGTTTTGCTGTGCAAAATGATTACTTTCAGCCAACAGTTGTTTGGCTCTGCCAGATACAAAGAACTGCAAAGGAACAGGTGGCAAAATAAAGAGAACTGGGAAGCCTTCTGAAGGAAATTTTGTTGTGGGTTAAATTAACAATGACCAGAATGTTTATTTGGCTCGTCTAATTTTTTTTTTACTGTTATCCTTCACCAAATCTGTATTTTATGGTCTCTCGGTCTAATTTTTTTCATGAAGGTATGTAAGCATGATTTATTTTGGCTGAGTGAAGAAATGATAGGAAGGTTTTAGGTATTCCAGTCAAATATTAAAAATGTCAGACTTCATTCACACAAGACCGTATTGCAACTGATAGAGGCAAGTAGAATCTTTTTTTTTATAATTTTCCTTTTATAATTAACTTCTAGATCAACCACCAGAAATCAGAGCTACTTTGGTGTTTCTGTCTCTGGATATCAGTGAGACAAGATTTTCAGCTACACCACCTCCTACAGATCCTACAAACAAATTCTTGAATGTAGAGTTTATTTATTAAGGATCACTGGGCTGATCAAAAAGCCAGGACCCTGGAGTGCACACTTTTGTACAGGTACACTTTAAAGCAGATGTGGAGGCTTTGAACATCTTAGTATTTTAATATTCTAACAACTTAGGCATTTTTAAAATTCTATTTATATGGCTTTACAATACTCTGAATGTCCTAAATTGATTAAAGTAATACCTACACATAGTAGTAGAACCTGTATTTGTGTAAATGCGCTTATTTGTTTCAGAACTAGATTTTATTCTGAACTGTCTAACACCTCTCTCTACTTGATCCTTCAATGATTCAGGCAAGATTCTGTAAAAGTGCAGAATCTCTTATGAAATACTGAACTAATCTTTAGCCCTGGAGATTTAGTTTATTTGTTTCACTGTCTTATGGGGAACACATAAAATAATTCCAAACTCTAGCTGTTAATAAAAATTTGAATTGGCATTTTGACTTTATTTGTCATTACATATATAATCTACACTTAATTTTATTATTTCAATAGATGATGAGATTTTGTTAATTTTCCATTTAACACCATTCAAGTCTTCTAACTTAATTTACTTTCTCTGCTTTACATTACTGTGTGATGCAGCATTTAATGCTCTTTGGTAGACTCAATGCCTGACTATTTTTCCTAAGACAGTTGAATAATAAATTTTAAAAACAGGTTCCCAGCTGCACATAGGTGAAATTGATGAATGTTAGCACTCCATTCTGTGATACAAAAATAGAAGCACCACGAAAAGTTCAGTAATTGACAATCTTTCCTAGCAGTGGAATGTCACATTCTGTCATCATGTTCTGAAAGTATCTTTGTGCATAAAAAGGCAACATGTTTACTGGAATATAAAACAATGAATAAAATAAAATTAATACGTTTTCGTTTCCTCATGCAAAGTACTTATGCTTTATTTCCATGGCAACTACTCAGCATTTTTAAAAGGAACACTGTAAACAAAATATGTCAGGTGACGTACTCAAAAACATTACTGCTCATTTACAGTCAACCTCAAATTACAACCATTCAGCATCTTCCTCATTCAAATGAGAGTCAAGTCTAAAGCAGATATTTCCCTGGTACTGCATTGCTGAAATATATGCGACATAAAACTTCTAGCAGCCAAACCGTTTTAGTCTTTTCAGTCACACAAATGACTGGCTCAAGCAATTTCTTACTGTTAAATAAGTTGTAAATCTGTTATTGATGAATGTGTCTCTTCAAAGATATTCCTCTCTTAAGTTGTTAAGCATAAAGACAAAACTAATCAAAGCAAATAACTTTTCCCATTAATCTGTTAATTATGCCATGTTATCTGAAGTATATCTAAATTGAAAACTCCAAAATTGCAAGCCAATTTTTTCATCTTAAGTCATCTTTGAATATTGCTTATTGAGTAATTCCTAATTTATACTGGGCTCTATCACCAAAATGAAACAAAACAACAAAGAAAGAGTTACGTACAATTTTTCTTAGTATATGACTGATTTGCAGACTATGAAACTCATAGGAAAGATTCTTATTTAATAAAGACTTTGACAGTGTTTTACCACAGAATTCTCCTAGAAAAACTAGCTGCTCATGGCTTGGATGAGTGCACTGTTCCCTTGATAAAAACTGGCTGGATGTCCAGGCCCACAGAATAGTGGTAAGTGGAATTAAATCCAGTTGGCAACTGGTCACAAATGGTGTTTCCCAGGGCTCACTACTGGGGCCAGTCCTGCTACTTATCCTTATAAATTATCTGGGCTAGAGGATTGAGAGCACTCTCAGTAAGTTTGCAGACAAGACTAAGTTGGGAGTTTTAGTCTTCTTAAGGGTAGGAAGGACCTGCAGAAGGATCTGGGGAGGCTGGATCAGTGGGCTGAGGCCAATCGTATGAGGTTCCACAAGGCAAAGTGATGAGTCCTGCACTCGGGTCACAGCAACCACATGCAGTGCTACAGGCACAGGGGGAAGAATGGCTGGAAAAGAACCTGGTTGACAATTGGCTGAACATGAGCCATCATGTGCCTGGGTGACCAAGAAGGCCGATGGAATGCTAGCTTGTGTCAGTAATAGTTTGGCCAGCAGGACTAGGGCAGTATTTGTCCCCCTGTATTCAGCACTGGTGAGGCCACACCTCAAGTCCTGTGTGTTCAATTTTTGGGGCACCATGTTATGACTTGCCCCAGAAAGCAGCTACGTAGACGTTTTGATTATTATTATCTACAGTAATATAGCAATGTGAAAGAATAAAAATACTACTTAAGAAAATGCACGAGGGAGAGAGAAAGAGAAAGAAAGAAGGAAGGAAAGAAGGAAAGAAAGAAAGAAGGAAAGGAGGAAAGAAGGAAAGAAGGAAAGGAGGAAAGGAGGAAAGGAGGAAAGAAGGAAAGAAGGAAAGAAACAAAGAAAGAAAGGAAGAAAGGAGGAGGCTTGATTGTTTATTTAGATGTCTGTTGTTTGAAGTGATGGTCACAGTCTTGACCCATTGAGGGTGAAGGAAAGCCCATGAAACCCAAAGTTCAACGGGTTAATATATGTTCCAACTGGGTGGGAATACCCAGGTGCCTCCCCTGGAGGGGGGAGCTTTCAGTCCTCTGGTGGAAGGTCTCAGAAATGAGTCTGGGGGCACTTCAGGGGTCTTTGATGGTTTATGACACCTTCTAGGACATGACAACTACCTCTCACATGAGTTTAGTTGAGGAAGTTATGCCCCATCAGAAGGGATGAATATCCGTCTGAACATTCGTGTGAATATTACCTTCCCCGGGGAGGGGCAGGGGTGTAAGGGAGGACACTTGGCATGATAAAAAGCACTATCCCACCTCCTAGTATCTGCCTCTTATCTTGGGCAATTGTTTTGAGTCATTAATCATTGGCATTTCAGTCTTTCACACCCCTCACTACAAGAAAGACATTGAGGTGCAGGAGGGTGTCTAGAGAAGGGCAACAGAAGCTGGTGAAGGGTCTGAGCACAAAACATAAAGAGTGGTTGTGGGAGGCAGGGAAAAGGAGGCCTGGGGGGACCACACTGCTCTCTGTAATTACCTGAAAGGAGGCTGTAGCAAGGTGGGCGTGACACATTTTGTCAATGTCACATATACTGTAATTTGCCTTGGAATCCTTTCTCCTGTATTTTTCAGGGAGAATGAGAAGCAAAAAATTATTAATTAAAATTAATACACATTATGTTCTTAGGTGATATTTCAGATGATAAGCATTTAAACAATTCCCAAAAATTTTTGGATAAAGGCTCAATACTTCTTTTGCTGTGATCCTGCAAAAGTAACAATGCATTTCAGAAGGAATGTAATTAACCCAGTAATTGTATTACCAGATGAACAAATGTTTCTGTATCAGCCATTAGGACATTTTATCATCCAATACCTGTAAGTTCAATAATATGTTTTTACAAAATATTTAGAATTGCCCTGTACTATTTCATAATCTTATATGTTACAGTATGTAAGATTGTCATCTTCTTCAAATTCTATTCAAAAATGAAAGAGCAAAATTAAACATTCAGCAAAAACTGAAATGCAAGCATTCATAGAAAATTGCATAAAATTGACTCTTTTTCTTAAGTAAATATTGAAAGAGTGAGTACAAATCTAGCCTGATTTTCATTACTACCCAAACTCTAAGTAACTTTACACGTAAGCATTTGGCTTTTTTGAATGCCTTGTAGTGTGTGTCACATGTAACACATTTCTCATGCATTATTAATTTCAGGAGCTATCAAGATGTTATAGGTATCATCAATTGCAAATAAGATATACAAAACCAATATGATTGAATTTTTTTTTTAATATCTCACATTGTTTTATACTTCCTAAAGGAATATAGTACGTGTGTGGGAAAACAGATTTAAACAAATAAAACATATAAGGCAGTCTTTAAATGTGGTGGAAGGTAAAGTAACAAATACCCCGTAATTCTTGGCATTAAACTCTCTTCGGAAAAACCATGGGGATCATTACAGATACAATAACTCCAGGATGTGCCTTGTTAAGTGGGAAGCTTAATTGGCTCTGAGCAGAGAAGAACCTGGAGGGATATGAAGATGAAAATATTTGTGGGGCACATCTTGAATATAGTGTCTTACAGCTCTCAGTCAGAGATAGAAGGAAACAATTGCTTCTTCATGCTCTTCTGTTAATAAAACACTTTTTGAGTATATTTATAACTCAGAGACAATAATAGGATCATGGAATATATCAAATTAAAAGGAGTAATTGATTCTAAATCCATGCTTCTCATAGGAGTACCTAACACCAAACCATATGACTAAAGCATTGTCTAGATGCTCCTTGAACATTGACAGGGTGGGTGCCATGACTAATTCTGTGGGAAACCTGTTCCAGTAACTATGGTTGTTGAATTTGCCACGTGTCCTAAGAGAACAGTAAGTTCAGACAAATGACTTCCTACTTTCTTAAATGTAAGTTCTCCTTCCAGGGACTGCATTTACCTTGTTATGTCCTTGTCTGCCAAATCTAACAAACTAACCTCTCAACTACATCTGCAGTTGCAATGAAGACACATACTGATGTTTCCGGCAGTTATCTCCATTAATAAGCCTCTCTAGGCACTTATTTGTAAAGATGATGCTCAAGGATCTGCTTCTTGGATTTTCTCTTTGAACTTTTCTCTGCTTTCCAGTGTCCAGTAGCACTTTTGAGGACACATTCTCATTCCTCATCTATGACCTACATTTTGACTCTCATACATTTAAGAGTTATTGTAAATCTGGCTCTCTGAAAAACTGAGTACGATAAGCCCAAGCCAAAGACAGAATTTGAGAAAAGTTTTTAATAGTTCCTAACAACTTAAAGCAGCCCTAATTCATTAATAAAATGAATAAAAGAATGCTGAAGGTGTCAAACATTTCAGAAAATCTTGCTCTTTTTCTCTAAAATATTGAAAGCTTACAGGATATCAATAGTCTTACAGCTGCATCAAATGCAGAAGGTAACATAAGAACTGTTTCTTCATATACTCCTACAAATCTCTCAGGAATTTAAGAGATTTCCTTGACTTACGAGGCTTTAAGTCTCTGGATAAAATATCAAATAAAATGCAAAGATACAGTTTATGAAAGATTGAGAAGAGTTATAAAATTTGATTTACTGTAAATAATTCATGATGCCCTTTGCAGCGCTGTGAAATCCTTTTTGGCAGTTCCAGTTTTGGTTATAAATACTCATGCGATGAATACAGAACAGGATTATATTACACAGACAACAAGTTTTCTAACTGATTGTACATGTGTACCAGTGATATCTGTTTATTAAGAGATGTAGCAAACATTCCACTTGAACACATTGAAATGAAGTAACAACAAATTTGGGATGAAATTGAAAATAATGTCATATTAAGTTCTGTGAAATTCTTCAATTATGAATCAGTTGCAGTTTCTTAGTTCTGAAAATTCTCAACTATTTTCTGTTACAGGTTTTTGCAAGATTTTTACTTTGTAAATATGCTCTGTGCCTACCTAAGATACCATAATCTTTGCGTATTTTTCCAGAAAAGGACTTAATAAATAAATTTTGAAAAAGTCTTAAGTTTATATTTGATCTCCTAGACAGTGTTCAAGTACTGGAAAACACAAAATTACTGTGAAAATTCAGAAACCAGAAACAATGTTCTGCTTGTGGAATATATCTACCATATTTTTGCACCTTGTCTTACTTCTTAAAAGTTCAGACTATGGACTCGATGTACTTGTACTACTGCCAAAAATCCCCAAAACAACAAAAAAAGTAGAAAAACCTATCTTTCTTGTCTTCATTTATCCATCAAAATTAAACAAAATTAGGAATTAAAAAAGTAAAGTTTACAAACAACAATGTATAAAACCCCTAACAACTTGAAGGCATATTAGGATAGCAGAAATTAGAAAACTTGAATAAACTACAGGTAAAAAATGACTGCTAGCTCCACTGCCTTCTACGGGATTAATGTCTGATGTTATTTATACCTTACAGCAGTATTATGAATGAGCAGGGATCACGTAAGGGAACATGTACCAAATAAAAATGGAGTGAAAGAGATTAGTGAACATATTCATAAGATTAGAGTGGTGGGAAAAGAAAAGCACTAGAAATGTGAAAGAGGACCTTAAATCCCTTAGGGTATATGAAGATACAGATGTGAAGGATGTACTGCAGCATCAGAATATGTACTATATATACATATAAATATATGTACAATATGAATAACAACAATATGAACTGTAGTGTCAAAAAAAGAGTAAACCTGTACTATAATTCTGTTGCCAGTATTTGAATTAAGCTATGTGAATCCCCTTTTCCCGTTTTCTTAATCTTCTGGAAGCTGAGGGAAGTGAAGAGTGATTTTCAGTCTTAGAACATTGGTCCTCTTGGGAAATTTCTTAGTAATACAAAATATTGCCATGCTCCAAGCAAAAATTTTATATATATATATATATATATATATATATATATATATATATATATTTAAAATGCTTATTCAAACAACACCAATGTTCACTAAAGCTGTCAGCTGAAGCAGCACTTGAAGGAGTATGTAAAACCACATTAGTACTGGTGGAAAAATACTGCCATGTATATACTATAGACCCTTGATGAGATATATGATTGCCAGAAATTTAGATCTATCAGAACAAAGCTCCACACGTAAAAAATGTATCATCAGTGTAACATACGATTTTAGTTCTTGCACAAGGACTTGTGATTAGAAAACAACTAATCGCCTCATTTAGATTCAAAAATATACCTTTTCCGTTCATAATAGCCATATTCTGCCTCGTGTTGCTTGTGTAATTTGAAAGGAAGCACACTTCACCTCTGCAAGGAAAACCATCTCTAAATGGGAAGAAATTACGATACTGAAACAAATACGGGTTTTCATGAATCAGAAAATTTTTTCAACTTTTAAAATTATCTGCTTCTGTTTACTATTTTCTCATGCATGGATGTGGTGATTGTGAAGGAAAACAGTGCCAAAGTTATTAGCACAGTGTGAGATTCACTTTTCATTTCTAGTGTTAAGGAAAAGAGGGTAACTCAAGTGACACATGAGAGAAAAATGGAGACAAGTTACATAATTACTAATATGTCTTCAGTAGGATTAGTATGCCACATGCCAGATTTACTCGTAGAACCTACATAACTGCAGTTGATGTGTACAAAATCCTCTTCCATTTTGTTCTTCTTCTTCCATCACTAAATCCAAGAAAGGTAATGAAAAATAGTTCCTGTGGTTGTTAAACCTCAGACTAAGATAAGGTAATAAAAGAACAAAATTCATGGTCTAACTTGAATCTGAACCTGTCCTAGGCTACAGCGTAAGATATAACCACTAGTATGTATTCTATTATCATCTTCACAAGCTGTTAAAGAAGGTGGGGCAGTGTTCCTTATCTCCTACCATGACGCATCCTGGCTAACTCCCTCCGGGAGTTATTTCTGTTTAATGGGCAATCAAGGACCCACCGCATGACTCATAGAATTACATCAACCCATTGTGAGATGCTCCGCCCAGGGGGAGGAGCCAAGCATCCCCACCTGGATATAATCTGGGGTTTGGAACAGCATGAGCAGTCTTTATCTATTGGATTCCCAGAGGACAAGAGCTACCTCTGGACCTCCAGGTGAAGATCAGACCTTTTTCTACAGAATCACTGCTTCAACAGAACCACTTCATCTGGGCTGCTACCACCACCCTGACTAACAGGGTGTTAAGTTGTGTCCTGACTCTATCAGTGTTCTTGTACTATTGGATTTATTTTAATTTTCCTATTAAATTATAATTCTGACTTGTGATCTCCCCTAGTTTGTTTTCAAAGTAGTAGAGAATCTGAGCATCTGAAGTTGAAAGGTGGTAAGCAGTTTGAGTCTCTGCTGCCTTACAATCATTAGAACTTCCACTCAAAGCAATAAAAGCATTAAAAAGCTGCATTTATATTTACTAAGTGCTAATTTAGGCAGATGCTCTGAATTATCCTCTAGAGGATCCTATCATATTCTGGTATTAAATTGGGGTCCCTGCTGTTTAGGTACCATTTTTTTTGAGTTCTTGGATATGTGACAACAGTTGATACTTATGAAAAATGAAGACACTGCTCTGCTAAATTTTTACACGCTGTTTCCTTCACCTTAGACTTCCCCAGATTCAGCTGTGCTGGAGGCAGTGTCTCTCAGCTCACTGATACACAATCTAGTAGAGTATTGTGATTAAATCAGTATACACCTGCAGCCTTGAAGCCTTCATAAGATGGAACCTTGGCGACACCACCATTGGCTTTTGCACAAGAACCAGGAAAACTTGTCTATCTCAGTCAGAGTGCATTTAGCCTTTCCCAGAGGAAATACCATTGTATCTACTTTACATGTACGCAAACATATGTGCTTAGGTACGTGTACTGGGTGGATGCTGTCTGTGTCCTGGCCATCACAGTAATGCTCTCTCTCTGCAAGCTCTGCTGTAAACCCCCTGCCTCTGAGGCTCAGTGTTCTGAGTGCTGAAGGGGTTTAAGGATCAGTTCAGATGTAGCTCTGCAGAATGAGTTTTTTGTTCTAATTTCTGAAAAAAAATGCAAACCTGTGAGAGAAAACTATGGGAAAGAGTGCAGAAGGATAAGAAAGGTAAAGTTATGGATAAGGTTAGGAGTGTTGAGAGAAACAAAGTTATTAGCTCAAGGATTCCAGAGAGGAGCACCTGTGAGGTAAACTGTATAATCCTGCTGGAAAACCAAAACAGAACAGGGGTTGCTAGTTGGGGTCTGGCTGTGTGGTTGCTGTATCTCCAGGCCTGCACCATAAATATCACCACTGATATCTCTATAGGGGAGGATGGCAACTCAACAGCAGTAGGAATTGTTTCAGCAACTTACGTCTGCATGGCCAAGAATGATCTTTAGGTACCTTTGGGCACAAGAATGATCAGTCTTTTGTGCGTGGTAGACAGCTAGTAATTGTTTTATATCCTTAAGTTCTGCTGGCAGGGTCTCTTTGCACCTGGCTAATTATGCCCTGACAAACTGAACCAGAAGAGGGGAGGTAACATTTCAATGTAGTAAAAATGTCATGTTTATGGGAAGGAGAATATGAAAGAGGCTATAGTTTCTGGTGGAATGGGATTTTTTTTTTTAACTTTATTGTAACTGGTCTCCTTTAATACCAGAAGAAAGCAAACAGAGAAGAGAAGACATTGAGGTAGGGAGTAGTACTGAGTCTTTACAGACAATAGCCTAAGTGCCTTCTTTTCCCTTCTTCCCATTTCTTTATAGAGTTCTTTTCTTTCTAGAAATGTTTGCAGTTTCTGAACCCCCAAAATTTTAAAGGCGACCATAAAAGCCTCATATGTTGCACAAAAAAGTTTCTGCTGAAATAAGAGAATAATCTGAGCTTTACCTATCTGGTTGTAATTTCATACTTTAAAAAGGGATATACACTGAGGCTGCATACAAAGGATACTTATTTCTAGACCACATACAGAATTCAGGTTTATGTAAGTAAAAGTATTTTTCCTTTCTTTCATAAGAAAGAAAGCTGTGTGAAGGCGAAAAACATTTTTTCTCAGTATTTTTAACTTGTTTTCAAGGATGATGCATTTCTGTTGCAAAAATGTCACATATGGTACAGTGGAAAGGTAACATGAAATTATGTAATTTCATCTTCAACTAGACAGCCGAATGCAGAGTACTTTTCAAAAGTGTCATACAAAAGGCATTTAAATAAAAGGCACTTTCGGTGGGGGGTGAGGGAAGGGAAATATGTTTTTACTGTCAAATAAAGCAAAATAAAATCCTTACCCTTGAATTTTAATAACTTTTGTTTTTTCCCAGTATAAAGCTTCAGATATTATGTACAACTAATGCTCAGTTTCTTCATAAAATAAATAATGATTTCTGAAAATCCTGAGTTTATATTTGTGATCATCAAAAATCCAATATAAGAATAGCACATGCAAAGGTTTTGTAATGTCTTATCGTACCAGAAAACTATGCAAACATCCCAGAGATATCAAAATCATAAAACAGATACGAAAAGAATCATTAAACTGAGTCTTTCGTTTAAAGAAATAAAACCCCAAAACTCTTACTTCAAACTTCTGTCAATACACAATGACTTTTCAATTACAAGAAAATAATGCTGATTGTAAAATTGATTTTTTTTTTCTTATTTTATTTACTAAATGAAATTAAGTTAATAAAATAGTGTGGTGCTTTGACCATGGCTGGATGCTGAATGCCGATCAAAGCTGATCTCTGATTCCTCTCCTCAGCTGAACAAGGGAGAGAAACTATAAAAAAAAAGGCTCATGAGGTGAGACAAGGGCAGGGAGAGCTCATTCACCAGTTACTGTCATAGGCAAAACAGATTTGAGTTCGGGAAATTTAACCAGTCAAAATAGGATAATAACAAGTAAAACAAATCCTAAAAGCACCCTCTTTCTCTGCGTACCTTGGGGTTTGCACAATTCTTTCGCTTATATATTCTCACTCCTCTGTTTTGTGGCTGCAATTACTTCTCTGAAATAACTTCTTTTATTTTCCCTTCCTAAATATGTTATCATGGAGTCAGTACCACTATTTCTGATGTCCTCAGCCTTGGCCAGTGGCAGGTCCATCCTAGAGCTGGCTGGCATTTTCTCTGTTGGATGTGTGCAAAACTTCTGGCAGCTTTTCAGAGACACACCCTACAGCCCCCTAACTACCAAAATCTAGCCACAGAAACAAGACACAAGCAGCACTTAAAATAACAGAGTTAGATCAGATCCTAATCCTTAAAGCTTCTGGGTATCTCTGATTTGTAGAACTGATTTTTTATGTTTTTGGCAAAAGTATTTCTTTCTCTTTCATATTTAATTCTGGTTCTTTAATGATACCACATATTTTTTTTAAAAAAAGTTAGCAATCAATTACCATTTAGGAATTTTAAGCCTAAATAATTATTCTTCACCTTTCAATCCAAATTAGGCAGTTTTTAAATTAATTTAATTAATAAATAAAAGCCAGGCACCCGGGGAGGAATAACCCTACACAACAGTACCAGCTGGGTGTCAAATGACTGTGATGGAGCCTTGTGACACAGAAGGTCATCAGCTTCCTTGGTTGCATTACCTTCTGTTATTTTTTTTTTTTTACTTGGGAGAGTGATCAAACACTTGCACAGGTTGCACAGAGAGGGTGAGGAGTCTTCAGCCTGAGAGATGTTCCAAATCTGTCTGGACATGGCCCTCAAAAATCTCTTCCAGCTGTCCCTGTTTTGTTAGGAGCAGGCTGGACTAGGCAAACTTCAGAAGTCATTTCAAACCTTAGTGATTCTGTGCTTCTTTGTGGTTTTTTTGGTCCTGTTATTTTATGAAAAAAAATTAAATTAATGCTATATGAAGAGAAATTACACTTTTAAGAAAACACCTATGAAACTCGTTACACAACAATTTTTATTGAGGAAACTTTCCTGTCTGACCATCCAGGAGCCACTCTGGCAGTCACTCTTGCACCACCTGAGTTGGGACTGAAGCCCCTCTGCCACTACACACCCAACACTCACACGATCAGACCGGGTTTGTTTGCTGGCTTGACCCTAGGTTTCCAATAGTACAGTCTCAGGTGTCCCTATCCTTAAAATAATTTGATTATGGTGCAATAACTAGATAAAAACAAAATAACAGCTCAAGCTGGGTGCCTCTGGGAAGGGAATCTGAACAAAGGAATCCCTGGGGTTTTTATACCCTGACAGTCTAAGTGCAGTAAAATGTGGGGGTTGTCGGCCCCTGACACATCACTGAGTGTCCTGTCACCTGGCTGGGCCACAGGTTCCTGTGCCCTTTTTTATGCAAGTAATCAGCAGTTTATGGCCTCTTGCCTTGGGCTCAGTCTCCTGCCCTCAGAGGTCAACCTGTAGCTCTCAATGCGGGTGCACGCTGAACTATCTGCACCAACTGTATTCCTCAGTATAGTCATAAGTAATTGAATACTTTTTGTTTTGCCTATTGCATTTTTTAAAGTCTGTGTTATCATGTAGTTTTGCTTCCTACTTTCATAGTCTTTATTATAAAACATTGTGCCTGTTGTGTTTTCTCTGTAAATACTGTAAATGATGGTCTTGTTTCTTACTGCGTTACAAGAACTAAATGTGTGCTGACACATACCACACATTTGACTATACGTCTGCCTTCCTTATATGATTGTTAAATTCTTGTCGTGCAAGATTGAAGCATCCTTGTAAAGTGTCATTAGATTATTTGTCTAGAGTCCCAGTGTATCCACAATTTATTCCTCTCATCAGTCCATTCCTTCAATGATTAAAGAAACAGAGGTGATGGGTACTGGGTTAATCCAGAAGAAAAGAATAAAATTATCTGCCCAGCAGAAGTGTGGTATCAATGAATCTTGTGGAAATTTTCACAGGATCCATTCAGTATACCAGGTGAAATTCAGGCTCTCAAAACAAATATACTCGGATTATGAGTCTTGCCATGGCTATGGCTTTGGTCTTGGAGACTGAAAAGTAAAAATCTGGTGCTTAAAATCATCTTGTTCTTCAGTCACCTGTTTCAGTGTTCAAGGCCCTGCAGCTCATTTGCACTGGAAATTCATGTTTACATATGCACAGTATATGCAATTCACTGAATGCTGAAGTATAGACTACAGCATAAACATACCACTCTACCACTGTGAGAGCTCATAGCTCCCCCTGAACTGCAATTCAGAACTGGTTGATGAGCAAGTAGCATAATACCGAAGCAGTAGATTTGAGTAAGAAATGCATTAGAGAGTGCTCTAAGACAGATGGATGACCTACTGCTTAAAGTAACACACATATATATAAAAATATGTAATTTTTTTCCTATTTCTAGTATCTGAACAGCTGTCTTTACTTCTGTGCATTAGCTAAATAACTGTTTGCTTTCAAATACTATACTGATCTGCGATTAGAATGTATTCCCAAGGTATTATTGTATGTATTTTCCTCTAAATTGAGAGAAAAAAAAAAAAACCAAAACCATAGATTTAGCTGCCCAATCTAGTCAGTAAGGCAAGATGAAAATCAAAAATACGCACCTGAATTATGCAGCATGTATTTTCCCTACTCTCCCACTCCAGTTCCAATAGCGCCATCCTTTCAACATCTCATCTTTAGGTCTAACACACTTTCCCATTTGGAACTCAAAATACCCTTTGGTCATGAAATAGTATCATATTGTATGTGCTCCCAGTAGGGCATATTTCAGGCATTCTGTTCACTTGTAGTGTTTTTATATCCATTCACACGGGGTATGGTACCTGTTTCTAAGACTACAGAATGACGACAGTCTACTGCATCTATGGATGAATGATTAGAGAACTGCTTACAACACTTCCCATTAGTGATATGAGATTTAGGATTAAAGGGGATTATTAGTTTCTTGTAGATTGAGACAAGAATGACAAATAAATCGGGGGGCAAGGGGCCGGGATGTGACTGGAGGAGGGGGCCATACAGAAGTAAGCAGCACTTTTCTGGGACAAGGAACCTTGTTCTGGCTCCTGGAGATAAGCACAACACAGTACAGTGCAAGCAGAGGAATGAGGTTGAGAAACTAACATGAACGTTGGGTAGGGGGGGAGTCAAGATCACCAAAGAACCACAAAACCCTCCAACCCATCTCCAGAAAGGTCTAAAAGAACAGTCTGTGCACAATAACAAATTACATAGGAAGTGAGAAACGTATCTCCAGGGCAGGGCAAACTTATTTATAAAATGATACCCCCACGAAGCCTGGACGTATGTGTGCACCAGGACCCCAGACACCCCATCAGTTGGATCAATGCTGGTGCCAGGATTAGTGATCTATCTTTCTTCTTTTCTTCCTTTATTTTCTCCCTATCTTTAAACCATCTCCCTCTCTCTCTTCCCTTTCACCCTCCCCTTTTATCCAAAACCCACTGTCATGTGCTTATGTGAGGAGATAAGGGACTAACATACAAATTTCCATGCAAAGTATATAATTTACTAAAAAAAACATACAAGATTTTGTGGACCCTCTGACTTCTGTTGTTCCTTTTGACCATGAGCATCTATGAAACTTTGACACTCCCTTCCCCTTAAGGGTGGAATAGCACACCTGGTTTAAAATTTTTTAGGCCCCTAAGATATTTAAGAGCAGATAAAATAGACGTTATAAGAGGTAATGCAAATGGACAACGTAATAAGAGCAATATGTGACAAAGCAGAATTTTGATGTGGGAAAACCTTAAAATTCTAAGGTGCTTTGAAAGAATTGGTGATCTATTCTGTTACCCAGAAGTCATTAAAGACTTCAGTCTTTAAATAAAGCAAAAAACCACATCCGTATATGGGTTGAAATACATATGATGCTGTTCATACTCTGAGAACAAACAAATGGACAAGAACGCAAATCTGAAGTAAATATGCAGTTCTGAATACACACTGATATTGCTCTTTCCTTATTCATCACTGTTATTTCAGTAGCTTAGGCGTCCAGCTGGATTATTTTTAGAAGCTGACTAAGAAATATTCTAAGCCCTACCTCAGAAATGCCAAACATTTCGTGTTATATTTCCCACACATTTTGTTTGGTTGGTTTTATTTCATTCCAGGTTTTATTTGGTGGCTGTCATTTTAGTAATTGAAGTAATACTAGAACAAAGTACTTAACATTTTCGGCAAGCAGGTACCCTAAGCCTAAGTAGCCTAAACTTGGTTGGTGAAAATACTCTAATAGAATGATTATGGTAGGTAAGTTAGAAAATGAGTTTATATCAGAAAATAGTATTTCTGTGGTAGTACCATCACCCTCTCCCTTTACTAGACCTTCATCATTTTAGGACATTCAAATGTGGTAACACTGAACAAAATTCAAGGTCTGATGCAGGAAAGTCAAGGATTTTCTTCCTCCCCAGCATTAGTAGAAAAGTCATAAATAGACTGAAAGTTCCAAGAGACCTTTAATTGCATTTTCCTCTTCCACAGAGTTCAGTCACTTACAAACTTGCTTTAAAAACAGTGGAAAGGTGACAAATATACCTCGAAGTCTGGTGTCAACTTGAACTGAGAATAAATGAACTATTTTCCTTTTCCTCTCCCTTTGATTCTCACCTCCAGGCTAGATCTGCTGCAGATAAGTGCTTCAGTGCAGGTAATCTCTTAATTGCTGTAATTAAGCTAAATCAAAAATGTTAACAGCCTAATAATTCTTGTTAGTTTTAAATATAGAAAGGACAGGTTCTCATTACCTTTTTGTTCTTACATACATACAAGATCCTACTGCAGTGATCAACGGTTAAAATAAAGCAAAAATATCTGTTGTATATACCTGATTTTAAATTCACAGAAACATTAGGATTCACAGAGTCATTAGGACCCCTGGAGTTTGTCTAGGCCAACCTGCTCCTGTACAAAGCAGGGTCAGCTGGAGCAGTTTTTCAAGGGCCATATCCACTCCGGTTTGCAATATCTTCAAGGCTGCAGACTCCGCAGACTCCACAGCCTCTCTGTGCAACCTGTGCAAGTGTTTGACCACCCTCACAGTAAAAGAAAAGGAAAAAAAAAAGAAAAAAAAGGAGGAAAAGCCCTTTTATTCATGTGTTTAGATGGAATTTAATGTGTGTTCACTCGTGCCCACCAACTCATGTTCTGTCAGTGGGCACCATTACGAAGGGTTTGGTTTCACCTTCTTCATTTCCTCCTATCAGGTATTTATCCACATTGACAAGTTCCACCAGAGCCAGTCCTCTCCTCTGGGGTAAACTCCTGCAGCTGACTCTCCATCTGCAAGTCCCAACTCTCTGAACCTCTTTCTGCATGTCAGAAGCTCCAGTGTCTGAATAATCTCTGTGGACCTGCTCTAGGCTATCCCCAATACACCCTGTTTGTCTTGGACTGAAGACCCCAAAAGTGGGGCTGGAGTTCCAGTTCCAGTGCTTAGCACAGGTGAAAGACCTCCTCCCTTGGCTTGCTGGCAGCACTGCTTATGCAACCCAGGAGGCTGATGGGTAGATAGGATCATGGGTATGTTTTTGCTTTGCACAACTTTCCTGGTGCTGGCTAATCAACTGCATGTTTGAGTTGATTAAGATATCAGTGAGTATTTTTTTTTTAACTGATTTTGGTTTTGGTGGGTTTTTTTCTTTAATCTTTGGTTTCTATGTAAAAGGATTTAAGCTCCATTTAGAGAGATTAGTTTGGTGATTATAGAAGAGATCACAGACAACTGTTCTTTCCATCATCAGATACTGCATAGTTATCGGAGCGTTAAAACCATTAAAATATTCATTTGATTTTGTAAGTCGTTCTTTCTTTACCAGTAGAAGAACTGTGTTTCTTTATAACTATTTAAATGAATTTTAAAATATTCTCTTGAGCCTTAATCAATGTCAAATCTGGAATTCCTACTGACTTTGAAAGTAAAGGATTCAGGTTCAAACTGTGTAGAAGTAAGAGGTACATTTCAGACTAGAAGTTCTGAAAATTTGCAATAATTAAAAAACATATCAACAGATGACTTTTGAATTATTCAAGTAAATCAAAGGGTAAATCAAAAGCTGACTTCCAGCTCCTGTATTATTCTCAGCTGTGAGTGTCTTTCACAGAATCAGAGCTTCCATCACCCTTTTTGCACTGTGAGTGCAAAGAACAAATCAAGACTTGCAGAGAGAAATCAGGGCAAAGCTTTCTGTTGATCTTTAATTGCTTTAAGAGCTTTTGTGAAGCACGCAGCACAGTGTGCGTCTGACAAAAAGTTATGGAGCAAAGGCTGGTCATTCTTTAGTTCCAGTGCATCATCTCTAAGCTGGACACATCAGGCAAAATTGCACTATATAAATAATATTGTCTGTGACAATATACCAGTGTACTAATCTTCCAGTAAAACACTTTCTGATATAAACTCTTTTGCTAACTTACTTGTAACTTAAGCATGGGGTACATTCTTGCGATAAGTGGTCTTTAAGTACTTTTTAAAAGTACTATTTCAACTACTAAAATGACAGCCACCAAAAAATGAAAGCTGGAACGCAAAAAAAAAAAAAAAGGGATGGGAAATATAACATAAAATGTTTGTCATTCCTGAGCTAGGGTTTAGAACATTTCCTATTCAGCTTCTAACAATAATCTAGTTCAACACCCAAGCTACTGAAATAACAGTGATGAATAAGTAAAGAGCAATGTCAATGTGTATTCAGAGTCAGGTATATACTCCAGCATTCTTGTCTCTTTGTTTGTTCTCAGAGTATGAACTGCTACATTGTTAAACAAACAATGTTGAAAATAATGCATAATCACATGCAATGTTTAAGCTTTTCACTTGGGAAACATACTTAAAACACTGCTATTTCAATAAAACTCTTGTCAAGAAGTGGAATGTACTTTGTTTATTGTCCTAGCCTCAGCTGGTAAAAACCCACTATCAAGGCCAAAGTCTATCAAGATTCCTGATTTACATGAGGTATCTACCTAGTGTTTGAATTACATAGTTGAACAACTGTAGTAGTAAATTATACAGTTTATTACTGGTATATATCTAATTTTCTGAGAAGTTTGACACTTAGTCATAATAACATAATAGTATATTATAAATATGAAGTGAAACGATTAAATCATATAAAGCAAAAGCAGGAACCTCTGGGACATGATGTGGATGTATTTTAAGGTACTAAAATTCGATACATCTCAAGGTACTAAAATATGAGACACTACAGAAAACCAGTGCAATTCTTAATAGGGACACTTCGAAAGAGCAGTGCCCATTTTGGCAGAAGACAAACTGGTAACTTAACCCTATAGAGCAATTCACATATTCACTTTTGGCACAGGAACTTATTTTACACTGCTATTTTCTAGTACCAAAGGCTCTTCTGGGAGCTCATCCTAAAGAAAAAGGAAGGAAGGCCTCATAACTCTAA
This sequence comes from Lycocorax pyrrhopterus obiensis, assembly GCA_014706295.1. Classification (NCBI taxonomy): domain Eukaryota; kingdom Metazoa; phylum Chordata; class Aves; order Passeriformes; family Paradisaeidae; genus Lycocorax; species Lycocorax pyrrhopterus. The sequence goes on from JACSVZ010000001.1 coordinate 55,856,472, forward strand.
TTCATGAGCTCTCTTGCTTCTTCCCAGCTCTGTGGGGCACTCATGAACTACGCCCAGAATACACACTTTCTCTTACAGTCTTTTTTCCTGCCTCCTTTTATGAAACCACAAGAAGTAGCTTTCTGGTCTTAATCTTTTTCAGGGATTTCACAGAGGATGCAAACTGTCTTCAGCTCTTTTACAGGCTTTAGCAGACTGTCATCTGATGCTGCAGAAGGCTGGCAGCATGCAGGCTGCTTTACAAAAAATAAAAGAAACAGGTAGCTGCTCTGTGCAGTTAATAGCTTAAATGTATACAGTCCAAGAAATCTTGCTGTAAGGGTTTTAGGGAAAAAACATGAGCTATTATTTCCCTGTTAAATATTAATGCTCCTCCTCAGAACTCCCCAGTAAACAGTGTTTTACCCAACTTTACCTTAGCATTCAACCTAGTTTACTAAGAAGATACAAATGAGGTTGATGCTCATTTGTCAAAAAAATGCTGTTTTTTTCTAGGTAGGAGTTGATCATATGTCACAGTTTCCTGTTTGTAATACTAATTATCTCAGTGTTTTGCTCTTCTGTATATATGTTGACAACACCAAGAATGTGATCTATTTCTAGGAGACAGGAGGTCTAGGCAGAAGCTGTAGAAAGGGAAGAGAGAATTAAAGGGAAGAGAGAATTAAAGGGACTGGTATGCCAAGGAAAGAACAAGGAAAAGGTCAAGAAATTGAGTAAGAAAATCTGGTAACAAAAGAGATAAAGCAAAAAAACCACTGCTGTTAACTTTGTTCAGTGAAATACACATGAGGGCAGTCTCCCAGGGGATCCCACTGACAGTCTCTCTGGTTAGCTGGAAGTTTGTCTTCCTAAAGTTCAGGACCCTGACTTTACTCCTTATCTGACCTATATTCCTCAAGACTGTGGACTCCACCAATGCATGACTGCTACAGCCCAGGCTATGTCCAATCTTGAGATCCCCAACTAGTTTATGTTGCTGACCACCAAATCTGGTATTGTGTTCTCTCTGACAGGCCTGTCTATCACCTGCCTTAAGAAGTTATCCCCCATGCCACAACCACAAAGTTCCCTTTTTTGCCTCAGTCCCTGATTTTTACCCAAAGGCTTTCTGGCTGCTCATGGCTGTTCTTCAGAGACAGCTCTTGATACTTAATCCCAATCTTAATGTAGAGGGCAACCCCTCCTCCTCTCCTTCCTTTCCTGCCTCTTCTTAACAGGCTGTAGCCATTGATAGCCACACTCCAATCATGGGGTTCATCCTGCCAAGTTTCAGTAATGACAACAAGGTCATAACATCGTAGCAGCATGGTGGCTTCCAATTCCTCCTGTTTGTTTCTGCAGGATATGCAAAACTAAAACCCCAACACCTCATAGACAGAATAAAAAAAAAGAAGAGAAAAGAAGAGAAAAAAGAAGAGAAGAGAAGAGAAGAGAAGAGAAGAGAAGAGAAGAGAAGAGAAGAGAAGAGAAGAGAAGAGAAGAGAAGAGAAGAGAAAAGAAAAGAAAAGAAAAGAAAAGAAAAGAAAAGAAAAGAGAAAAGAAAAGAAAAGAAAGATTTGTTTATTTTAACTTGTGTTTCCACAGTTAAATGTCATACATAATGAAGAGTGAACAAACATCTTCCCTGGTTTGTCTCCAAAGTATCTCCTGAAAAATCCATCAATATTGTCTTTTAGTTTGATTTATAACAGTTTGGAAAGCTATAATGGTTGGTGGCTTTCTGTTTGTTTGTTTTTTTGTTGTTGTTTCTTTTGCTTGTGTTTTGTGTGGGTTTTTTTTTTTCATTTTCATTGCTGTGAAGGTACAACGTTCATTTAATGTTTTTAATATCTTCCTCTTTTGACAGTTAGAGTTTCAAGCAACAAAGGTAGGACTACACCAAGTAGCAATTACTGTGCTTCAGTAACCCTCCTCTAACTTAGTAAGTTCTAGCTCTGGAGTCTTTCCGAGCTTTTATCATTAAGAAATTGGCATGGATCCGTGTAACAGGAAAAAAACGGAATTACAAGGTTTTTCAGTTCCATCTAGTGGTAGGAGAAGGTATATGTAGCAAAGCATCAGTCAGTCTCAGTAATAACACTGATAGAAAGGTTAGCAAAAACAACGCAAATCAAAGTGGTGAAAAATGTATAAGTTAATAATAAAAAAGTTGTAATAATAAAGAAGTCAGCCCCCTCTTTTCTTTTTAATATTTTCTGTATGAAATAAAATAGCTTTTGATATCTAAGATCCTAATTATTTTACAGGAAAGAAGGAGAAGCTTTTAAAAGCTTGGTGAGCAGGTACATTGTCTGTTGCAGTCATGCAGTATGTTTGTTCAAGACTTATTTTATGATAATAACCAACTAACGAAAAAGAATTAATCTTTCTTTTTGTCTTCACTGGCCTTCAGATATGGTGATGCCATTTGAGTTTATATTGCAAATCCATGCAATTTCAGTGTAGAACATGCAGACTGCTCAAAATAACAAAGGCAAATTAAACTGCACAATTTCTCATTGTGTCTTATGAACAAATGCATAGCATTTGCAGTGATTTTTTGGGGTTGTTTGTTTCCTGTAACATTTACCTAAGAAGTATTTAATTTATCTATAAAGGCATCATGTTGTTATTAATATTTACTGTTTTCACCCTCTGAAATTAAAAACAAATAGAAAAAGGAAAATGTTAGCCATGTTTGCTTCATGGCTGAGATAAGAGCATTGTGGGGAGCATGTGACAGCATCAATCATGAGAACAAGCAGAGACATAAAGTGATCATGTACTGCTAAGTTAAATTAAAAACTGAGACTGCACTGGGTGAAACCAAAATATCCTTCAAGAACAATGAAGAATAGACTTTTACTTTCATGGAGGATCTGAAAAAGACACAGATTTATCCATTTTCTCTCTTCCTTGTTGAAGTAACTTCCCAAATAAAAAAAACCAAAACCAACAATAAATCATTAAACAAATCATGTTATTAAGAAGCTTTAAAGATGTGATTTTTACAAATAAAGAGTATATGTATGTTTTTTTTTCTGCGGTGATACAAACTGGGTTGGGAGGGATAAAGGGGGGGGAAATGGACAACAAAATACCTTACCAAAAACAAGTCAGGATATATGATATGGGGCAAAATAAATGAGTTGTAGTCTTTTGCCAGTCAGCTGAGACCCTGATTGCAAAAGCTCTCTTCATCTAGCAATTATCTGTTTTCTATAATCATCATCATATGTAGAGATGAGCTCTTTCAAAGTCACTTGCAGGAACAGACCACTTCTGAAACAAAGAAATACATAAACTTGGATATACTGGAAAGAGTCCAGCAAAAGGCCACAAACATTAAGATTCTGCAGTATCTCTCCCATGAGGAAAGGCTGAGAGAGCTAGGGCTGTTTAGCCTCGAGAAGAGAAGGAAGAGAAGGCTCTGGGAACGTCATTAATGTATTTAAATTCCTGAAGGGAGGCTGCAAAGAAGACAGAGACTGTCTCTCCTCAGTTGTGTCAAGTGACGGGACCAGAGGTAATGGGCACAAGAGAAACACAGAAGGCTTCATCTGAATATCAGGAAACAGTTTTTTACTGTGGGGATGACAGAACAGTGGTACAGTCTGCTCAGGGAAGTTGTGGAGCCTCGATCCTTTGTTATATTCAAAAGCTGTCTGGGCATGCTCCTGGGCAACCAGCTATAGGTGGCTCTACTTGAACAAGAAGGTTGTACCAAGTGGTGACCTTCAGAGGTCCCTTGCAACCTCAATCATTCTCTGATTCTGTGAAAGTGAGAAATATCAGAAAAATATCAGAAAGGTCCTTCAAGTTTATGTAGTAAATGAATAGCCACACAGTATTAGAAAGCTGTATAACCACATCAAAACGGCAATTACTAAAGCATCTGAAATTACTTAGAGTCATGCAGTCCATCTGCCTGTTGCCAAACCAGAAATGTGACTGAGTGTGGCAGAACTGAACCTCAGGTTAGTTTATTATATTCCATTCTTTTATTTTTTGTCTACCTAGTATTAGCAAACACTGTTATTTTTTTATCATTAAAAAAGGTTTCCACTGCTTTATAGATTTTATTTAAACAAAAGACTTCCTTGAAATTATTCTATTTTTTTTTTACTTCACTTAATTTTACTCTATTTCTTTAAGACACTCTCTATTACTATGTAGTAATATTATTTATTTTTCTGTTAATGGTATAAAAACATCTTAATATTGTAATTATACGCTGGGGGTTTTTTTGTTCAATGAAGCAGTTGTAAACATATTTAGTTTTACTGCGTTTATTTAATCACCTCTCAGCTATCAGTTCATCTATCCTTCTGAAAACCTTTACAGTTATTCGATGACTTCTTTCCAACTTACCTTCATTTTCCCCTGATAATGAGAGATTTGGAATTTAATAAAACAAGCCTTTTTTTATTTTTTTTTTTTTTAGTGGCAGTTTGGTTTTCTTTGTCATTGTTCCCAGTAGTGGAGGACACAGCACAGTTTTTCTCAGGTCTGTAGATACAAGCCCTCCAGAGGTACCAGGCTGTATTTAGATAAATGGGCTCAGGCAGTTAAGCATTTGTTATGTCTCTATTTTGATCTGGCTTGATAACAGCAAAGACAGGATGGAAATGGTGCTGCCATGTTAGAGCTGTGTCATGCCTGTGCTAATAAAGACTCTGATTTCTTTTCCTGAACACTAGAACCATTTTGTTGTGGTCCTTCAGCCATTTTGGAGAGACTTCTAGACTCATGATTGCAAATTTTTGAAACCCAGCATCAAACATCTGAGGGATCCGTTCTGTTACCCTTTCTCAGGCTGCAAACATACTTGTTTGCATAGGTATATACACTCCATAGGTGGGAGTAAAGGAGGCACCAAAAATGGTTATATATGTGTACAGATATATCAATGCATACCTGCATGGTGGTTATATATACTCAAGGACTGAATGTCACATGAAGAGAATTGATGGAAAATGAAAGAATGATAGATCTGGTACTGTTGCCAGAGGATAAATTGTCTACACCTGGTGAGTTAACACAATGCTTGTCCTACCAAAACCTCTGGCCTATGGAACTGCACAATGCCTATTGTGTAAGAAGGAGAACTGAAGTTCACCAGCCCCAGTACCCTGCCAACTCAGCCAGGCTGACTGGAACACTGGCTCCCCTCGACCACTATGGACCAGCAGAGAGACCCCCAGGACAGAAGAACGGATGCGTAAAGGGAGGGGAAATATGTTAATGATTTTGGGGAAGTGATTATCATACGTATGTTTAGTCCAGGACAACCAATGAATTTGTATGTAGAATACATTCACATCTCTCTTTGCAACCCTTGACTATGGCTCCTTAGTTTTCAGTGACATTCAAAAACATTAGGCTTACTGTCAACATAATGTTGGACATCCCTGTTATAAAAAAGTATTTGTATTTCAAAACTTTCTGGCCATATACAGGAGAGAATAAGGCATTTAAAGAAATGTTATGTTAAATTTTAAATTTTTTTTTGCCTTCTCTTCATTTTCTAGTTTTGCTTGACAAAAGTATTAATTAACAATTAATGAACTTCAAATTATCCTTCAAAAATCCAGATTTGCAAAGATAACTAAGTCAATTTTTTTCACCTACATGAAGTGTTCATCTTTTCAGAGGAGATCAGTGATCTGAGGCAGTTGATCTCTTTGGGCACACATATGCTGAGCTTGTTATAACTGCTTAGATATGATCATAGACTGTTAAATGTCCAGGAATCGAAACGGGAACTGTAAATAGAGGGTGCCTTCAGAAGTCCAGTCCATGATTCTTTTCAGATTGATGTTTATATGCTAATCTTTCCCAGTTGCTGCCTATGCTCATATCTCCAGTCTTCATTGTAATATATCTTCATGGTATTCTTAATCATATCAACATTTCTCTTTCAGCTTTCCTGCTGAAGACAGATTACTCAAGTGAAGTAAAAAGTATCAGCATCCAGACCGTTTTTTATTCAGCATTAATTTCAGCATCTTCATTTATTAACTGACCTATTTTCTTCCTGTTATTTCTTTTCTCTCTGAGGTATTTCTTTGTTCCCGTTGTCATGTTATCTAACATTCATTTTTGCTTTCTTTTCTTTGAATTAAACGCAGAAAAAGTCCTTCCTGAAAACTGTTGTTTTCTTCCGTATCACTGCGTCTATTTTTCTTCAGAGTTAGAAACTATTTTTTATGACATCCTGATAATTTTTCTGGGGGGTTAGTATGCATGAGAATTCCCTAGTTCTACATCATTTATTGCTTACTCCTAATTAGAGTCTAATGGCTCCATGAAGACTTCTCTGTACTTGAAGCGTAACAATGGCTTGTACATTTGGTGTTTTGTGGGACTGGGGGAGGGGGAGTCGACATCCAAGAGAGATGAAGAGGAGCCTATTTAGTTGTGAAAATGTCTGGAACACCCTAGAACTTGTTTATTGGTCTCTGAGGGCTGAATGAAGCATATTCAATAATTTGCTACATGAGAAAAGAAAAACCAAAACTCTAATCTATTTCTGCAGTAAATAATGCAACCATATCACAGACATATTTCTTTTACCTTCCGTATTTCTAGTCCACTTCCAAAATCAGAATAGTACTCAACATCTACTACAGAACTGGACAGGGGAAACTGGTGACCTTGAACGTAATGTACTCCAGCCACTAAGGACAAACAAATTTTTATGAGTGGGAATTCTGGATTATTCCAATAGCAGATCTGACATGAGGTTATAAAATTTCTATAGGTATTCAAGAAGCAGGAACCTAGCGCATAATTTCTGAGATTTTCAGAATCATTTTGTCCTGGAACAGTGTATTTTATATTTAGTTTATACAGCAGGCAATGCTGAAAGGCTCAGACACTAAATTCTAGGATTTTTTCTCATTTTGAGCTGAGAAATTGCATGGTTAAAGCTGAGCTGAATAAGAACAAGAATAAACTCTTTCCAAGTCTCATGAACACCCCATCCACTAATAGATAACAAGTGCTGGAGAGCTTAATAGCAGATGACCAATGCAATGACAGTGTGAGCAGAAGAGCTTTGGAATTGCTATTACTTCAGTGTGCTCAGATAAGGCCTCTAAAGATGCCAGTGAGGCAGATAACAAGTGCTGAATGCCTGATCAGTCCCTTCTTCCTCTCCTAGTCTCCTTGCAGCTGTATCACCCAGAAAGACGCAGGAATGAGACTCTTCCCCACTCTCCAGTTTGAAAACAATCTGCACCCATGCACCTCCAGGCTTTTTCTGAATGTTTAGGGACGAAGGAAGGGGCATGCTTTGTGAAAAGGAACAATCGTGGGCAAGATCTTTAAGGAACAATACTTTATTTCCTTTCTAAAATTCCTGTTGATGCAGAGACAATTATTTACTAATATCTTCTGTGGTTAGCTGCTTCTAAAGGGATGCAATAGGGCAACAAGACAAATGGTCACGATGAAATTTTATACTACTCCCTATCCTGTTTGTGCCATACCTCTCCTTCTCTTTCAGGATCCTCTGAAAAACCTCATTCTTTCAGTAAAGCATGTTGATTTTACAAATTGTAAGCAATTGCATATGCCTGCATCTAAAATTATGCTTGTGTATACAATGTTTCTACTAGCAGTGTTGCTTTTGTTTTAATGCAGAAGTTCTTGCTGTAAGCATATTAAGTATGTTTGACGAAATATACCACTATTACCTCGTGGTTTATTCTATTTGTTTTAAAAGTAATAGCATTTTTATAGGTAGGCTATTAACATGGAAACAGAATGACTGTTAACACACAAAATCCATAACACACAGCAGCAAAAACCTTAATTTAGTGTCCCACAGCATTCCCTGCAGAAAAAAAAAAACCAAACAAAAAGCCAAAAACAAACCCAAAAACCAAAAAAAACCCGTGAAGAAACAGAAGGAAATTAAAATATAAAATAAACAGATTATTGGAAATGGATTATGTGAGATTACCAATTTCAATACCTTCCCTTGGCAAAAGCATACATGGTATTTTCACCTATAAGCATAATCTGCTGTTCTTTCAGAGTATTTATTTTCAGAATATTCAGGTTTCTTGCATATTTGCTTTGCTTTATCTCCAGCATATTTCGTAACAGTTTTGAAACTTTGCCTTTTTTATAATTACTTTGGAATATATGTTTCCCACTAAATAAAAGCACTAAGAAAAGAAAGCAATAAAACTGTGTTCAGAGATTTTCTTTGTACTACTTAGGTTTAGTACCAGTGCATTACTTAAAATATTAATGCATTTTTAATACCATCTGTGTGTTGGGAGATGTATCTCTTCTTAGTAAAACACTAGCATGTGATATCTGAAGCCCCACTGAAATCTGCAAAAACAGATTCACAGGCCTGAGATTTCAGGGCTGCACAACCACGAGGCTTCCACTAATCTTATGATGTGGAGCATGTTATTACTCACTACGGTGCATGAATAAGGTTGGTTCAGACCTCTGTTACACTCTTCTCCATCCTTCATTCATCTATGCCTCTAAGCAAGGTTTTGTATTTTAATACTGACTATAAACACTACAGTTTCTGACTATTACAAGAATGTTTTCCTTGTATGTTGATCACAATGATAAAATAGAGAATAGAAGTAGTGTTGTAGTACTCTACTTTGGTAATCTTGTTTCCATTAAGATAATTAATCAATAGAGAGGATATCCATTTTTGCAGAATAATAGAAAACAAGTAATTAATTTGAATTTTCTGGCTATTATTTGCTGAGAATTAATTCAAGAAAGACTACTTTAGTCACCTAAGATTGTTACAGTTTAACTAGACTAAGTTACCTCAGAAACAAAAAAAAACTTGTACACATATGTTAATAAATAATGGCCATTTGAGTGATTTGCCCTTCTATTTGTCCAAGAGTGGAATTAGACAGAGGGGTCTATCTCACCCAGCCTTAGGATCCATAACATGCACCGCTGCAAAAGATGAAGAGAAGTAAACATTACCTGGGAATAGTTGACTTGGAAGTCTACTTCAGGGTGTAATAAATCATATATTGAAAGTACTTATTTCACTTCAGCAGCTCCGAAGTTTAAATTATTTGGAGTTTGCCATCTAGATCTACAAAATTATTAAAAATTAATTCCATCGAGGACATTTTTTAATTTTTTTTCTTTTGTCAAGATAATTGAAATTCTTGTGATGAGGAATATGTCCACAGTGTCGTACTTGGACACGAAAGAACCACGCAGACCCAGCTTAGTTCAAGACAGAAAAGAAGCCAGAAAAAGCCCCAGGCTGTTTATTTTACTTTATATATATATGTTCTTAGGAATGACCGTGGATTAGAGGATGAGGTTACCACCTCTCCAACCACACTGGTCAGACGAAAAGTCCATCAAACTTCTCCGCCTCAGGAGAAGGAACGAAAACAAAAAGGAACGGTTCGCCAAACATAACTGTGTTTACAGAAAGTGCGTGAGAACTCCATCACAGAAATGAAAACATCAAAAGACTGCAAATCTCAGGGTGACACCACAGTCCTGTAACGTATGTTCTTCCTAAGTGTTAGTAAAAAGAACTTGTTTGCCAGATTAACTCTTTGCAGTTTGTAGTTACACCATTTCACGGCACTTCTTACAAATGATGTAAGCAGCACACTGCAGCCTGAGTTAGGGACTGCACTCAGATTCTGCAGGGATCTGTGCATACACAGGTTGATGCCAAGAAGGTGCTTTTTGTCTAAAGAACCAGTGCTAGGACAGATGGTGCAGTGCGGTGGAATTAGTTGTTAACAGCTGAAATATCTCTCTTCTTCATCTCTCTCTTTAAGAGCAGATTTTCAGTTTCACCAGAGCTTGTTGTAACAAAACATTAAACCCTCCTTCACTTCTCTTAATGTTTGTCTTTAATGGGAATTTTCAAAACCACTGTGCATTTTAGGAGCAGAAATCTTTTGTGACTTCTACATCATATTAATATGAATAATTTTCTCTGGTATTTGTACACTCCAAAACTGCACAGACACCTTCAAAAATCACTTGCCAGTTAAATCACAGCTCACTATTTCAATCAGTTTCCTAAAGCATGTGTGAAAAGTCTAGTGTAAGAAGAGATTAGTACCATATGGTAACAGCTATATGTAAACAGATTTATTTTAAGATCTCCACAGAATTTTTCCTACCCTAATGACTGAAAAATTGAGACAGACTGTTGTGTCACTGCTAAAATACAGATAGTTGGGGAAAATCTTCATTCTGTAACTATCAGGAACTTCTGGCTCGAGATGAGTGCAGCATTTCTGAAGTCTGGGAGCCCTTGCTGATAATTCATTGAGGGAGACCACCTCTCCGCTTGAGGAGATTTTGCTGTGTCTGAGCTGAGTAGGGAGCGAGAAACCAAGAACTGAAAATCACTGATTGCTAAGAGCTCCTATCAGGTTTAACAGGGATTTGAAGGATGGAGGGAAGCACTGTACATAAGCGTAATCCCTTGGCCTTGGAACATAACCTAAGAAAGTAAGAACTGCCACCTTCTGGGAACCCTTCTCAAACCTGAAAATGAGGACTTAGCCTGAATCCTGTCAGACTTCTACTGAGAACTTTTGTTATGATTTTTTTGTCCTTATTTTCTAAATAGAAAAAAAACCCAACCAAATGCACAACGTTTATTGTTTGAGTATATAATAATAGAATTTATTCAATCCTATTAATATGAAGAAAAGCAGAATGGAATGTGAAGGGAAAACAATACGTCATTTTTGGCCCAATACTATCTCATGTGATGGCAACGCCAACAACAACTCAATGACTTTTTAATGCCCTTTTTTTCTCTTTTTTTTTTCCCAAAAATATGTTTGTGAGTAGTAAATTGAGAGAAATAAAAGGAAAGCGGGAATAAAATGAGGATGGGAAAAGAAAACCAAGGACAGGAAAAGAGAGTAGAGAGGGTTTTCAAAGAGATGGCAGATAAAAAGAAGAAAGATCTCAAAGAAGCAGTACTCCAAATACAAAGACAGGGAGGCAAGTGTTTCAAAGAGAGGGTTAATAAAATTAGCTTTGGCTGTGAAACAGATGTTTATCAAAATATTCTAATTTCTTGATATGAAAGAAAATTACAGAGTGACTATTCTTTTGTTTTTTTTCCTGTTTTCCTAGTGTTTATGAAAAAGTGCAAGAGCAGTATATGCTATCATAGCAAAGCCACACACCATGGAACTTTAGTGTGCTTGAGATACTGTGACTGCCTGAAAAGGATACCAGGGGCACAATGCCTCTCGTGTCTGGATTTGAAACCGGTTTAATCACTAGAAAATATCAAACTGATCTGATCGGTAGTAGATATTTTATGTGCATAAAACAACAACGAGAGACATAATGAAAAAAGGGAAAATGTGAAAGTTCTGGAGGAGAGGCAATCAGAGTCCTTGCCTGGTCAAATAACATCAGTCAAAAATAAACCAATACCTCCATGAAGGAGCCAGGTACACTAGGGTACTGTAAAAATATGGTTTTCTGTAAGAGATATAATTTAATTTTTAATTTCACACACTTTTAATTTGCAAATAGCTAGTTTGCTAGTTGTCCCACACTTGTATCCCCCACAGTTATCTGTGAATTGCATGTTTTCTGTCTCCTCTCACCCCTAATTCTTCTTATCCGACATCCACTGTGTCAAAACCTATTTGAATATGGTTTCAAATTCTGATGGCCTGTATTCATTATGGGAGCTTTAAGTGTGTTAGTGTTTCTGTTTCTGAGTTAGTTTCACAAAGGTAAACATATAATAGTGCTTTATTGGAGATATAAGGACATATGATTACTTTTGTGGAGATACTGAAACTGTTGCACAAAATAAATGGTCAGTTATCAGTCTTAAAATCAAAAAAAGAGCCCATGCTGACAACATTTCCATGAGTATAAAGCTCATTCTGATCAAGATAAAGAATAGCATTCTATTTGGCAGTTGTAGAAGAGATAGCTTCAATGTACAAGGATACAGGGAAAGGGTCTTTTCCTGATGCTTGTTGACATCTCCAAAATATGAAAAGTAATTTACAATATTAATGTAATCTTTACAAATTTCTTGCTATTGCTTCACATACATTGGCTTTCTCCCTGTTAGATTTAATAGTATATAATGTATATTTACAGAATTTTTAAAGATCTTAAAAATCAATTTCCTGTGGTTTATTTTCTTCTATTTATCTTTCCTATTTCTGTTTTCCTCTTCAAATCAAGATACACAAACATTTGATTGTATATTAACCTGTCTTTACTTCCTCTTTGAGTGGTGCTTTCTTGAAATGCCACAACTTACCTTTGTATATAAACACAAGCTAGATGCTTGCATGCAAGATGGAATGGAGTTAGTGAACTCAGCTGGAGTAAAACATTGGCAATTGCTACAGTTGGACGTGTCCCCTCTTTCTTCCCTTCAGCATCATCTATTTCCTTCATTCCAGTGAGTTTGGCGACACAGATTGCCTTTTTCTGTCTTCCAACTGCAAGAAGGCTAATAGGCAAAAATGCCGGAAGAAAAGGAGAAGATAACATTTCTTCTCAAACTCTTCTGTGTGTAGCTGAACTGATGCCTTATCAGGCCTCCTAGACACAGAGACTAGACAGAGTAAAGGAACAAAAGTAGGTATTTATTTGAAGGGCCTTCAAGGTACACCCTGGGGAGCCAGAGGCTGTTGCCAAGATGGACCCCAAGATGGACAACAGGTCACGAGTTTTCTACACTTTTATAAGTTTGGTTCATTTGCATATCAGGGTCAATTCTCCAATTAAAACCCCAGTTAAATGATGTAATTCCCCTTAGCTACCCCCCCTTCAGAGACTCCTTGGTTTACACCCCTTGGGCTCAGGATGGTCCAGGTGTCCTTGAAGAGCAGTCTGGAGAGGCTTTGTTGTGTCTAACTAGCATGAGAGAGCAGAAAGTAACAGGCTACAAGAAGCTTCAAAGTTGCACACTAAGCAGTACAGAGTTTAAAAAATACAAAAGTTAAAACCTAAGGCATCAGAACCAACAACATAAGGAAACTATTTTCTGCGGGCATGAGCAGTTTTTCCTGGAATGAAATGGGAACTTAAAATATTAGGTTTTAAGAGCAACCAAAAGGTCTTGTTGCAATTACAATGTATCCTACAAATAGGTTCTAACAATGGGTTTGAAACACACTTCTGGTCCTTCACGGTAAAGCAGATTGAGTGAGCCCAGTTGCTGTGTAATCTACAGCATGGCAACCATTTTTCTGGTTTGGCTGGTCTCTCACAACTACCAATTGATGTACATGGTTATCTGGATGGTCAGCACCACTTCTGTCAGTCCCTTGTTTTGAACTATAACATAGCAAAAGTCATTTATGTTAGGATATTTTGTCAATGTTCTTTCTCATTGACAGTTCTGCTGGATATGTACATTAGTTGCATTTTGTCTATAACAGTTTAGATTGCATTTAGAAGTTTTCCTACTGCAGATTCACTCCTGCAAATTAAAAAGACATTAATCTTAAAATCTATAAAAAGTAACTATATTTTTTTTTCTTTATTGATACAGTCTATTTTATTACTGGTATAATAAATGCCCAGAACTTTCTGAGAAGAAAAAATACAGCAAAGGTAGTTGATTTCAAAAGCAGTATGTCAGAGATACTCTCAGAAAAAGTACTTTTTTTTTCCCCCTGTCCTTACCACAATAACATTGTTAGCACAAAATAAAGGAAAATTGATGAAAAAGATAGCGTATACTTGATGTTGATGGAACGCATGTTTGTGTCTAATACACTAGAGAAACTCCCCAATAACAGTTCACCCAAGTGAAAATATTGGACCATTTTGCTCCCAAGGTCAATGTCAATTGAGGTTATTGACTATATAAATGCTAAATACAAAAGTTTGTGTTGTTCAAGGCTACTCTTAACTTGTACACTATACTTTTCAAGGTTCCTCAGTTACATTTAGTGTTTGCACCTCTCACCCATTTATGCCATTTCTCTCTTTTGTCCTGTTTCCTTCTTTCACAGTCTTTTCAGTCTGTAAATCCCAGCTGTCAAAGGTGTCACTGTTATGGAGGGAACAACATCACATTCAAGAACCCATTTTTAGCTTGTCTGCTAAAAAATGTTCATTTTCACAGACAAAGGTGAGCCTAGAGGAATAGGAGGGACAACAGCTGGGCTACACCCAGACACACCATGGGGTTCATTGGCCCATCACAGCTCTGTCTACAAGCTCAGAGGAGTATAGGAGTACAATGTCAAGTGAGAACCCAAGTTAAAGACTCAGAGGAAGAGACAATCTTGCCTAGGCCATTCCCAGGAGAACCTTAGGCCTGGTTCAGATGTCACTGCTATTCCATGAGTCAAAGGAAATGTCTGTAAATCATTTTACTGAATAAGTCACTGCTTAGGGAATTTGCAACACATTATGGGATGCAAGAGAAAAGCATTTGGGATTACAAAGGAATTATTGCAGAAAGTTTAGAGGAGGAAACAAAGGCAAGGAAAAGGATAGAGAGATAGATCTGGGTGATTTGGTGAGGAACAAGAATGAGAAAACAAAGGATTAAGAGGATAAATAGGCACATTTGCATGTTAATAGTTTGTTGGTTTCTATAGTTTTTAGCCATTCCTTGCACCTGATCAGTTTAGTCTGTCTTACCTTCTCGTTGAATTCCCTTCCAACTCTTTCCTGCATAAGGGTATCTCTCTTCAATGCGCGTGTGTTTAAGGGGGCTTGAGTTCCAGCGAATGGAATCAGACCAGGGGTCAGAGGTAGCAGCTGGGAGAAGTGCAGTTGTGAGGGTGTGATTGGTTTGGAAGATAAGCCAGATGAGCCAGTTGAGTAGATCAAGTGACCTATGAGCCAGTCTGTGTGTCTCTGAGGGGGAGACCACAGCAGCAGCTGGTTTTCAGAGTGTCCAGGGAGTCCCAGAGAACTGCTGGCTGGTTGCACCTGTGTCTCAGTGTGTATGTTGGAGTGTGTGTGTGCATGTGTGTATAAAATGGTCTGTACCAGCACCTGGATGTGGATGCAGCCCTTGGCGGGCTGTATGTCATGATGCAACTGCAGAGACTGGGATTCAAGGGCAGACAGGTGAGTCTGCTGCTGGAGGGTTCCACCAGGTACAAATGTACATATGTATACATATAAACTCACGCACATATATAATGAGAAATGGGAACAGAATGATGCTTTTGGTGCTGTTTGTGTCTGTGTGAGTGATGAATGTTTTCATCTGCATTGATCTGTGTGGCCAGCTGCGTGTATAATGTACTTATAATGTATATCTGTGCTCTCTGCGTGTGTGCTTACTGGGAATACATGCCCAGCCTCACTACTGTCTGGACAGGGAGGCATGGGGCAGCTGCAGCAGCTTTGCCTCTGTCAAACTAAAAGATCTGATAACTGTGGAACTTGACATAAGTTGTTCTGCAGTCATGCAATCTGTAGAATAATATTGTTTATAAATATCTGAAGTCCAAGACCAATATTAACATTATTGGGCAGATGTAAAAAAATTTAAGCCACTCAGAAAAAAAAAACAAACCCGAAAACTGATTCTTTCAACTGCCATTGCAGATCTGTACCCAGAGCATTTTTGGTGATTAGAGGGAAGTCGGTGAGATACATTTCATACTGAAAGGGACCAGTTTGTGAGTGGATTCAGCCTTCTGATACTTGTGAAAGGTTCTGCATACTTTCCAGCTTTCTGATATATATGGGATTACTTACTCAGTAAAGAGTTAATCACTGTGGCTGAAGTTGACAGAATTAGGCCCTGATTAATTTGGCTGAAATCACAGTAGGAGTCAGTCAGCATCACAGCAAAAATAGACTGTGATTCTTGCCATAGTTCTTATTGCAAAGTCATGGTGCCAAACTGGCTGCCTCTCATTAGAATTAGAAACTGTGACGTTTTCTTCAGTTATTTCTCCTTGTTTCTTGGTCTGTTTGATTCAAAGGTATTGTGCAGACTGCATAGTACAGTGAACTGTAGTCCATGAATGGAGCCAAAAGGTGTACTGCATGACTCAAAATATAAACCTGTAATCTTGAAGCACAATAGCTACTGTGATTTTTTTTTTTTTAAAACCCAAGGGATTGCTCACAATCTTTTCACAGTTCTGAAAAAATTACCAGAAGAAATTTGAATGTATTCTGCTCAACAATCTTTTAGACATTCAAACCCAGTGATTATTGAAATATGCCTTGCTTATATTTTGCAATTATGACAGTGTGATAACAGTAGGATATTACACAAAGCAATGTGCTTGGACTAATCATCTAAGTATTTAACCTGATTCTTGGAAGACTTGCAGCCTAAGGCAACTACCGTTGCTGTCATACTGGTTAATTTACAAAACATTATTCTGCAATATTAATGCGGTGCTTTCAAAGTCTACAGTGTACGTGTACACGGATTATTAGACAGAAAACAAATAACAGACTTCCAGATTAAACATGGAGGTAATGAATGCAATGTCCGAAAAAAAGAAGGGAAAAGAAAAAGAACTTTGTGTTTCCTACAAGTGTTTTTCCATATTTATATTGCTATTTCCATTTCACCAGGTAGAATAAAAAGGGAACTCTCTTTTTTCCCCCTTCCCCAAGCATCATAGACAGAAATTTGGCAATGTGCAATAGCAACGGCTGTTATGTCACCACTTTTTCTTCCACCTCATGCACCTGGCTTCTTGCTGTTAGATCTCACAGATTGAAACTGAAACCATAGGATGGAAAGATAGGTCTTCATATCCTGTGTATGGGAAGTGCTGGCAAAATCACCAGTACACGTATGACCCCTAGGACCAGCCAGACAATATTTCTCTTTCTTGCCAGAACAGTTTAATAACTTTTTTGAGGTGTAGGCTTTAGTGGATTATTGTTTTTTGTAAAGTGTGTGATAGAGGATCAAAATAGAAAATAATTTGTTGAAAAAAGATTTCTTATAGATTTTAAATTCTGTATCTGGTTTTGTTTTAATCTGTGTATCAGAAGACGAAAGGCTAATGATCTTGGTATTTCTCTGAACTGGTTTTTGTTGCATCGTGTAACTATTGCATCTATACAGTCTTTCTATTTTGTAAAACTTTATAAAGGTTGTGACTCAGAAGTATTTGTACATACTGAATAAGAGAAGTTTTCACAGTCACTGGATATGGAAGCTTGCACAAAATGCTGCCACTTTAAAGCATCCATTTCATCTGTGCAATTTAGTTTAGCTTGTTAAAATGAATAATCTTCCAAGGACTCATAGTTATGCTGGAAATTTTCATTTGCAAAGTTTAGTCCGACTTTGTGGTTCTGTTCCTAGCATTTATAGCTTTAGCATTTGGTTGTCAGAGGCTTAAGTGACTGTAAAAACCCCACCAGCATTCAGATATTCAAGAAACTGCATTACATTTTCAGCACATTTCTGCTTAAAAAATTCAGGTAAAAGGAAAGCCTTTTTAAATTAATCTGTTCACAAAGCACATATATAATTGTTTTAAACACGGCAACAATATCATTCAGCATCTATTGCAGTGAGTCCAACTCAGACATACAAAAATTAATAAAGTTCAAGTTCAAGGGCAGTGCAAAGCATTCTCAGAACACTACACTAATTTCACTTAATTCCTCTAGTTCTGTAAAGAGTGGCTACTTGAAAAAGTTAACTGAGTCTGTGTGGTTTTAATGAGATTTACTAAAAAGGTGAAGCAAAGAAATATAGCACTCAAATACATGAAAATAGCTGAAATTGCTCTTACTGCACTAAGCTCATTAAATTAACTTGCTTGAATGGTGGCTATTAGAATTATCAGACCAGAGATTTAATAGGTCTAATGCATCTGTTTGGTGAGGTTCACACATCTCCCTAGCCAAAGGTTATTGAGCAGGCACAGCATATTTCTTTTTGGATAGCCATGGTGCTGGTACACTGTGGCTGTAGTGCAGAGAAAGTGCTCTCTCAGTGCAAGTCTGCTTGGAGCAAAGAAAGCAATTAAGGACAACCTGTACAGAGGTAAACCTTGGAAAAATTCTGGTGGAGACACATTCCATGGTACCAAATAGAAAAATCACTTCAAATCAGGGTCTCAAGTTAAATTCAGTGAGTTTTTAAAAGGATTTAATGGTTTAGATCTCATATATGTCACTTAGTCAAGTCTGTGCTACACTCCCCTTCCACAGTTAAGCTGATTATTTCATTTTAGACCATGATAAGGAATCTGAATGAGCAGGTGAACTTTACACAGTGTAAAGATGATAAAAAAATTTAATGTCTTTATTCTACAGCCCCAGTGATGCAGAAGACTCTCCTTCATCCGAGTAGATAATACTAATTTCTGTTTCTCTACCTACAGAGCACCAGCTTTGCCATGCAATTTTACAGTGAATGTAGTTAGCCAGAAGCCTTACAAATTCAGAAAGCCTTTAATGCAACCAAAGAAGTAGAGCAATATTAGAGCTTAGCATGATCTGAAAAGGCAATTTCTGGAGACTCACAGGTTTATTGGGTTTCAGCCTCCTGGGTGCCAAACAGGCAGTGGCAGCACTATGTGTCAGTGCTACATTCCAGTTTTCAGGTACTTTGGGCGCCGTGTCTTTGTCTGACATCACCCTGACAGGCTTACAGGGTCTGCAAGAAGAAAACCTTTTTCTGGGGCATTCGCCCCTACTTTTAACCTGTCAAATAGTTAGAATGCTATTAGAAATTATTAATCATTTTACTACTAAAAGGATGATCTAGAGTTCAAACTATTCATAGCATGAAAGAATAAAAAAAGGGTTATAGAGCGAAAGGTCGGCACTAGCAGAGAGTAAAAGCAATATTGAACATCTGCTTCATTCTTCTACTACTTTCAGTTCAGTCAAGCTTATTTTCCGGGGAAGCATGATCAACAAAAGATGAAAAAGGGTTTAGTAGCAAACCAGTAAAAACGGCATGATCAGAAATCCTAGTATGTACATATGTATGCATTTAATTATTTATTTATTCTCCTTCTAGACACTGCCCAAGAAACCTCAGACGGGTACATCTCCTTACTGATTGGGAAGGTGAATAAAACAAAACCAAAAAAGTTCCAGACATTCCACTTGTGCTGACCTTTTTAAGGAACAATTCCCATTTACCGTGTTTTAAGCACCAACTCTGAAGTTCTGGGACTAATTAGATGGTCCATATGTTCTGATTACAATAAACATTATGCACAACTTTTGCAAAGAACAAGGTCACTGTGATTACCTATGTGAAGTTTCATTCAGGAAGTTCATTGTCTAGAGAAACTTATTGCTGCAAGCAAATAATTCTCTTCTCTTTTCTTTTTCTTCAAAAATACCACTTGAAGAGCAATATAAATATTTCATGGAATGGTACTTATTAAGTCATAAATTTTCAATCATTACTCAAGTACATTTTAAAAGGAGAAATTTGTTCCGCATTGTCAGAGAATAACTACTTTAAAAAATAAAACCAAAGAAGACTTTATAAATGCATTTATTTAACTTTTTTTTGCCTTCAGAAGTACTCTAAAGGTTAAAAAGCAATTAAAATTGTAAAATAAGCAGACTAACTGCTCATTTCATTTATTTTATCTTTCCCTTTCCTCCTTTGAATACTTTTTTCTTTAAATGGTAATTTCCAGATATTGCTGTATTTCATTTGCATTTTCTCTTTCTCTAATATTGTCACTGTAAATATCCCCTTAAAGTACTTCTCAAGTATCTGCCAAATGTCACTATTTCTCTACACTGACAGAACGATGTTAATTAGCTTTCCTTTTAAAATGGTTTCAAAATTTAGTTTCCTTAATTAAGAACGTGATTTAGAGAAAGCAGAAATTACAGAGGCGATGCTCCCATTTTCTACTTTTGCTTTTCTAGACCAATGCCCAAATGTTTTCTGAAAGAAATGTACATTACTGTAAACAGAAGATTCTTCTGATACTTACATTTGTTATTAAAAGGTGTTACTCCCAACTAAATCCTAGTGTAGGACTATTTCTTCAAAAGCAATGTGTGGATCTTAAAAATACATTAGGTAAAAAGACATCAACCTATACTTACCTTTATGTCACTTGGGGTCAGCCTCAGGAGTGTTTCTCCTGTTTTGGAGGCTTCAGTGACCTTCCTACAGACACGACTACAAAAGCGTGTCCAGCTCTCCGCGGCCGATAAGCGGCTGCACCGGCTCCAGGCACAGCAGGCACACCTCGAGGAGACGAGGTGTAGCAATCCCAAGCTCCCGGGAACAAAGGAGGCAGGAGAGGACCTTCTCGTATGAATTCCAGGAGTTTATTCCCAAAGGCGTCAGGGACGAAAATGGCCCCGAACAGGGCTCTGGCGAGCGCTTCAAGTATCAAAGGGAAAAGGGGAGGAGCGAACAAAATGGACCAATGGGTAACAGTGTAGGGGAGGAACCCGGTAACAACAAACCAATCCGGTGAGCACAGAGGAGGGAACAACCAACCCAGACCAATAAACAATCGAATAACCGGGAACTTTCCAGAATGGGGGAGTAGCTTTAGACTTCGGCCTCGCCCACGGACAGCCCCTCAGACTCAGACTCATCTGCCCATCATTGGATGGACATAAGCTGACGGGCAGTGGGCTGTCCCGAGGTGGGCCAAGGCACCACAACACCTTTATTCAGCTGGGGGGTGGGCACTGATGTGTAGAAATGGTGACATAAAACAATATAGCAAAGATTGTATGCTTTTTAAAATTTGCATATATTGATACAAGACAGGTAAAACAGAGAATTCAAATAAGCTAAAAAAGTTACATAATTTAAAAAAATAGCCAGGCCTTGCATCCAATTTTTCTGTAATAGCATCCAAGATAATCCAAATCTGTCTCCAACTGAAGAGTATGTCGGAGACAGCCAAGTGTGAAGATGTCACACACTGAATAGAAATAAAAATATTTTAAATTGGGAGAACAAAACAACTGCAGTAAGCAATCAGCCATTCAGGTAAAGAAGAGAATAACTGTGGTTTCAGTCTCTGTTTTCTTGGTTATTTCAGTATGGATGGGGCAGTGAAAAATGCAAATAAATAAAATTAAATATGATCAAGGACCTGAACTCATGGGTCACTTCTTTTTTTTTCAAAGCTTTATCTAAATGCCACAGAATTTCTATGATATTATGTGCTGATTTCAAAATTTTTTTTTCTCATTTCTTTGATTTTGTTTTAGAGTCCTTTCACTTATTTTCAAAGAGCTGCATTTTGCTCACTAGAATTCTTTTTTTTTTCCAAGTTGCATTGCTAGTTTTTTTTTTATAATTGTTTCTTATGTTAATAAGATTTAGCAAAATAAAAAATGTGTGTTCATAAGATAAAGAGATATTTTTGGTAGCTACCGTATTGTAGGAAAGAAAGAAAATTTAGATAAAGTCAGTCAAGTACTCATAATGTGATGATATAGGTGATTGTGATTTTATTTAGACAGAAGATCTCTGCTGAAGGTAGCTTTCAGACAATTATATTGGTAAAAAAATAGGTAAAAACTGATGAAGTCATTAAATTTTCAAAAATTACAAATTATCCTGTAAAGCTTCAGTGACTGCAAATTAGCCTTTGCTATAGCCCTCTGCTAACAATCTATAGATCATTTTATTATTCATGAATTTTAGTAATTTCAGGACACCACAGGTCATCTTATGCTCATTTATTTGCTAAACACCTTGTGCTGGTATGCCTGTGCTGAAAAATTGCTACTATTTACTTCCCACAAGACACACAAGCAACAAAGTGGTGGATTTGGCCCCAGACATCCACTATGCCAGGCAGCATATATATCTTGCTGTCAGGGAAATAAATGAGGCCTTAAATTGGCTGCAAAGCTTTAAGAACTGAAATTTATATGTCTAGTTATCAAACAGAAAGTTCAGCACACCTGCCAATATGAAGCATAATTGTGACAAACTGTTACATTTTACCTTTAACTTTTTGGCATTAACACCACAACTTCATTATACGGATCTCATCCTCCCTACTCCTCCTTTCTCCCTTCATCCAGATCAGTTCCCCTCCAGAAAAACCCTCACTATACTTATCTATTTGCAAATGCTGAACAACCATTGATAGATTTGCTCATCTCTCATCTGATGCAAAAAAAATCAAAGCTATTAAAAACACTAGAATTTTCTATGAGAATAACAAAAAATACTCACAGATTATCATAAAAGGCTAGTGGTATTTAGATATTTGCTCTTTATAACCTGCTTGGAAGGCTTTCCATAGAATGTCTACAACCATTAAAAGCTTCTAGGCTCTTTGTTTTATTTTGCTTTACCTTAAAAAATTCAAAATACCTCTGTCTTCTTTCATTGGCCAACTTCACTATCCTTCCCTCTGTGTCCCAGTTTCAATGCACCTTTTTTTGTTTCAACAAATCCAACAAATCCAGCTAAACCCTTTACTCTTTATTAAAATGTTCCATAAAGGGGAAAAAAAAACCCAATAAAAAACCCACTTCTCTCTGAACCACCTTTAAACGGTGTACTATGCGCACTGCAAGTAACTAAATATTTTCCCTCTTGTGCATATGTATCTCTATTTTTCCAACCTCTAGTAGCCGCATGAAAAAACTTACCATATTTAAAGAGAACATTTTTCCTTGTTTTTTATCTATCAATGAAGAGAATATCTAGGCTAAAACTTAATTTTAAATCAAGGAAAAAATCGATATGGAGAGCTTAGAAATTCTTAAACCCCTTGACCAGCTGAACATTTCTGTTCAATAAAGTGAATATGAACAGTCTCAGAAAGAGAATTAAATTTAATTCTTTATTGTTTTAATCATGCTATTTAGCTTTTTCCAGCTCCTGTGCACTGTCTAGACAGGAAATTTAGTTGTGGATAAAGTAGTTCATTATGGTAATTTGTCCCATTAGCTAGGTTTTGAGTCAAAAATTGGTCAAAACACACCTGTTCCTCCTACCAGCATGGTAATGATTTGAAATGAGTTGAAAACATGAAGGTAGTGTGCACTCTTCAAAAGCAGAAAGATGAGAACTCAGTAAAAGGTAAACTTCATTTTCACCTTGTACAGCACAATGCTGCTTACTAAGTCTCTAATCCCCACAGAGAATTCTTCACACTTATTTCCAGGATCATACACTTAAGACATGCAATGGCCTTTTGGGCTCAGTTTCCGTTCTTTGGCCAAGGAATATTGCTTGAAAGCATCATAAAGAAAAGGGAAAGGGGAAGGTTACTACCTTTTAGTGTCTTTCAGGTTCTATTTAGGCATATTAAACCAAATGGCAATGGTTTAGTTGCTCAGAAGCTTAGCTCAGCCATAGTTGTAGAGGTGCTTTTTAAACAGGGTTTGCAAACAGATCTTAAAAGATGTTTTCTACCCTGAAGTTTTCTATGACTCTATGATTAGATATATATGTGCTGAGATTACGTAGTTAGTTTTTTCAGAGGTGGTTTTAGTCTTACATCTGAAGAGATTCCACAGGATATGTAATTCATCTTAACCCACAATATCTGTAAAACTGGTCTGAAGAGATCTGACTAGTCTTGAAATAAAAGGAAAATTATTTTGAAAAATACTGTCTGAAATCAACAGAGAATCTCAGGCTTGTCTGATACAAAACAAAGTAGAACCCTCTTCAACCTTATACTGCAGAGAACAAAAAAATTCCCAATAAAAACCCTCTAGGCATTATAATTTGCTCCTTCAATTTATCAGATCAACAGATGACTCAAAATTTCTTAAAGCAATGCGATAAACCAGAAAATATCACAAAATTACAGCTCTTCATAGTATCACCATGTGAGATGATGGGTTTGTGGGAATATCTGGCACAGAAATACCCACCTATCTCAATTATTCATTCTGTGTATTAGAAATTTTTCAGTGGCGGAAGAAAGGAAAGAAAAATTTATGTCTATCATTTTGGGATGAATTAAGGTTTTTTTTAATCACCAAATTACCATGATTGCAAGTGTGAATTAATAAATACTTGTACAAATAAACAGATGCATATCCATTGGATTGATTGCTGCAAGGATATTTGCATGTATCTTCATATGATTCATGTAATTTATTCTCTTCATTGTGTCTATGTGTCTAACTAACTACAATTTCTATATAGCACAAATTTTTTGTACAATTACTTGTAAACATTCTTTTGTTTTTTCGTCTTCTTTGTTCCCTGGCTACATATTAGTCAGGTAGGTTAAAAAAAAAGAATGGTTTTTACAAAATATGGTCTTTTTTGTCCTGGTGAGAGCGATGCAAATGAAATCTGTGGTATGTCAGCCCATCTAGTTAATTAGTGATATGAATCATGGGGTCTGTTTATTTGATTGTTTATTTCATGCTCTGTTAATGTAAAGCAGAAACATCAGAAATGAACATTCCTGCCGTGTCAGAGAAGCCAATCTGAACTGTGAATGAATTAATCCCCCAAGAAATAGCAGGACCTCAAACTTTAAGTGAAACTCATTGCACTGCTTAATATCAAAAAAACCCCGTTTAATTGTATTGGCTTTGATGGATGCATGGTATGGATGACGAACAGTTCTGAAAAAATCCAGCCAAATTTATCTAAATACTATAAACAAATGCTTTCTAATATATAGATCTTGGTAACTTATAGATGAATAATAACTGTGCATACATAGGTTCACAAATAATCTCTTGAAAACTAGGGAAAGTACATGCTCCCTCTATAATCAACTGTCAGTAAAATAAAATGGATGAATCTCATTAAGTTTTTTAGCAATAGAAAATTATTATCCATGGTTTTAATTATAACTATATTATCCATTTCATGACATAAGTTCAGAATTAATGTGAAGATTTTGCATAATTTTATCTACATAAATTGCTGCTATAACAGACTTGATTGCCTGGTATACACAAAACTAACATGGAGACCTAGCATGGACCCAGAAGGTGCTGATCAGTGACACATAGTCCAGTTGGAGGTCGGTAAGTAGAGGCATACCCAAGGTGTCAATACTGGGTCTGACCCTCTTTAACATGCCAGTGGCATCCTGGTCTGTATCAGCAATAGTGTGGCCAACAGAACAAAGTCAGTGACCATCGCCCTGTACCCGGCACTGGAGAGGTGTTTTTTTGGGCTCCTCACAAAAAGGAAGACTCTGAGGTGCTGGAGCATGTCCAGAGAAGGGCAATGAAGTTGGTGAAAGGTCTGGAGCACAGGTCTGATGAGGAGTGGCTGAGGGAGCTGGAGCTGGTTGGCCTGGAGAAAAGGAAGTTCAGGAAGGATGTTCTTGCTCTCTGCATCTACCTGAAGGGAGGTTGTAGTGAGTATCTTCTCCCACACAACAAGCGGCAGAACAAGAGGAAATGGCCTCAGGTTGCATCTGGGAAGGTTTAAATTAGATATTAGGAAAAATTTCTTTACTGAAATGATAGGCATTGGAACAGGCTGTCTGGGGAAGTAGTGGAAACACCATCCCTGGAAGTGTTCAAAAAACTTGTGGATGTGGCATTTGAGATGGATTTGGCAGTGTTAGGTTTATGGGCTCCATTCCTTGATTGTAAGGGTCTTTTCCAACCTCAATGATTCTATGATTTTATGATCTTCATTAATCAGGGGGCAGAGTGCACCCTCAACAAGTTTGCTGGTGACAGGAAAGTGGTAGGAGTGGCTGATGTGCAGAGAGTTGTGATACCACTCAGAATGACCTCAACAGGCTGAAAAAATTGGCTGACAGGAATCTCATTAAATTCAACAAGGGGAAGTGCAAAGTCCTGCACGTGGGGAGGAATAACCCCATGTACCAATACAAACCAGGATCCCCTAGCTGGAAAGTAGCTTGGCAGAAAAGGACCTGGGGGTCGTGCTGGACACCAACTTGAACAGGAGTCAGGAATGTGCCCTTGCTGTAAATAAAGTTAATGGTGCTGCTTTAAGAGTATTGCTGCCAGCAGAGCCTGTGAGGTGATCCTTCTTCATTCAGCCCTGTTAAGGCTGCATTTGGGTGCTGTGTCCAGTTCTGGGCTTCTCAGTGCAAGAGAGACATGGACACCCACAAGAGGCCTCCAAGATGACTAAGAGACTAGAACACTCTCCTATGGAGAAAGGTTAAAAGGCAGGGACTGTGCAGCCCAGAGAAGAGAAGGGTTAGGGGAGATGTTCTCAATGTACATAAATACCTGAAGGGAAGTTGCAATGAAGACAGAACCATGCTCTTCCCACTGATGCCTAGTGACAAGACTGACCACTCTCATACGTGCTCTCACAATCTCTGTAAAATCTCCTCTCCCACAGTCTATAGAGACCTTTCAGCTGGAAATTTGGAGAATCATACCAGATGTAAATGTATGTAATGGATCTAAAGTTTAGTCTTTTTTCATAGTTTCAAATGATTTGACTTAAAGTATTTGAAATGAGGATTTTCAAGGTAAAATCTATTTTTTAAAAAAAATCATTCTTATATCACCTAAGGTGCTAATTCATAGCAAGCAAAAAATTAATTGAGGCAATTTTAAGAGAATTTCCATTGCAGAACTGCAGCTACTGGATTGAACACACTGAAATTACTGCAGATTTATGACAGTGTTGCATGAGAAAATTTGGCTCAGGCAGTGTGCATCACTGAACTGAAAACCCAAAGGGATAAGCTTTATGAAAATCTCCCAGGTAAATAAGTGCGTGTGGGAGAATAAAGATTAATGTCCGATTTAATAACAGGAAATTAACACCTACAGTTTTACTCATCAAGGAGAAAAGAAGATCCTTAAAAATACTTTTATGCCTTCTTCTAGTGCTTTCAGCCTCTTCTCTGTCTTTGACCTAGTTAAAATTCCTCTTTAAAGAATCAATATCATGTCCACTTCTTTCCATTTTCAATTTGTTCTGATGCTTGAGGAGCAATCAGAAAGACTTTTTATCTTTCTGATGTGCAAGCCACAGATCATAAAGCAGAGAAACAGTGTCAAAATGAACCCAGTCCAAGTAGTAGCTCATCTTGTTCGTCTTTATCTTACATATTTTGCTAACGCTCTGGAAGTTATACTTCTTCAGTGGTATAGAAATCTATGCATTGATTTCAAGTTGCTGTCATGACATAAGGGACTGGCAGGTCCCAAAGGATAGTGACGCCTCATCTGTGGAAGCAGACAGCATACAGCACTTCTGGCTTTTTTTTTTTTAAGGTTGAAAAGGTGCCAAGTTCACAGGACTGCCACACTCCTCATGGGGTCTGCTACAAAACTTCCTGTGAGCTATGCTTTTGTCACTGGGGGAAGGGACAGAACACCCCCTTGTGGTGGGTTGACCTGAATTGACAGACAGCCTGTTAAACCAATTACGCTTCTCTCAATTTCACATATTTAAACCGCGTGGACAGCTGGGATTTTAGGGAGGTTTTTCTGTTCCAGCTCGGTGCTGGGACGGGATGGAGGGGGGGCCCTCAGAGCCCAGGGCCCCACCGGGCCAGGCCGGGCTGGGCCGGGCTGGGCACGGCGCCCCTGCTCCCTCCTGCCCTCCCCCCACTCCCAACGCTGCAGCACGGACCCTGGGTCGCTGGGAGGGGGAACTATGAAGCCGTCCGACGCAGTTTTCTTAAGAAGCCGGCGGGAGCTTCCAGCCAACAGCCAGCACACTTCACGCCGAACTGAAGCGAATACCGTGCAGTTAGCGGCGCAGGGAGAGCAGGAGGCTCTCCTCGCCGTGGACTCTGAACGGTAACAGCAACTTCAGAGGCAGAGAGAGAAGTAAAAAGTTGATCAGGTGGGACGACGCTCCAAAGCCTCTAACGATGGCTTCGGAAGAAGACGGAGGGCGGTGCCGCGCTTCCCGCGCGCAGCTTAAAATGCTTCTTGCAATGCCGTGGTAAAGACTGTAATATCATAACTGTCTCTTTAATCCATTTAAAGTACATGGGGGGATGGACAGTTCACGTGTGGCTTGCAAAAGTTGAAAAAGTGCCTATGCTAGTTTCTTTAAAAGCCGAGAGAAAGAGAGTTTTTTAAAGACTGGGGGCGAAAAAACCTTTTGCATTCAAGCCAAAATAACTCATCCTTAAAAAATTAATAACCCCATGTAATAGTCCATGTCTTGCAGTGTAACAAAGCTGTGAGTTTTCATGGAAGAGATGTGTTACACCACCGCAGTTTTTTGTTCCTGTTTCTCTTCTTAAGTCTGTTAGTAAACTTCTTATAGTCTGTAAGTTTTGTGCTTGCTTTGTTTTCTCCTAATTTTTCCCTCACACAAAAAAAATCCATATTTCAAGCTAAAACCCCTACACCCTTCCACGTATTCCAAAATTAATTTCTGCTGAAATTTCACATTTGTTTTCCTCTGTTTCCTTTGTTTCATCCTAGTCTAATTTAAACAACTTTTCTTCAAGAAAGTGTTAAAGAGTGTTTAAGCTCTGTGGAAGAACTTTTCTGATTTTCAGCTGCAGCAGTTGTAGCGCAAGTTAATATCTGGGGTGTATAGTAATGACAATGGGTCTCACTGTAGGAAAAAAATGTAACAGTAGTGCAGATAATGCAGATCAAATGTAAAACTTAAATGAAGATCTGGATTTCTGAAGGTTGAAAAGGTGTTAATGGCATCAATTTTGTTTTCAGACTGAGTGTATTTCTAAAATCTCCTCAGATAAAACCACTACTATTATACTTATACTTTATTATTATTATTTATTATTATTATATTTTTACAAAATTCTTGTTGGATGAAAGGGAAGGCAGGCAAGCTGTTTATCAGAAGAAGATAAAATCTTTAAAGAAAAATTAAAATAAATTGTCTTATGAGTAGAGAAACTGCTAACACTGAATTTCCTGCGAATATCTTTCCTTTAAATCCCAGCTTCTAAATAATTATACTGAGGCAGCATGGCATCTGATTGCCTTTGGATTGCATGTAGCTGAATAATATAAATGGTTCTGTGAAGAACAGAAGAGGTTTTTTTGGTTGGTTTTCTTTTCCTCTTTTTATTACATTCATTTGGTTTTACTGTAGTTTTCACATCTTCTACTATCCAAATATTTGTTTCATCCAGATATCCTAGATCCCTATTAGACTTCACAGATTTTCAAGAGACATCTGAAATAGCAGAAGAAATATTGGGATGATATAAGGGAGCATAAACTGTAAACCATACCTGAACACTCTGAGAATGAGGTTTAAAGACGGGGATCATATTCCTCATAAAGAAAATCTAAATACATCCTTTCTGTATTCTCAAGCAGTGGTGAATTTTTGATCTCTTATCTGTGGTGTCTTTGCCTCCATATTGATGTATAATTTCAAATAGAGTTGAAATAAATAGTGTTGTGCTCAAAATTTGTTCATGAGAAAAGAGGAAACATACTTTATAAAGCCAGGAACATATTGTTAGTATAAATGGAACCTTAATCAAGATATAATCACAGTCTAAATGACCGCCTAGAAGGCAACCAAAAAAAATTTCACCTGGATCAAAGTAATCTTTGTCTTCTTTTTTGCTCTCTCTATGCACAGCAAATTGAGGTTTAACCTGAATAAATAGCACCTAGCAAAGCCGGGGTTAGATGCACATAGCACCAATAGGTGCATGCAGCAGAAAATTGAGTGAGTATTCACATAAGCCACATAAGAAAAGGCAAAATTGCCCAGTTTTTTTGCTGCAGCTCTTCACATCTTTGAAAGACTGAAATTAATAACCCCATCTCTGTTTTCATACTTATGTAATGATTAACAATTTCTGTAATTAAAAGGATTCTTTTAATTAAAAAGTTTTTTTATTATGTAAGTACTTTGAAAGATTCAACTACAATTTTTTGTTAAAGTTTAAATTAGATTTTATTGCTATTTCTAAAGAACTAACTATAACTAATGGACTCTGCTTCATGGAAGCTCTTTGACTTTATACTTAATCCACTTATTATCCTTTCCTGTGTTTACTGGCATGAAAAAAAAATCAAAACAAGATGCAGAAAAAAATTAAGCTTTTTTTTATTTTATTGCAAAATTTTGTTTGAGGAGAAAAAAAAAATGTTTGCTTTGCTATTTTTCTCAGAATAAATAGTATTCCAAAAGATATTAAAAGATGGTATTTTAGATAACATTTACATGATCATAGCTTTCCAGATGAAATGACAGATGCCCAAGGATTTTTTCTGTGGAAAAAATCAAGAAAAAATAGCTGCTCTCTAGTATATATCAACACATATCACTGTCAGTTTTGGCTCTTGCGGCATATATGCTTCATTTCTTAACACAAATACATTAAAATCCTAATTTGGCAATTTAAGGTAAGGTAAAGCAAGTTTCCATGACTTTATAGAGCTGACTGAAAAGATGTTATGTCAAAGAGGGTTATTTATTGACATTTCTACCACTATTAGGACTGAGAAGCCTGAAAAATAAATACGTTGAAAGCTTTCCAACTTGTAGATATTTATAAGGATATTTTAATCATAATATCTCTCAGAATTATGGTTGTTTAGACAATTTTATGCCAATCTGGCATTCTGGATTCCGGCTCAAGATAGAATAGAGATTTTATGAAAAGTGCAAACACTTCCTACATCTCTTGAATATCTCCATCATGGCTGGTGAAACTCTGAAATATCTGCTGAGATAGTCTGAATAATTATGTCAGAATTCTGTCATAATTATGCAGATTTTTTTTTAAAAAATGTGAGGGTTTTGTGTTCTACATGTTTAATTCTGGAATAATAGTTTTGGATATTTGTTATTTTCTTAATTCACTATGATTAAGAGGAGTCAGTTCTTCCCCATAGTGCCTAATTACTAAAGTTGCAATCATTACCAAGCATCATACAATATTATAGTCTTGTTAAAATATATATCTTCCTCCACATGCTTATGTCCCTTTTTATAATATGCTATGACAACTCTTGTTATTGTCTACATTTTTTATTTCATGTGCTCTTTACAGTTTTTTCTAGTATTCAGAAAATATGGCAAAAATTCTGTAATGCACTCCACAGTTTGTAAATCCCAACTGGCCTTATAAAATCTTTGGACTGCACCTCGCGGTAAATAGTATTGTCTCTTTATTTCTAGTGGTGTCCAAGCTGCTCAGAAACTGTGTTTAGCTTCATACAATACTCCCAGAGAGTTTGTTTCTCACAGACCATTAGGTTATATATTAGATAAATAAATAATAATAATACAAGGCGGGGGAAAATCCCTGACTCCTACTGTTGTTTGTAAACTGATATAACATATGTTACAGCAAGATTAGGGACATTTCTACATAGATGAAAAAAAGTGTCATCAATCCATTGTCAGGCACTATCAAAGATGCACAAATGGCAGAAAGAATTAGATGCCTCTGGCATGCATTAGTAATCTACAGTGTGGGGGTTTTTGACGGCTTTTTTTTCTAAATGTATGAAAATTACTTTCTCAAAAAAACAAGAAAATGAGAATGCACTCCTTCTGTTAAATATACGTTAATGTGTCTTTATTTCTAAGAATTAAAATGTCAGATTTGCAATATGGTTCTAGTTAAAAAAAAATAACTGCTAGAATTCTACAGCCACTATTCCTAAGTTGCAGAACTGGAGAGAGATGGATTTGATGGGTGGACTGTTCAGTGGGGAAAGACTTGGTTGGACAGTCACATCCAGAGGGCAGTGGTCAATGGCTCAGAGCCCCAGTGAACATCAGTGACAAGTGATGTTTTGCAGGGTTTGCTGTTGGGACCGGCACTTTTTAACATCTTTGTCAGTGACAAAGGCAGTGGGATCGAGTGCACCCTCAGCAAATTTGTAGATGACATCAAGCTGAGTGGTGGAGTTGACACACCTGAAGGACAGGATGTCATTCAGAGGGACCTGGACAAACTCGAGAAGTGGGCCCATGGGAATCTCATGAGGTTTAACAAGACTGAGTGCAAGGTGCTGCACCTGAGCTGGGGCAACCCCCAGTACCAACACAGGCTGGGGGATGAACGGATCAAGAGCAGCCCTGCTGAGAAGGACTTGGGGGTGCTGCTGGATGAGGGGCTGGACATGACCCAGCCATGCGCACTCACAGCCCAGAGAGCCAAACGTGTCCTGGGCTGTAGCAAAAGCAGCGTGGGCAGCAGGGCAAGGGAGGGGATTCTGCTCCTCTACTCCACTCTGGTGAGACCTCACCTGGAGTGCTGCATCCAGCTCTGGGGACCCCAGTGCAGGAAGGACATGGACCTGTTGGAGCAGATAGAGATGAGGGCCTCCGAGTTGATCAGAGAGATGGAGCATCTCTCCTGTGAGGAAAGGCTGAGAGAACTGGCATTTCTCAGCCTGGAAGAGAGACAGTGTTCAAGACCAGGATGGATGGAGATCTGACTAATCTGGTCTGGCGAGAGGCATCCCTGCCCGTTGCATGGAGGTTGGAACCAGATGATCTGTAAGGTCCCTTCCAAACCAAGCCATTCTATGATCTTATGCAAAAATCACACATAACAATTTCAACATTTAATAATAGCGTGAATCATATTAACTGCATCCTTCCTACCTGTTTAATAGAAAAACTCAGCAAACACCTCAGAAAAATAAACCTTTGTCTCTCTATTTTAATGAAAACCCTTTAAAAGCATTCTTCTTTTAACCTGTAAGAACAATATGTGCTGACTAAGGAATATGTGAAGTCTAAGAAGAAGTATATGATGACAAGCATGCTTTGCACACTTATTTGCTGCATTCTCATCATTGCCTCTAGCTAAATACATGCACAAGATAAAGCCAGCTATTTGAGAGACTTGTGAAATGCTGTTAATTCTGGAACTCAGCAAGAACAACGTGTGGATGTTATTAGGAAGAAGTTTTATCAGAAATTGCTCTAATTTATTGAGCACTGAGTAATTGCTGCAGAAACAATCTCAGAGGCCTGCTCTGGCTCACACAGTCACCTTGCAGTGGAATTCTGCAATTATTGTTAAAGGTTCATATTTTCCAATTCTAAAAGAGTACTGATAACTTGATGATTTTTTTTTTTTAGAAAAGGATTACTTAAAAAAAAAATCTGAAGAGACGTGCTCAGTGTGAGAGTGTTCAGGCAACTGTTGCAAAGTTCTTCAGCAGTAAAAATGTTCATATGCTTATAGCCTTTTGTATTTGAGATTGTCCAGCTAGCGATGGCCACTGTATGAGCCTGCTGAAAGTGAAGTATTTCCACCTGTCACTGAAATGTTGTCTTCTCATCTGCTCTGGACAGCTAAGTTCCACTCTGTTTTCTGCTTACAGAGACTTCAAAAAAATTATGCAGTCAGACTAAAATTGTTTTCATAACTGTATCTTTTATATGGCCAGAAGATTTTTTCCCTTGAGTTGCACTGTGATCAAAAACCTTAAAGGAAAGAAAGATAATTTAGACAATTCCTTTTAGATGTGCCCTCCACAAAGGTTATGTCCTGTCTCCAGCATTGCAGTAGGATACCTTTTCTGTTGTTATTTTGCAGCAAAATGCCCCCATGACAGAGGTGTGAGCAATTTTATAATTAATAAAAAACCAAAACAAAATCTTTCAAGTGGACTAAGCCTTACAACTGGGTATCCTCAGGTGGTTACTCAGTAGAATACTTTACACAATACCACAAAGTAGTAAGCATGAACGGAGTTAGAGACATTAAACTTTAGAAAATTTCAAATTAAGATATTTTTGTTTGCAAACCTCATTCCACTGCAGCCTTTCCAAATTCCTCTCATTTTATTTTTCTCTTGTTCATCATAATAGTGAATATAAAAAGTAGTAGTAGTTGAGGTTGTTTGCATCAGGAAGAAAAAGCACAGAGCATTGAAAACAGAACAAAGCAATTCAGCATCAAAGTTCGGTATTACTGGCTTCATCGTTAGAGTTGCAAAGTAATTTTGTACAACCTGCTGAGCATGCCCTATTTTGTGAGGCATCAAATATTACCTTGGATATAAAGTCCAATCCCTCTGGCAATTTCTGACTGCTTCCATTCTTAGTTGTTATAGTTTGGGGTACAGAGGTGCCATGACATTCAACAAAGCCTATTTGTTTGTCCTCTGCAACGTGTGTCTACAATGACCCTCACCTGGGACCCCCATCTGTGGGCCCAGGACTGACATTCAAGCTCCTCAGACTCATGCTCATAGACCTCATATTGTGGGTGAGCCTTTATCCAGCCCTGTTGAGCAGTCAAAGCATTTTCCTGTGTATGTGTGTGCGAGTATATGTGCATGGATAACTAATTAGGAAGTGAGAATTGCCTCTTTTCAGCAACGCGTGCATTACTCAGTTTGCTTTTATTTTAAGATAATTTCCTAACAAAAAATAACCACGCAAAGGTAAAATGTATGCAAATTTTCTTCAAGTTATTGCTTGTAGACTTTACAGTCATTAATTTTTTTGTTGTTGTATTGTAGGTTTAATTCCTCTTCCAACAAATAAATAAGTATAGCTCTTAATAAAACTGAAAGTCAGTCTATGTTTTTTTTTAGTAAGATACTGTGGACTCTAGTTCTTTTTCTTTTATCAGAAGATAAGCTAGGTATTGAATTACTATCTCTTCATGTCTGTAAAAACATGAAAACAACCTAAAGACTAGAGCAGAACAAATTTAATAGATACCATTGGTTTTAAAACCAGGAAGGAGCCAAGCAATAAGAGAGTTAAAAGAGATACATTTGTTTGTCTAGGCTGGTA
The DNA here is from genome assembly GCA_014706295.1 of Lycocorax pyrrhopterus obiensis. Taxonomy (NCBI): domain Eukaryota; kingdom Metazoa; phylum Chordata; class Aves; order Passeriformes; family Paradisaeidae; genus Lycocorax; species Lycocorax pyrrhopterus. The sequence goes on from JACSVZ010000001.1 coordinate 55,891,024, forward strand.
CATGAGAGATTTCACAGATTTGTGGCATGAAACTTTGAGAAACTATACCATCAACAATTAGGTGATTAATGACTTGTATGTGAGAAGAAAATGCATGAACATTCCTTATTGCCAAGAGGTTTCATTTACTGTGAATAGTAAGCAGTCAAAGATACATAGTTGTTTGTACCATTTTGAATATCAGTGCTCAAAGATTTTAGATAACATCTGAAATGTTGAGTGTGGGGGAGTTGTTTGTTTGGAAGGGGTTTTTTTATTCAATTACGGCAACTTTTCCCTGATCCTTATAGGATCACAGAATCATAGAATACTTCAATTAGAAAGGGACGTCCAAAGCATCTACTTCAGCCTCCCTGCTGTGGGCAGGGACTTCTTGCATTAGGTTAGGTTGCTCAAAGCACCCTCCAACCTGTCTTTGAACACCCTGATGAGGCGCCCACAACTTCCCTGGGCAACTTGTTCCATTGTCTTACCACCCTACCTATAAAGAATTATTTCCTTATGTCCAATCTATCCCATCTGAAACGAGGACGCACCCTCTTTCAGTTCAAAACAGTTTCCCTTGTCCTATGACCGTGTTCCTGGTAAAAAGTCTCTCCCCATTGTTTTTACAAGCCCACATTAATTATTGAAAGGCTGCAATAAGGCAGAGCCTTCTCTTCTCCAAGCCGAAGAACCCCAACTGTCTTAGCCTTTTGCCATAGGAGATGTCTTCCATTCCTCTGTCCATCTTCATGGCTCTCCCCTGGACCTTTTCCATCATGTCCACGTCTTTCTGCTGGGGATCCCAGAGCTCAACACAGTATTTAAGGCGGGATGTCATGAGAACAGAGAGGGAGAATCACTCCCTTTGCCCTGCTGGCCACACATCTTTTCAATCAGCTCAGGATACAACTGTTTTCTTGACTGCAAGCTCATTGCTGGCTCATATTCAATTTTTCATCCACCAGCACTTGCAAGTTCTTATCAGCAAGGCTGCTTTCAATCTATTCATGGTGTCTGTACTGATATTTGGGGTTACCATGACCGTGGTGCAAGATCTTGCACTTGGCCTTGTTGAACTTCATGAGGTTCCCAAGGGCGCATTCCTGAAGCCTATGAGGATCCCTCTGGATTGTGTCTCATCCCTTAAGCATATGAACTGCGCCACTCAGCTTCATGTCATCTGTTGGGGACAGGTCACATTTAGCTATATAACAAAAATTATAGTGGCAATTTCTTGTGACCATACCTAACTAACCTTTATTTAAAACTGCCTGCCCTGAAACAACTTTTTCTTCTTTCTGAATGCTACAAATACCTCACACACATGATCAATAATTTCCCCCTACATTTTAGATGCTAGAACTGAAGAATTTTTCTGTCGTCTTGCAAAGAAATAATGATGGAAAAGTGAAGAGCACTTTTCAGATATAAAGGCAGGAGGAGATGTCTGAGCTAATACAATTGTTTCTCATCAGCTAACACAATAGTGATCCAAATTAGCTAGTTAAAAACATGAGGAAAGGAGGGTGGAGACTGCTTGCCTCCATCTTCATAGACACATAGTAACTATGATAAAACCAAAAGCAATTACTTTCTAAAGATATTATTAAAAAAAAGAAAAAAAAAGAGGTAGATTAGGTACTGCACCATGTCTTCATCACAATAATTCAGTACTTCAGTGGCTATAAGAAATAGTTATGAAACTGCGGCTAGTCTCAGGAATATGTTACATTGGATAGGCAAAAAGAAAAAAAATTGAAATTACAGACAACTCATATTTTTGTGAAGTCTAAGTAGCAGTGAGAAAGATAGCTCTAATTAACAGGAAGAAAAACTCTTAGTCACAGAAGTTTGGGCACAGAGCATGAAACTTAAAGGACAGTAAATGATCTGAGAATGGTCAACTGACACTACTAAACTGGAATTAGATCTACTGTTGATACAATTAGAATGATGACATAATTAGAAATGAAACTCGTTCAAATTTTTGAAATTTTATATCTCTGACACTTTTATATCATCTTTGACTGGATATCAAAAGCAAATGATACTTTGTTTTGCATACTTGTCAGATATTCTCTCTTCTTCTGACTTCAGTGGAGTCAGGAATAGGTTGGATCTCCTGTGTATTCATTGACTTTTGTTCTTAAACTATTTTCAAAAATAATCTTTTTTTTTTTTTTATATGTAAGACACTCCTTTTCTCACATGCCTACTAAAACTGTAAAAGCCAACATAATCATCCACCTCACCACCAGTGGTTCTGTTGTGTCTAATGGGTACAGTGTATTCAGTGAATACCTTGTTAACATAGTTTTAGGACAATATGCTAATGGCACATTTTGAGTACATGCAGCTGGATGACTACTAAGGTCTTTTATTGATCTTTTCACTGTAGATTTTTTTAAGCATAGGAAGAATGTAAAATGCTTATTCTGAACTGTATCACAGAAATTAATATATTTAATTCAGACTTGCATTAACTTGCTCAGCACCTAACGTCATATAGAATTTATTGTATCACAGAATTTTTGCTGTGTAAGCTTAAGAACAGAATTTTACCTCAGAATCAAGTAACTACAGAAAACAGATCACAGAAACTCCTATCTGTTCTGACCATACCTAATTATTCCTGAATAATCATACCTGATTATTCACCTAAAGCCTTAATTTTAAGCATCTTTCAATCTTCAAATAAAGTCAATCAAAAAATCTTCATAGATGAAGCATGAAGATGAAGATGGCAAGCTTAAAAAAAACCCAAAAAAGAAAAAAAAGACAAATAAAAAATCCACACAATCCGCCACAAACAAACAAACACAGAAAAAACCCCACAAACAAACCCCTCTCAAATAACCAAGAATACTGAAGTGAGACACATGTTATGGATTGAAAATCTTTAAACCTTTTGGCTACACTGGACTATTCTCTTAAATTTATATCTTAAAGAAAAACTAAGAAATATATCTAAACAACCTTCACAGGACAAAGCCTAGACAGTCTCATAAAAAAAAAAAGGAGAAATTTTTTTTAAATGGCAGTGTAATGATTCCCTATATAGAAATTGGCCTGTAAATCAACTAGAATTGTTTTACTGGTGAGGACTTGGAGTAGTTTTTGTTATTTTATGCAAACACGTCTATAATGTCAGAAAATGGAAAAAAGTTCTAATGGCTTGCCTAGATACTTTACTAATGCTCAGTGCGGGTACTGGTTAAGTTAATCAATGCCTGTGTGCGAATATATACAAGTCAATTCTATACCATCCTGGAGTTCAGTGATAATCAAAACAATGGAAAATTGATGATGTGTTGATGTGTTTTGGGAAACCAAGCCTGAATTTAACGTTGGACATTGAATTGATTATTTTTCTTCGTACTTATGCAAATTATGTTAACAGGTTTTTGGGGGGCCTTTTAATGTTTTGTTTTGATTTATGGAGTTACAATTTTCTCAGTGATGCAATGTACTATGATATCAAGACAACAGCAAACACCCAGAACACAATGACTTTGAATTAAAATTAAAATTTAAAAATCAAAAGGATAAAATTTAGGTTCATTTTAATGGTATCAAGCTTCACGCTCAGAATTTTCTGAACTTATTTTTGTAGCTGGCTCTCCCTGTTTTCATCATGTGAAACTAGCAATTCATAGGTGTATTACAAAGCTCAGTTTAAAGTAAACCCAAAAACTAACATAGCATTTTTGAGACTATTTGGAAAAATTGCCCAAGTAATGTATTGCAAAAATATGTGGTGTTTGAAAGGTAAGCTAATTAATACAATTTTTTAAATACTAAGGTGTATTAAGAAAAAAACCTCAACTGCCCACATAAACCAGCAAAATATAGGATGGCAAAGTAGACTGAAATCTCTGCATGATACATTGAAAGGGATAAATAAATTGTATTCCAAATGGATACAGTCTTAGAAAGCCACGTTAGAAACTAATATAAATTAAGGATATTCTGATAAATCAAGTGGCAAGTGAAACACAAGGAACTGAGGTCCTGAAAAACAATCTTTTGTACTGACACTAAGCTTTACCTAAAAAACATAAATCACAAAATAATAAGACACCTTAAAAGCATTTTTAATATTTTAATGAAAGATAGAATTAAATTTTTTATGGATGTAAATATTGATTATATATGTCATACAGTTATTTGTAACTATTTCCCAGACACTGATAGTTGGTTCAGAACTCAATTGCATGGCACGAGTACCAACCGCAAAGAACTTTTAATAGCAAAGGCCTTGTTTCTCCCAGAAAAGAATTATCCAGAAACTCAAGTTAGTGTTAAAAGTAATTGGAACTTGTGGTACAGATTGCAGCAGGCAGACCATTTTTAATAACTAGTTAAATTGCATTCTTTCAAGAATTGGGAAAATGTCAAACCTGAATCAATAGAAAGGAAGTTAATTCCTCCTGACTTTTGATAGAGCTTCCCGGAAGCTCCTTGAAGTCAGATTTCTGAAACCCTATACCAAGAATAGCAGACAAGAGCATTTCACTTAGAGACTCATTTAATGTTGTGTCTAGTCTAGAGCAACTAGAGTGATTCTGAGTTCAAGCATTTTATGTTGGGACCTAGCTAGGTACAAGCCCTCATCTTCTACTTCCCTTGTTTGCTAGAAAAAGTGAATCTAAATAGGTGGTTTTTAAAGATTATGTGAATTTCTGCAGAGCCAAACAATCTCAGCAGTGAGCCCTGCAAGATCCCATCTAAATAAGAAACATCCCAGAAGGTAATTGAAGAAGCAGCCTATAAAAAGACTGCAATAGTACAAGAAAGTCAATCTTAATTAATGTGTAATTTTCTTGTCTACTTATTCAGTATGGAAAAAATTGGAATTTCAGGGTACTACAAGAGAAATTCCTTATTAGAAACAATGCAGAATGCATAAATTCTAGCTTTGTTCCAGTATACAGAATAACCTTTCAATATGTATTCAATAAATTTCCATTTCTTTAGGTGACACTCTGAGAGAGAAATCAATCTTCACAGAGGTTTAACTGTGTATCTACCTACCTCATTCATATCTTACCAATTGCCTTCCCTCAAAATGTAACATGAATAAAACTTCAGCAAAGCCTTTCCATGTGACCATCAAAGAAATTTCTACCCTGTGACAAAATCAGCTGAAAAAAAATAAAAATGCTACAGTGTATCAAATAACAAAATGTTCAAATACTTTTAGATGTGAATTTTTATTGGTGTTATTTTATAATCAACACTTAATAATAGGTAGGTGTATTTATTTAAGCAATTATATTTTATAGTTACAAATTTAATTAAGCAGGATCACTTGCACAGCAGTTCATTTACATAATGTAATCTATTTTATACCAGTCCAAATTCCCTTGGTACAAAGCAAACCAGAGAATTCTTATTTTTATTATGGTATTTTTGATCAGTTAATCAAAGCAATGTTCTAGTTTAAAAAAGGCAAGAAAATACCCATGCAAAACTAATTTTCTACTGCATTTTTTTTTTGCATTAAGAAGATTCAATGAGATTAGCATTTTCTACAACAATAGCAGTAATAGTTATATATGCTGGCATGTTCTTTTACAGTATTAACTTCCATTCAAAGTAGTCTGTGTAATATGTGACTCTCATTAAAAGTAGCAGTGAATCCTTTCAAAATCAGTCTTATCGCAAAACATGTGAATTTGATACTCATGTCCACTATAGAAATGTAGCTGAATAATTCTGAGGATCACAGAATTTCAGAATTACAAAAGGGTTGAAGTAGGAAGGCGCCTCTGGAGGTCATCTTGTTCAACACCCTCTAATAGATACTGTCCCTGCCTGGCTCCATGAATTCACAGGCAGGTTTGGTATTAAGTCAGTAGCAAAGAGGCAGAAGGGAATTTGCTCTTCCTTCATTCCGAGAGTTTATTACATCTTCTCCCTCGAAGGGCAGGGAAGCAAATACAGAGAACAATGGCTCACTGAGGGTTTTTCCCGGGCAGGGGGAAAGGCGGGATCAGGGACCAATGGGAGAGCCTCGGGGGAGTGATGAGGCTGAAAGCCAACCAGGGAATTCAAACCAGGACAGATCATAGCAAAGGGCAAGGAACCCCGAGGGAGCCCACTCCGATCACCAGCACAAAGGCATGTTCGCTGGCTCCCACAACCCTCGCTTAAGTGGGGTCACCTAGAGCTGTTTTCCAAGGACCAGGTGCAGGCAACTTTTGAATATCTCCAAGGATGAAAACTCCAAAACACCCCTGGGCAACTTGCCTCATTTCTCAGCCATCCCCACAATGAAAAAGTGTTTCCTGCAGCTCAGGCAGAGCCTCCTGTTTTTCATTTTGTACCTATTGCCTCTGGTCCTATCACTGGGCACCACTGAAAAGAGTCTGGCTCTTTCCTCTTGATACCCTCCCATCAGATATTTACATACTTGAATGCCATCCTTTCAGGGCTTCTTTTCTCCAGGATAAGCAGTCCCACTTCTCTCAGCCTTTCCTCATATTTGAGGTGCTTCACTCCCTTATTCATCTCAATTGCCTACTGCTGGGCTCTATCCAGTAGCTTCATATCTGTCTTGTTATTCAGAATGTGCTGGTTTGGACAAAATAACTAAAATAATTTGTTAAAGGAAGTTACAGTCCCATAGGCTTAAGTAAAGTCTAAACAAGATGGCAGATAAAGGCTGAATTTCAGTGTACTTCAGGATAGAGATTAGATTCCTCTCCTAAATCTATAAACAGTGTCTGAGGCTGTCTTGGAGAAAACATTAAAGAATCTTTACATCCTGTGAAGGCAAGAAACACAAACATAGTGAAGGAATTCTGTAGACAAATTTCTTAAACTATGATTATTCAAGATTTTTGTAGGGACATTAAAATGGGAAGTGGAGACTTTCTATGTTACTTCCCCTTGCCCTCGTACTATTGCTTTTATCAAGATGCTCAAGTCAAGCTAATATACTTTGCCACTGCCAAGGAAGGATTTCCACTCCTCTGTTTTTTTCTCAACCTTCAGCATTCATGGGAAACTTGTTCCCCTCCTTCCTCTGTGGTGGAACTGACATTTGGTTAATGATATTGCAAGTTCATTCGGCTCCCTAGACTGTCAGAAAACTGTTTTCTGTTTCACTTGTTGGATTAACTTTCTGCCAAACCAGTACTTTGAAATGATTTACTGCGTGGTCAGGCTGGGAGAAGACAGAGGAGAACTGAGCGGGAGCCTTGGAGAAGAGCAAGATATCCCTGAGTCACTCTGTCAGCACATCCCATCTCCTCTGAATTCTTTCTGGGTCCCACTATGTGCTCTCCTCTTTACAAAAGGAGACCATCTTTCAAATCTTTCTCATCAGTGGGGTCCATGGACCCGCTTCTTTCCTTACCTTCTCTCTTACACAGCTAATTCATTGTTATCTCGAGTTCACTGTTTTCCAGATTAATATTTTCAATGGGCTCTGACTGGTCTGTCATTGCTAGCGCTTCTTTCACATGCCATATATCTTGTTGACAGTGGACTATTGAGTTAGAATTTGACTACTTTATTCTGGATAATTTATCAGTCTCCAGACAACAGGGACATCAACATAAAAGGGGAAGCTTATCAAGACAGCTGTAGTCAAAATTATTCATGAAAAATGAAGACATCAGCTTCGACTAAATTTCTACCTAATATTACATAAAGATTAAATCAGCTGCCCTTTATGACAAAGAATAGAGACATTTTCTTCTCTTGATACTGTTAGATCCCCTTTTGTGACTATATGGTAGTGTCATACATATCCCATTTATTCCTCACGTTTGCCTTTACATCAGTCCTTTGAGTCTTAGTGCTTTCAACTTCTATCCACAGTAGATAAATACAATAAATTATCCCAAATATCTGTGTTTCTGTTTAATATTACAACCTTGCACTTGTTGGATATCCAGAAAGGTGAGCATAAGACAAACATTCTATTTGCTCTGCTTGTTACATTGAGAAGAATCTTCCTGAAACAGATAAATATCCTGAAAATAGCAAAATACTGTATTAAAATTATAGAGAGCTGACTGAAAGTTACTTGTGAAGCCTTTAAAAAATAATTAAGCATGAAGGAGTCATCCCTGGCAGTCTCAAATATCAATTTTGCACTCCACAAAGCTGCAGAATCTTTTCTTATACTACCCCATGTAAGGACATCACCAAGTGGAAGGAATGTCTTGGCATAACAGGTTACAGTATATTTTCTCTTATTTATTTCCTGTCTCAAAAGTTACCCAGTTTCTCCCTCCTCTCAACTTAGTCTACCTCTAATATTGATATACAGTCAAAAATATTCACATTGACGTGTGCATAATGAACCATTAAGAAGAAAGTGGTAGATAAGCTGAAGATAATTAATTTGTTATTTCCACCTGATACTTTGCACCAACTGATATCCAAACCGTTGAATCTGGATATGATTTTAGATGTATAACAAAAAATCTGAGAATAACTTAAATGGGATATTTTCATATGTGCATTAGTTGCTATAATGAGGAAAGCAAAGAAATCAGTCAAGCAATTCTCTTTATTCTTATTTCTATTTTATTAACAAGAAATAAAACACATTGGTTCATATGATACCTTACTGTAATTTGAAAAGCATCATTAATACTTGTGCTGCAAAAATGTAACATTTATATAAATTGTGATGTCTCTAAAGGAGTGAGGAAGAATGGTATACCAGGGATTCAAGTCAAGTAATCATTCCACAGCAGCAACAACAACAAAAAAACCAACAACCCCTTTTTTTAAAAGAAGGCAAATATTTTCTGTTGAATGTTCTTGTCTGAAAACATCCCTAGATATTACAGTTTTGTCTCTCCCAACTGCAGATTTAAAAAGTAAGGAAATTTCTCCCATGCTGAAGGATATGGGTGTGCCACTCTCAATTATATCAACTGGAGTGATACCAGAATACTTAAGTTAGGAATTGGCCCTGCGCTGTAGAATTTACCTGGCCTGGTTATGCACATGAGAAAAAGTACTTGTATAAGAGAAAATCACTTTTGTGGACACAGGACTGGCCATGACTCTCTTAACTATTTAAAAACGGAGCACTATATCATATAGCTCAAGACAAGGATTGTAGAATTGTTACAAGAAAAGAAAACAGGTAAATCCTCAATGTTTCTGACATTGCTGAAATGTAGCAGGCAAGACTATGGGAACTCCACTGCTAAATTAATGCCCCCATTCTCCACAAAACAGCAGCTCTGACTCACGGATAGCAAATATTTCATAACAATTTAAAAAATGCCTGGGAAGGATCCGGCAATGCACCGCTTCAGATTTTTTTATTTAAAGAAAAATCTAGTCCCTAGAACAAACCAGATTATTTGTATATAGACAGGAATAGTTAACTGGAAACTGCATTTGCTATTTAAAAGTACCTTTTATCCTATATGTAATTTGCTTAGATCTCATGAACCCACATCATTCTCAAATGTCTTTAATTTGTCTTGAAATTTTGCCTCAGATATTTGTTCATTTGGTCTTCATCGTGGTTGTTGTCAACAAGATATCATGAGGAGATGCACCCTCTGCCATATGTACTTTCAAGAAGATCAGCAAGAATCTTTAGTAAAATCTGTGAAGCTTATCAGGTAATGCTTCAGATAGCTTAGACAGAAAACTTTATTTCAAAAGGAAAACCAAAAATTACTGCATTTCAAGCTCTTAACATAATTAAATCTTTCATTTGCACTGAATACCATGTAAATTTGGATAAAATCCAGAGCATCAGGAAGCCTGGGGTTTTGTGCTTCAAAATGCCAAATGGTATTGGGCCTTCCAGCACTAAGTCTATATCTAGAAGTGGTGTTTACTTTCAGAGGCAGATTGTTTCTTGTATAGATAGGGATTTAAATTGTAATCAAACAGAAATATATGTATATTTTAACATACATCTGAGAGAGACTGTTGAGTTGATACCTGCAGTGTAATATTAGTTGTCTTATTAAAAACAGACTACTCAGGAAAAAAAATATTTTCTAAATTGCCACCCAGGATAAGTTGCAATGATAATTTTTGAAAAATCTGGGTATAATTTATTCCTTTCAGGTTTCTAATAATTTTTATCCAATCCTATAATGATTTATGCTATAGTTTTAAATAAAAATTGTTTTATTGACTATTACTTGAATGGCCATATTATTGCAAAAGTGCTTGATGCAGTGAATATCAATATTTTAAAAGTACCCAGGCTCATTTTCCCTCCAGGGATAATGGATTAATGTTGAAAATTATACTTCGTACAAATAGTTGTAATGGTTATGCATCAAGCTAAGGGAATTATTCCTCAATGAAACCTTTTTATAAGCTTGTTATCAGAATATTTTTTAAGATTTAATTTTTAAATTTAATCATTCTGAACCATAAAATAAAAATACCGATTGCTGCTTTAAATAGAATTTGGGTCATGTTGTCACAGCCCTAGGTAAATGTGGTGAATGTGTGGAGTTAAAAACCCCCATTAAAAACAATATTCAATTTGAGGACACATCTTCCTAAGAATACTTGGGTGAAATATGTACCATTACACTGACAAAGATTGTTATTTGAGGTTCTTCTTTGCCACGTGCTTACCTTTGCTAAAGAGCTATTGTTCTGACCAAGCTTTTTGGTCACTGAAATGTCATTGAAAATACCTTGGACATAAGTCTTATATATATCTGATTGAATGTAGGTATGTACACCAAAGCTAGTTTCTTTGATTCCTTTTATATTGTTTTAAAAAATAAATGCATTTTTAAAATATATTTAGTGTATTTTGTAGTGGACATTTACATCACAACAATATGAATCTTACTGTGAAAATATCTTTAAAAGGAGAAAAGGGTGATTAGTTCTTGTTTGACTAAAGAATATACATCTTCAACTGGTCTGATAAGTCCCATCCAAAGACATACCCTGTATGTTTTGAAAGGACTTAAGCAACTGAGTTGCAAATAAGCTCTTCTGTAATCCCCACTAAGTTTTTATCTCACTTGAATTCATGCTAGCAAATTTTAGATACTCAAAGAAGTAATTGACTTAGGAAGCTTGCCACTCTTAGGTGTCTTCTATGTTCAGTGAAGAGATCTTAAGATGTTTCTATGGCTTTTTTATTTTGTACTGTAGAAAGAACACAAAATGAAAATATGCATAATTTTTGCATCTCTTTTAAATGCCTACACTCAATTGCATCGAATAAAGATACACATATTTAGAATTAGATTAAAAGGCAGGGAATAAGACTGCTTTCACCTAGGAAATAGATTATAGATATATGGACATCTGCCCCTGGAGCTGAGCTAAATGTCTCTATTCTTTTTGTAACTATTAGACAGCAATAGTATTCAGCAGAGTACCATTCCACTCTGCTTTAGGTAGATACATAAATGATATGCAGAATTTGGTAGATATAAATGAAATGCAAAATTTATCTATTTTTGTCCACGATCACAGTATCTTAACACATGAACACTCTGAACTATGAATAACACATAATCTCATCTGTCCTGGGCAATAGTGATGAAAAAAAAATCTAGTAGGAAATTAAATACACATTCAACCAACCCCAAATATACTAAAATCTTCCTATATATGGAATTTAGAAGATTTTCAGTAAGGCTGTTGGAAAGATATCATGTGTCCACTTGCTTTGGAAAGCTAAGACCATTGTGCCCAACCCATTATGAAGATTTTCCACTGAGCAGCCCTCTGGTTCGGAGGGCAGTCTGACTGACTTGTTCAGGGTCACAAGCCAACAGCCCAAGACAGACTCCTTCCTAGGTCTCCACACTTTTATTTAAGTATGTTACCTTCTGCTGGTGACTTCCAGTGTCCTTGAAGGACCAACACTAGCAGTCTACGGAATAACACTCTGTATCGTACACAAGGATAACAGAAAACTGTGACGGGTTAAGGTTCAAGGACTGCTGGTGATAGTATATGACTGCAAAAATGTATTCAAAGCAGCACACAGTCAAGCTCTAGTCACCAATCAAAGTCAGCTCGAGATAATCAATCAGTGCACGTAGAGTTGGGAATCTTACTTGATAGAATTGTTTATGAAGGAGAAGACAGGTTCATCGTGTTGACTGGTCCCAGAAGTTATGATCAAGCCTTCACTAACTTCTCCTCACTCCTAACTTCATTTTATACTATGTCTTTATGTTCAGGTGGAGTTTGAGTGACTCTATTCATACCTACCTTTGTTACTGATTCGTTAAAAATTCTCGTTTAGCTTTTAAATGTACAGTCAATAAAATATAGACACTTCCTCAGTGAGGAGTGGTCATACCTTGGAGGTGGGTAACTTTGGGATGGAGTTGTGTGTTAGTTACAATTAGGTTATAACGAACTAAGTTCATGGGAGGAGAGCGTTTTTGCCACAGTTGGTGGTTCAGCAGCAAGACATCTCTCTTCCTCAGTGGAAGGCTGCTACTTGTTTTATCAGCTACAAAGTACCACCAAGTTCCCTTTCCTTCAAGGATTCCAATAGAGCCTGGGCTCCACGCCACCTTCTGTTTCTTCCCCTTAGCATGTGCTTAAGGATGAAGATCGGGTGTGTGGGGAATCATTGTGGTATAAGTTTCAGGCATGGCAACCACATTCCATCCAGGGAGTAGTAACTGCATTTCACCCTATAATTTCCATACTGTTACAGCTTCTGTTAAGATGTGAATATAACTTCCTGGTTTCCTCTAATTTTACGTCCACCAATCTTTACACAAGCACTCATTAAGCAGCATGAGTAAAACTGCAAATAGTTTGTCTCTTTCCAATTATTCAGTGCTCAAGCAGTGTTGAAACATTCTTGGAGTGTTCAAATATCCTTTATGACACAATGTGTTTTCCTGATAGCACCATGAAGCTTGAAATGACCTTTCATCCCACAAAAATAAGAATTACTTTAATTTATGCAATAAATGAAATGATATATGGGTTATCTCAGTGGTAGAACACAGTGTCTGATTTAGAGAGTCTGTGAGCAAGGTAGATGTACACCATTTGGATAAAATGCACTCGTCCCCTCAGAAATGCAGCTATAGATCCTTACTGTACATAAATAGTTCAAGAATAAATAATAGTTTTTATAATAGCAGAGTTTATAACCTAAATACGGTCCTTGAGGTACCTGTTTATGAAGATCCAGGTCTTAAAATAAGTTTTCGTTTTTGTAAATGCAAAAGTTTTGAGCTGGAAACATAAATCACTATTTGTTTTGATTTATTTTCTACTATTGCAGACTGTGCTACCCCTGGGATTTGTCTTTCACCTAGACAAAGATTTTATTACAATATTTAATAAACCTCTGTGATGTATCTTCTTTATTAAATTAATTCCTACAAGGAGTATTTTTGTACCCTGCAGTTCTTCTTTAGTTGTTTTGATCTGTGCCAGGCTGGTTTCAGTAGATCAAAAGATTATAAATTGCTAACTCCAGAACTGATTGAAACATAGCGGTGCTATAAATCCTTGTGATAGATTTTCTTGTATCAAAATTACTTAGTTTACGTTTGTTTTTTTTTTTTGCATGGAGTGATATTGACAATAAAAAGCAAGTTAGTTTACACAGTCTAGTATAAAATCCTTATTTACTTCATCAAAACTTGGTACTATATATGTTCATGGTACTTTATCAGAGTGTATTAGATGCATGTGGCATCTTTTTTTTGGAAAATACCCCCTAGACAGAAGCATAAATTCTAATTTAAAACATAGCATGAAGATTATACATATGTAATATTAAACAGAAGAAAGACTGGACTAAAGTTCTGAAAGCTCTTTTTTTCTGGCAAATAAAAAAATAAAACCAACAGGAAAAAATACTGATTAAATTTTTCTGTGGACAGAATTATAGGACTGAATTTATAAGAATTTCCAGATATTTTGGTTTTTTACTAGCTCAGTGTTTGCTTTCATTTTAAAACTATTTATGAATTAGTCTATCTCACAACAGAAAATTTGGTGTAACTACTTTCTATCCTTTTTTTCATTCCAGCTGACCCCTTGTCCATCACCCTGCACTGCTCATACCAATGTACATGTATATATGTCTAGAAGAAATTAGGAAAATCATTGCCATTATATATAAGCCGAAAATCCACAATTGTCTTTATATCACAGGTTAGGGGGTACAGCTGGGCAAAACAGATGAGCATCGAGTAGAATCTGAAAGTGTTTGAACCTGTTTTATCGCCAGTAAAGATATCTGCTGAATGTTGACAAATACAGCATACCTAATATGCAAATGAAAAAGCAAGTTAGTAAGGGGGTTTGACCATTTTTAATAATTTTTGTTGCTTCTATTGCTGCTCTCCTCTCACTTCGCTTCACACCCTGCCTCACCCCACCACAGCCTGCCCCACCCAGTCCTGTCCCATCCTTCTCTATATCCAAGCCAACACTAGGACAATGTGGAAACTTCTAGTTTTCCTTCTGGTCCTGTCACCGGGTGCCACTGAAAAGGGCCTGGCTCCATTCTCTTTGTACCCTCGCCTCAGATGTTTATAGACATTATTATAGAACCATAAAATAATTTAGGTTGGAAAAGACCTTTAAGATCATTGAATCTAACCGTAAAGCTAATATAGTCAAGTCCAGCACTAAATCATGTTCCTAGGTACCACATCTTTAAAATAACTCCAGTAGTTGTGACTGAACCACTTCTCTGGGCAGCCTATGCCAACACTTGACAACCCTTAGAGTGAAGTTATTTTGCTTAATATCCAATCCACCTTCCATGGTGCAACTTGAGGCCATTTTATCTTGTCCTATAGCTTGTTATTTGGTAGGGGACACCGACCCACACCTGGCTCCAACCTCCCTTCAGACACTTGTAGAGAGCAAAATGGTCCCTCTGGGCCTCCTTTCCTCCAGGCTGAACACTCCCTCAGCTATTCCTTATAAGAGGACTAGATGTAGGCTTTAGACCCTTTGCCATCTTCTCTGGATACCTTCCAGAACCTTTAAGTCTTTCTTGTGGTGAGTGTTCAAAACTGAACACGGGATTTGAAGTGCGGCCTCACCAGTGGCCAAGTACAAGGGGATGATCACTGCCCTGGTCCTTCTGGCCACACTATTTCTGATAGAAGTAAGGATGATATTTGCCTTCTTGGCCACACTGAGATCTCCCCTGAGCCTTTTCTTTTCCAGGCTGAAAAGTTGTCTCAGCCTTTCCTCATTGGAGAGATAGTCCATCACCTTCATCATCTCTGATGGCCTCATACTGAAGTCCTTGCAGTATGTTCACGTCTCTTTTTCACTGAGGAGCCGGAACTGAGAGTGAATGTAGTCACACAGTTCCAATCAACTGCTACTTCAGGGTTGTTCATCCCATGGCTCTGATTCAGAGAAGTCCGGCTAGATCTCTCCAAAGCAATCCAGCACAGATGGGGCTAGCTCTCAGCATCCAGAGCCACAGGGAATGAGGACAGAAATCATTCCCTGCCTTTTTCTATTTAACAATATTGATATAACCTTAAAGACTAGTTCATGAGATCACAGTGTGTGTAATTATTTTACAAATGATACAGGTATCCAGATTCAAGTCTTTGATGATTTTGTTAAGCACACTGCAATATGTTACGACTTTAGTTACTTTAGCCATTCTATTCCCAGAGAGTATGAAATAATAAATGCATAATTAAAGTTTTACCACTTAAGTGACAAATGTAGCACTGTATCTGAAAACATATTTGAGGGAGAATTTCAGCTGAGACATAGGACTTTGAAATGAAACAGATGAAGTTTTAGCAGGCACTTTTTGTTCCTTCTTCTTGAACGTGATTTTCGGAATACAAGGACTTGCAAAATATGGAAACCTAACTTGGCCAACTTTTGACTTGTACCTCTTTTCTTAAAGTAAGTATTCTTCATAAATTACTTTTTTAAACTAAATATGTGCCAATAGGAGCAGATATGTAAGGAGAAATAATTGATTTTGATGATCCAATGTCCACATTAAACATGTTTTTGTAATAGAGTCATTCTAGGTGAATACCACAGAGCAACTGGCTATTAACAGTACAGCATATTAAGAGGTCTCCAAGAGAGCTTCTTTTGCTTATGTGTCATCCAAAAGTAGCCCTCTTTATGTTCTCTAAGACTGATTTATAATGTTAACAAAATATAAGGATTGGAAATAGTGGTAGATTTGCTTCAAATGCAACCTATGATCTGAACTAAAAAGCTAATAAATATGTACTACAAAAGCATCAGGAAGACCTTTGACCTCCTAATGCCAGGTTTTATTCAAACACAAACTATAGTAATGAGAAAATTCAGGCCCAAATAATAAGACATTATGAGGATTAAAAAGTTTATTTGCAAATCTTTGCTCTGCCTAACATGTCCTGCCATGTGGAAGGTTGTTTTCCAGTCTTGGTCTCGAGAAACTTTTATTGGCTTTGTGGTTTTCAATATACTTTGCACAGTACAATCAAATTTTGTTCAGGGGGAGACTTGTCCATATTTCTTCTGATCTCCTCTAGTAGTAAAACTGCTATAAATTCCTAATGTGTCTCTCTGTACCACCCTGAAAATACTTCTTCATTTTCAGTGAAGGCATAATGTTTTGTTCTTTGCATGCACTTCTACATGACCTGGAAAGTAACAGAAGAAGACAAGCAGGGAACCTTCCTCTCTTGTGTCCATCTGTATCCCTTAAAAAGTAAAGAACACATATTTATTGTGAACAAACTATTAGAAAAAATGGAATCCATTTGACTAATTTAAGCAAAAATAAATCACAATCTCCCAGAGAGAGATAAATCTGTTTATCTTGTCCAAAACACAGATGGATTCCATTACAATCATGTGTTGATAAGCAGCTTTTTAAACTCATTTATCCAGAGATATTCTTGCATTTACATTGAATGCTTGTGAAAAAAAAAAAAAGTGCCGTTGTTTTGTTTGCTTGTGTGTTCTTTTTAACATCTAGTTGTCACGTTGTTTTGGGGGATTTTTGTTTGCTTGTTTTAGTAGGCTTTTCTTGTCGTTTTTTAATCCCCTTTTTTCTCAGTGATGCTCTTGATGGGATGTCTGTCACTTGCCATGGTGAGGAGCAGGCTGCACACAGAAATACATTTTCAGTGGATACAGGGAGAGGTTTCTTGGGAGTAATGGCAGAAGGCATCTACAATAAGAAGTGTCATCATGCTATAAGAAATGGGTTCCAAGTAAGGCATCATTTATAGTGTGTTAGGCTTCAGCCTGAGAAAGTCAGGCCCCTATATTCATCTTTTCTCTCTTTCTTTCCTCCTCCTTCTTCCTCCACTTCTCTGTTCCTCTCTTCCTACCTTCTCCTTCTCCTTTCCTCCCTCTCTCTCACAGCTATCGGTTTCATCCTTTTATATAACAGGTTTATTCTTTTCCATGCGCTATGTAATTCTGGTATAGTTTTAGAAATGGGCTTTCCCAGGAACAAAAAATAAATGATAACAAGAGCCACCGTTGCCCCAGCAGGCTAGAATTTAACTCAAACACATACAAATTGATATCACAGCAATTCTGAAAATGTTCAACTTTCCCTGTATTTTTCTACTATTCCCAAAACTCAAATTTCTGTTAACACAGGGTGAAAATCAATGGTTAGTTTAAAGAAGATTCATAAATTGTGTCTGAAAACAGCCTAAAATAACTGCCAGTACGTATATATTACAAAAAATCTATAGACTTCACGTTCTTTGAAAAACAGTTTTGTAAATGATAAATACCTGTGTCTAGCTTCCATCACCTGGATATTCCATTTTTACCTTATGCCAGGAATCTAAGCTTCAAGCAGATATCCTAATGAGGGTGCATGCTGTGACAATCTGCTGGGTAAGCTACTATATGCAGAGCAATTTCATTATTTTTAAGATATGTGGTCTGCCTATGAATACTTGATGTTTCCTTTTACTCCTATCTCATCAAATTCTGGTAAAGATCCATGAAAAGGCAGCAATGAAGAAAAGCCACCTGAGTGATATAAACACCTTCTTAGCTTTGCATTTATAAGCCATTTTTCGTTAGTGTAATTGAATTTGCTGATAAGCACCTGGGACTTTTTTGTGTTGTTGTCCTTAGATTAGTAACACCTTCTTCTAACCTAATGTGCAACAGCAATTTTTGTCTGTTCATGATTCCTTAGCTAACAAAATTATTTTCTACATAAGATATCTTTCCTATTGAGTTCATGTAGTCAGGAGTTTCAAAACAGCAAGAATCAAGATCTGAGAGGAGAAAAAATTACTTTTTCCTACCCACTGTTCCATTGCACATGTTATACTTCAATACTGGTAGTTTATCATGAACAAGAATATATTATAATTCAGCAGCAGTAGAACATCACAACTTTAAGGTAATAAATAAGGATTTGAATGCCTGCTTTAATCTAACAAATTCAGTTTCTTATGGCTTTCTTGGCATATCAAGAACAGATAGGGCAGAAATAATATTGAAGAAAGGATAACCCTGCAGCATCAGAATTGAAGCTTGTAATGCAGCCATGAAGGGTAAAGCATCCCTTGTACTTTCATACTGATTATTTCAGACAACTAAATTCTGCAGTCAGCACGAGTCAAAATGGATCCGACCTTCTGTCCTGCTGGAACTGTAATAACTATTCTTAGTAACTCTATGGTGATAAATATTTTGCCACAAACATTCTTCTGATCACAAGAGCAATTTCAGACACCTCAAGAACAAAAATGTGAGCTTTCTGAACATAGCAATTATTCACCTAACAGACTATTTGGCCAAAGTTGTTAAGTCATTAAGATGGCTTTGAACATATTCAGAATACTTATCTAATTGAATGTAATGATATACTCTCTAAATATTGCCTTCAATTTTTTTGAAAACTATAGAGTTTTTTAATACATGTGTAAAATAAAGGTGTATAAAATCACATTAATATAAATATATATAAAATCACATTAAAACACGTTTGGATTTCTTGTGGTAAAAAAACCAGTTTACCTAAACTCTTTGAAATCAAGAGGAGTCCTCACTTATTTCTTAACCAAAAGTTATTGTTTAAAATTTGTAGCACTGTTATTGCTCCAAATTAATTTCTACTCTTAATTATAAGCACTAGAAAGGCATGATTTTATGTTTCCTATGTCCTTGTATTCTTTCCTAGTCAATTCATGATTCACTTAGTTGGACCATTGCTAGAACTAACAGGATGTTGTTAATTTCTGTCTTATCACAGAATCACAGAATTGATTGGAAGGAACCACTGAGGTCCATCTGGTCTGACCAGCCTGCTGAAGTAGGGTCATCCTAGAGCACATGGCACATGTTTGTGTCTGGACAATCTGTTCCAGTGCTCTGTCACCCTCACAGTAAAGTTCTTCCTCATGTTCAAGTGGAACGTCCTGTGTTCCAGTTTCTGCCTGTTGCTTCTTGCCTCATTGCTTGGCATCACCCTCCCTTCAGATACTGACATATGTTGGTGAGGTTGCCTCTCAAGTTGTCTCTTCTCAAGGGTGAACAGGCCCAGCTCCCTCAACCTTTCCTCGTAAATTGGGTGCTGCCGTCCCCTAATCATTTGTTCCTGGGCATCAGCTGGACCTGTTCAAGGATCTCCATGTCTCTCCTGTACTGAGGAGCCCAGAACTGGACACAGCACTCCAGATGTGGCCTCACCAGGGATGAGCAGAGAGGCAGAATCACCTTCCTTGACCTGCTGGCAATACTCTTCCTAATGCAGCCTGGGATACCGCTGTCATTTTTGGCCACAAGGGCACTGCTGGCTCATGGGCAGCTTGTTGTCCACCAGGACCCCAAGGTCTTTCTCCAGAATAGTCTAATAGGAAATTACTTCCAGAGCTGTTAATTTCTTTACCGGAAATTTTTAATGTTTCAAGTTTTTCAGTTTGTTTTCTATTCCTATGAGATGTTTTTTAGATACCTGCAATATAAATTTTTATGATCAAAAGATTTCAATTGGAAACAAAAGGACTTACAGGTATCATATGTATTACATTAGGAAGCCCTGGATAAACAAGAGGCAAAGTTATCTGTGATCCAGAAAAAAAAAAGATACTTTGATACCTCTTCATTAACCTGTCAATTTATTGATAAGCTCTACCAGCACCCAGTGACATTGTAGCTATCATCTGAATGACAAACTTCAAAAATTCTAAATATAAATTTGCTTCCTCAAAATTTTTGTGCAACCATAAGTAATTGAGCATACAGAATACTCCCTGTGAAATGAATGTAGGCAAAACAGAGGAAGTCCAAGTGTGATTTAGATAAATCCAGAGTCGTGCAATTTAATTTGCATGTAATAAAAACATAAAACCAGGTAACATCTGCACCACAACAGGGTTTTATTTTATTGCCTACAATTACAGCACGACAATTATAGGGAAATTCAATATAAAAATGGATTACATCTCATTATGACATCTAAAGCAAATTATGTGTTTTGTATTTAATCTAAATACATAAATTCTTACATACATTTGCATTTATATATATGTATAAACATGCACACAATATTTAACAAGAAGTGTTCAGCATTATGTAAAAAAGAAGAACATAAACAATTTATTTCTTTGCAATTCAGTTTAGAAATAAACTTAACACTTAACAATTCTGCTATTTGAACCACAGAAAACAACACAGAAATGCTGATTGCATTTAATAAATGTGGAGAAGTTGCAAGGAAGACATTGGGGTTTTTTTTTCATTTTTTTCCCCAAGACAGTTACAAATTTGAATCCAGAGAGGAAACAGAATTATTCAGATAATTGTGTACATATTTTGCATTTGCATAAACATATAGCCTACCATAACCCTTTTCTGCTATGGGTTTCTGTGGTTAAAATATCACAACAGAAGGAAGCACACACGTTTAAATAAGGAAAAAAAATGTTTACTATTGTGCATTTATGCATCTGTGTGTTTTCCCAGTTAATTTTTCCCAAGCAAATAATTCAGTTTGCCAAAAGGCTAAGAGTAAAACAAGTGTAATTTACATGAACTATTTAACTCAGACTAGGAATAGAAATACAATAATAATGATCTTCAAATCAAGTGGAATAACAAAGGGCTCTATGCTGGTATCTGTGCTCATTAACATTGCTATAAAACACCTGCAGGAGGCAATGGAGTACATTGACATCAAGCTTGTAGGTACACAGCTGCAGGTTATGAGTCAATACATTGAAGGGTAGAGCCACCCAGAGGATCCTAAAGAGGGTGGAAAAACACCTTAATATAGTATTTTGAAAGAGTGCAAAATCCAGCAGCTGGATTATATGTGTTATGATGAAATGAAAAAAAATATTTAAAGAATTTGAAGCTTTAATGCATTTCTTGCCTGAAAATGCTAAAGATTTATGATTCAACATCCATATGGTGGCATAAAGTCATGAATACATATGTCTGTGTGATAGTGGATTAAGTATTTTAATGGGGAAAAGAGGTGTTGGCAACAAACTAGTTAATTTACAAAGAAAATGATTGAAGTATAATGCACTACCTATCTGAAATAGTCATAAATTTTTATGAGCATAATGGTGAAGTTTCCTTTAGGTTAATATTGCAGAACACGTTAATGAGCTATTATCTTGTTTTTATTTTCCTTCAAATGGAGAAAAATATATAGAAGGAAACCAAATCCTTCTTTATTTTTTTTATTTATTTTTATCTAATTCAGAATAATTTTATTTTTTAATCTCCAATAATCTGTAATCTCAACAAGTCAGTGATAAAGCACACCTTAAAATTATGTTTCCAAGGTTTAACTATTCTAATTTCTGACACATCCCATCCTTTGAAGTCTGTGTTTATTTTCTCATAGTTCTTTGTTAGGATAAAACAGAATTTTGTATTCTAGACAACTCCCTACCAAATTGTTGATAATCTACAATTTCAAAGTGTCCTCAGGAAATATATTTCTCTTTTCCTACCTGAAAAAGGTGTCAAACCTGTCATGTTTTTCATGTTTTTGATTAAATTGCTACATATTAAAGACAAAGCCACTGATAATACAGTCATAATACGTAGACTATGTTTTTCCTCATAAAATAAACTTCAAAAATCAATAGACAGTATCATCTACTTTCAAAGTCTTCATATTACTGAACATTGAAGATAAATGAATGCAGATGCTCATAACATTTCATGACTCAAATATTTATTTCTAACTTCATTAAATTTATCTTCAAGATGGCAGATATATTGGAAACACTGCCTTTAAATAGTTAGCAGAACTGTGTCCTAAAAACTTAGCAGTATCAATCCACTGACACTGCTTTGTGTTACCTTTGGTGAATTAATCCTCACCAAATGAGTGATAGTGGTGTCTTTATGCCTAAATCTTTGTTAATAAGTGTGAACATTAAGATGGATCAGAAGATTGCAGTAATTATTTGGTTTGCCTATACTAGGATTTATGTTAATTCCAAACATGATCCTGTCACAAAATGCCAGAATTTAATTTAAAGAAAGGATTATACATAGATTAGCTGTCTATTTAAAGAAAAAAAAAAAAAAATAAAAGAAAGAAAAGAAAGAAAAGAAAGAAAAAAAAGAAAAAAAAGAAAAGAAAGAAAAGAAAAAAGGAAAAAAGGAACCAGACACACACATGAACAAATTTATGTATGAGATATAACACTGGGAAATTATTTTTATTAGCTCTGCATAGAGTGTCCTATAAGATATAATAATTAGATACATTGCATTTAAATGCAATTCAAACAGGTCTACAAATAACTGAAATAATTTCTATTTTATAGATTACAAGAAACTAGTAATCTTCAAACTGGATATAAATGATGAGAATAATGTAAGGAGAAAAAGTGAGGAATGTAACAAGGATGACATTGGCATGGCAAATATGCTATTTGCTTAGTGATATGAGACTGGTTTGCTAAAATATACTTTAGTATAGTGTGTTAAATGATGGTCCTCAGAAGCCTATAACAAGAAAGAACAGGAAATGTTATTCTAAGAAAGGATTTTAAAGGGGTTGTTGTGTGTTTTTGGCATATCTTTTGTAATAATTTCCCACTGTACACAGATATCACTCTACATATGAACTCAGTTAAGGGTTTCATTTTCACGTCTCACTCTAACATTACCTTCCACCTTCCACTTTGTAGGAAAAGACCTTTTTGCTTTGGAGCTGCAAAAGCAATGTTAGAAAGCAAATTATTCTTTAGGTTCACTGACCTGTCCCAAATACAACTGAATTTCTTCTGAAAGCATTTGTGAGACACAACCCTTTGGGAGCAAATAACTAAAATGCTATTAGTTGTACTCTTAATGACTTTGCTTAAATTTTTAGCTCAGGTTTATGTGGGAGAAAAAGATTATCTCTAAATTCACCTGACAATCGTATCCTTAAATTTATCTTTAGTTCTCAGATGTAGAGTTTTCTAATGCAGTTTTCTATGCTTCAGCACTAATCCTATTTTAATTAACACTGATTTTTTTTTTTTTTTTGCTAAAAAGCCTTGGACTGCAAAATAATTTTTATTTATTTTTCTTGTGTTTCTGTTTTATTCTATTTGAAGCTTGTGTGATGTCAGATACTTAGAAAATCATAGGTGAAAGGGGACTTAACTATTAAAATTAGTAAATGGGATGCTGGCAGTATTTATGATTAAATTATACAAATGAAAGTTTCTAGCTGAAGTATCTAAAGAGGATCAGCAACTCATAGAAACATAGAATCATAGACTAGTTTAGTTTGGAACGGACATTTAAAAGTCATGTAGTCCTGCCATGAGCAGGAGCATGTTCAACCGGATCAGGTTGCTTAGAGCCCCATCCAACCTGTCCTTGAATTGTTCCAGGGATGAGGCATCCACCACCTCTGTGGGCAGCCTGTTCCAGTATTTCACTGCTCTCATTGTAAAAAAATTCTTCCTAATGTCTAGTTTGAACCGATCCTCCTTTAGTTCAAACCATTATCTCTTCTCTTACTGAGAAGGGAGTTGCTAAACAGTCTGTCCCCATCTCTCTTGTAATCTCCCTCTAAGTACTGGAAGACTTCTATAACATTTCCCTGGAGGCTTCTCTTCTCCAGGCTGAGCAACCTCAACTCATTCAGCATTTCTGTGTAGGAGCAGTGCCCCATCCATCTGATCATTTTTACCCATCTAGTAAAAAGGTAATTCTGGAAATATTTTTAAAGCAAAAATCCCTATGCTTTCTCACCTATTGTTCATTTCTATTTTAACATAAGAAACATAGGTGGGGTCAAATACATAATTCAAGTAGAAAATGTGTAGAGAATGGAAAATTCAGACAGAAGTCAATAGAATGTCAGGAGTAAGGGGAAAGTGAGCAGATCTTCTTGTTCATTTTATGAGTAGAAGTTTTGATATGAATCTTCACTTGTCTTTGCCTAAGGGTCATGGTGGACAGGACCTTCAGCCTTGACCTTTTTTATTAATTGATGGTGCAAATTTGCCACAGACTCACAAAGGTAGAAGATTAGACTACAAATAAAGCAGTTGCTGGAAGAACTGTAACATCAGTTGCAGAGGTGTTTGAAGGTTTTTTCCATTTTTTTTTCTCACAATCCTTGAAACTTTACTGAATTATCTTGTTTTCACTCACAGTATGACATTGAATAGAAGGAGTCTACTTGGAAAGTAATTTGTGCAGTATGAACACTTTGCATGATCACTATCAAAAATGTAAGGGAGGAGGTGTTTGTTTGGAGTTTTTGGGTTTTTTTCTTCAGATACATACTGTGTGGAAGATCAGCTCTGATGATGGAAGTCTTTATTTCTCAGAAAGCTCAGTCTTCCTGAATTGAGAATACAACTTTTCTCAAGCTTGAAAGTTGAAGTGACACAGGCATTACTTGGGATGAGCAACTCAAACATACTAAAGTCTGTTGTTTAGCAGACACCACAGTACAACAAATTTGGAGGGCAGGAAACCCTACCTAGGTTTCAAGTATAGACTTCTTCTACTTGTCCCTTTGCTTCCAAATGAATTGTGGGAGACTGGATCTATTCAAGCTTCAAAAAACATCTGCTGATATCTAATGCCAGTTCTTCTCTGGTTTATGTGTCTATAATAGTTCTCACTACACATGTGCATGTGTATGGATAGATTGCCTTAAAGGAGTCCTGCTGCAGGAGTATCTCTATTCCAAGCTGAAAGAAAATGGTAATATTCACTGATGTTAGTGACATTAAACACCACTAAATAATGAAACACTAATTGAATGTCTTTTTTGTGTGAGACAATGATTAGGACTTTGTGTGCTCCTTTTCTTCCTGGCAAATAATAGAATCAATTAAAAGTGCAGTTTTGAAAGAAACTATCCAGAAGCTACTATACTGCAATTATTCTTGTGATTAGATAGTACTGAGAAGATAGGGTCATGTATGATTTTTTAAAAATTAGATCATAATAAAAGAATTCAGATTAAATGCTTTGGATGTGTTACATAGATACAGTGCATTAAAACCAACTACTGATTAGTGTTTCAAATTTTACTTCCAGATACCAAGCATCTCAGTACTTTGATGATGAGGTGGGCTCAATTTCAACTCTGTGGTCTAAAGCAGAAGACAGCAGATTTATAAGGAGACTTTTAAATTTGACATTACAGAAATGTGTTCTAATCACTATGTATAGGACAATGTTTTCTTCCTAGTTTCCTTGAATAACAGCAATTTTACTCCCAAACTTGAGATTAATGTACTTAAAATTGAAAAAAGATATGTCTTTGAATAATATCTAATATTGCGTTAGTCTTCCTCTCAGTCTGAGGAGAGGAAAAAAAATCAGCAATACTTGTGTAAAAAGAAAAGACCCATTTTTTTCTTGCATTTTAGTTGACTAAATCAAGTATTATTTTATTTTTCCCTTGTTTTTATTTATGAAAAGACATTGTAAGCATTTTGTGTTGGAAGGTTGTAAATACTTTGCATGAGAGTAATACACGTTTTAGACTGACATTCTTAAATATTCTGCTGAAGTAAATGCAAATGCATTATGCATATGAAAGAAAGAATATTCATGCTCACTAAATGTGTTGTTTACTTAAGGTACTTGAGTAATTCTTAATATCACTGTCTGTCTAATATGTGAGTTGTTCCCTAGAATTTCAACTCTATGAGCTCAGCTAGTCACGAAATATGAAAATAAAGCAAAGATAAATAAAGGACAAATGTAATTTGGGATATGATTTTATTTTAAAATTCTTGTTATATAACTACTGGCACTATGACGTCGTACTCATCATGTTTGTGTTGCCTCCAGCCTGAAAGGCTTCTCTGAATCTGACAGTCTTACAGAGTTTATTTATGTTTCCCCTTAGTGTAATCTGGCTCAACAATACATCTTCATCTTCATACCTAGTTTTTTGTGTATTGGTTCCTCAGGAAAGAAAAAAAAATTCTCCTTAGAGAGGTTTTTGTTTGTTATGCAGACTTTTATCGACCATATATATGAAAGATCATGTTTCTAATGTCTGATGCTGTAAGTCCCTTGTATCGAAAATCTATATTCTTTTATTTAGCTAACATTATTTGTTATTTTAATTTAAAGGTTTGGGAAAATTCTAGAATATTTTTTATCTTTTCTTAAGTGTGTTTAAATACGGAATGACCATTAGTCTCCCTTTCTTTTATGAGGTTTACTAAAAAATCAGTTTCAAGTTAAACTGCTCTCCAGTGTGTGAGGAGGAATTCTCACAAGTTTAAGAAGCTTAGCATCTTTTTTACACGTAAAATTTATGTTTCTGAGGAACTGGCATATGTGGTTTACTTTCTTCCATTAGATTTCTCTGCCTCATATATGCTATTACTGAAAAGAAGAGTTTAAGATATTCTGTCACTTCACTGAGTAATAACTCATCCTTGTGGCTTTCCATACATCAAGACAAGAATAAAGCCAGGTAGAGAGAGAAGAGATAGTGGGAATGGGCAATCCAACTGCAGAATACTTCATCTTAATTTTTGTAAATGAAAAGGAAGTCACTGATTCTTCAAATGTCATTTTAATATTATTTTTTTTTGTAATTATCAATTATGTCTCCAAGTTTTCATGAAAATTCCCTTTTGCATTTACACCAGTAAGTAGGCTATGGCACCCTGATGACTAATCAGACATATTTTACATAGATGTATTTTGCACTGTCACATAAAAGAGAAATTTATTATTAGAAATTACCTCTGTCTATAACAGAGAATAAAGACTAGAAGAAAAATAACTGGTGTCTATGGAGGATAGCCATAGAAAGTGCATCTTCCTTTCTGCAAGTACTTCAAAAATATTACCTCCCTTTCCCCTGCCCCCATTTTTCTGTATTATACTTTCCAAAGGAACTTAGGGTATTTCCAAAAACACTATTTTGGATTTATTTTTTAATGTTCATGCCATTCATATTTCAGACTGTCAGTCTGACAAATTCATAAATAACTGGAATATTAAAGGAACAAGGGGAATTAATCCATATGCTTTCAAACTGCGTGAGGACTGTGAAGTTCTTTATATGAAAAAGGCAGATCAATCTTACTTCATCTTATCTAACAGCAGCAAAGGTAAGTTACAAGGTATGTGGCAAAGACACATAAATTAGCAGTTTGCAAAAATTTAGCATTACAATAACTGTGTCAATCACATAAAATCTTTAAAGTAGTAGGAACAATTTTATGAACACTTCTTGTGGAATTATGACTTACAATTTAAATTTATTCTACAAGAAAAAAATGTATTTGTTTGACTTCAATTTAATTATTGTGCTACATGAATATTAATGATATTCCTTTAGAAAAATAAAGGCAAGCTTAAGAAATCAGATCATTAGGTCATGTAGTCATTTATTTTCATTATGAGAGCAGCAAATACTTGATCTCTTTTAAAAAGACAAAATACATACCTACAAGCATAAAGTAAGCTAGTCTCAATAGTTGATGAAAACTACAGTTTTTGAAACTAAAAGCAAGGAAAAAATATAGAAATATGGAATGGTTTGGATTGGAAGAGACCTTTCAAGATCATCTAGTCCTCCTCCCCTGCCATGGGCAGGGACACCTTCCACTACCATCAGATTGCTCAAAGCCTCATCCAGCCTGACCTTAAACACTTCCAGGAGTGGGGAACCCACAACTTCACTGGGCAATCTGTTCCAGTATCTCATGACACTCCTCATATTTTTTTCATTATTTTTAATCTAAGTCTGCCCTCTATAAATAGAGTAAAACTGTAGTTTCTTGTTGTGTCTCTACTGGCCCTGGTAAAAATTATCTGTCTTACAAGCCCCTTTTATATACTGATGATTCTGACATTCCCCTAATACCTTATCTCAGAACTTCTAGGAGAGGTTACAAGATAGAATCATAGAACATCCTGGCTGTACATATACAGGAGATTCTGAGGAATTAATTTTACCACTTTCTTTGCATTGGATACTTTGGTTACAGTGATGTCCTAAAGTGCTTAACCAGCTTTGGGATTACTTTGAGCTGCTAAGTACAGAGCTGACTGAGATGAAGATGAGGAAGAGATGTATTGTGTTGGTCATGAGTACAGAAGTGGAGTCCAAAGACCCATATATACACACAAAGAGTTTGGAATTTACTCCTCAAATCCATAACAACTTTTGAAATTCCACTAGCATAAATTTTTATTCACTTTTAAAAACCATAAAATGAATGTAGATAGATGTCTACATTTAGATGTCTGCAATCCTACTCTTGGGATGGGATCCCTGTAATGGGATTTTTTACACTCAATTTGTAATGTATACATCATAATGAGACTAATTATGCCATAGGTGATCTAGACAGCTGAGATACCTCTCCTCCTGTCATTTGAGTTACAATTATACCAATACAAACCTATTGAGATAGTGACATTCATTGCTTTTATATTTGTACCATAATAAGCACAGATAAGTCTTGAGGGCAAAGACATAACCATAGCATAAATGACACAAAGAATGTAATTTCAGTAGGTACTTTTGAAGTAATTCCTTTTTCATATGAATCTGTGTAGGTGTGTGGGAAGAGTGGTTGCATAAAAAGAGATTTGAGGAGCTTTTTGCCAGTCATATTATCTTCCAATTCCAACACAAATAAATTAATTGCTGTCAAGCATTTTATTAAAATATGAGCACATAAATATTTATAGAATATGTAAAAGGATATGGAATTAGATTTTTTAAAAATAATAAATATTGTATCAATAATTATAGTAATGGAACCATTTGGAAGTTAACTGAAACCATATTCGTACAGCTCTAAGTAGCAATCAAGAATCAAACATCAAAGAAAATGTTAGAATTTGATTCTGGCATGTCATGCATTCTTTCAAGTTTGCTATTAAAAAATCTAACCATAAAATCACATCTACAAAGCACAAAAAAATTATAATATTTTCAAAATTAAGTGTGGCAAATAAGGAAATTATACAATCATTAACCTGGGTGCTTAGTAATGTGAATTCTAATTACTTTTTCAGTCTACACTGTACATGGTTTCATATTTAGTGAAAAAATATTGCAAAGTGCCTTCAGTGGTTTAGCCATCTAATATTTAGGTATTGAGTTTTATCTGGATCACTAGGACCCTTTTAATAGCAAGTGGTTAGCTATAGACACCACTAAAAGGTGCTCCATTTTACTGATTTTGGGGAGTATTGGATTGTGTATGTTGACAGGCTACAGATAATCGGGGGTGGGCGGGGGTGGTGAGTGGTGAGTAGAAGGTTGAATGTCCAGAGCTGAGCATCTGAACTCTAAAACACAAGACCCCCACTTGCTAGCATCAGTGCATACAGGTTGGTTGTAAATTTTGCAGCAATTAAACAGTATAATCATGTCCTGAAACCTCCACTTAATAGAGACATGGGACAGAAGCAGCAACTGATAATCTGATTATGTATTGTTTCTGCATATGCACTGCTTTGACTGGGGAAGCCAGAGAACATGACCCACAAAAAAGAAATGGCACTCAGACTTGGTTTCTGTAAAGAAGAAAGGATTTTGGGGAAGAGACACTGGAAAGAAGATGACTGTCCTGGCTGGAGGAAAGGTCTGAAAAAGGGGGGAAGAACCCAGAGATCAGAGAACTGTGTGGAAACAACACACAGGGAATGCCTGGGGAGGGGGCCTTTACCAGTGATGCTCAAGAGTGGCAGCTGTGAGCAGCAGCACATCATGCACGATAAAACACTCTGCCCATCCTTCCCAGACCAGAAGAAACATTTGTATTGGGAAAAGTAATGCTGTGGGCTAGTGAGTGAGCAAGCTTGTGAACTAATCAAGCAGTCTAAATACTCCTGTCTCATTGGTTGTTATCCAGATCACCATCTTGATCACCATCCAGATAGCCCTTATCCAGATCCACTACTATTTGATATTTATTCATTTTGGCTATCAATAACCCTGCTGAGTAAACAGACTCCAGCCTGTTGCTGTACAGCCCTAGGGGTTGTCATTTATCGTGTCTTGCCTGTGACACCCTCTTGAAGTGACTACCTTCTCCATTTCCTTCAAGAAGACGAATTGTCAAGAAATTTTGGAACGTAATGATATTTACATTGTGAATTACTCTTGTTTACATGTTTACACATTTCTTAAAAAAACTCTAATTCTTTTTAAGACATTTCTTTCTCCAGGCTTTGCTGACTCTAATAATTATATTTACCATTATCTCCACTTATGCTATTCTGGATTTATGTTTTCAAAGTAGAGAAACCAAAATTGCTTGTTTGTGATTCTCTGTATTTCCCTAGAGTCCTTGTTATCATTTTAGTTGGGAAGAAGTCGGACGTTGACTTTAGTAACTTTCTCATTTCTATTAAGAGTTTCCTAGTTAAGTTCCTTCAGAATTCATAGGCATATAACATCTGTTGCTCCCAAACAGTGAACAAATGGTGATAAACTGAATGAGACAGGTTGAACAATATTCATCCACTTAATTATTTGAAATATCTTCTGCCGATATTCTCCTCTAAGCCAGTTCCTCTGATTCTTCTCTCTGATATGTGAACTTCTCTTCTTTTATTCTTCCATAGTGGCAGTGATGCAAAAAACTTTGTTTCTTGAATTTTTATTGAATCATCTAGATGTCATTCAGACTCTATGTGAGATTCTTGCTTCTTTTGTTATTAAAACAGTTTTATTTAGCAGTATTTTATTCTCCTAGAAGTTCCCACTCAAAACTTTTTCCTGCTGTGTCCCATATCAGAGAAATTTTTTGTTTGTTTGTTTGTTTGTTTGTTTGTTTTAGTCTTGGGCTCCTTTTACAATTTTGTAAGATTTAGAAGACAGAAAATGACCCTAAAAAAGATTTTGAGATATCAGAAATAAGATAGCAATCAATCAATCCATCATTAACACTCTCCAGAGACTCTAAATTTCTTCTTTCATACCTTCTATGTAATCTCTGTTGAGATGCAGTTTTACTTAGTTTAAGATTTGATGTTATTAAAATGGCGTAAGGGAAAACCATTAGAAAAGTGAATGTTTGACAAAAAAGAAAAAGACGATAATAGAAATCTTTGAAGGAAAAATAACTATTTCTAAAGAGAAGGAGCGCTGGGTGCTTTATGATTAAATTTCATGCTTTGACACTTTTCAATTCTTTGAAAGCAAGTGATAATAAGGAAAATTACTTCTTAGTCTGAGAAGCAGCTTAAATGAAACCAATAGAACCTAAAGAGTCCAACTTTTGTGTGTTAGTTGAATGTTCTTTTATCTCTTAGAGCTAAAGTGGATAATGAAACTTGTTACTTAAGGGACTTATCAGTGGAAATTTTGATAATTTTATGTTCCATGTCTAGAGCGTCAAAATTACATATGATTAAAATATTGCTTCCATGGCTAAGAGAGAGTCTTATGGGTTACGAATTAGTACAGTCTAAGAGAATAAAAATGGAGTTAATAGATATTCATTTTTCTCTTTTCAATTAGAGATAAAAGTGAATTTCTTTTTCTGTTCGTGTTTCAAAACATGTTTTAAATTATTTAAAAAGAAATATAGATAATTCCTTAGCTTTGTAGTGCGTTTAGATAAGCAAAAATAGCTACTGTTAGATAATAAAGATCCTGATGGTGGCCTTAGGGTTGGACATAGATGATAGCAAAAAGCTTCTTTTTCAAGGAATGTAAGGTTCAAAGGATTTTTTAAAGCAAATATATATGAAAATTTGACTGACGGGAAGAGCATAACTTTTGATGTCATTCGGCTGAAGGGAAGTGATGGATCTTGAAGTCAGAAGATAACTATAAAAGAGCATCAGGCAGCACATAGTGCAAACTGAATTAAAAGAAGTTGAACATTTGTCTGCAAGGTAGAACATGGACATTAGATTGTGCCTGCAGCTTTCTAAATATACATAAAAATGTGTCTTTCCTAAAGGATGCCGAACTTAATGGACCGAGTAAAAAAAAGTGCAGGTAAGATAAAAAGTGGAAAGTAAATTCCATTATCTTACACAGAGAATATAGTGACAGAATAAAAAATGAAAGTGATTCTCAGGTTCAGTCCAGTAACATGATTGCTGAAATGCACTGCCTTTTAAACTGTTGGTCCTTAAATTAGAGTCCTAAGACTTCGTCTCCCTAGTCCTAAAATAGATCAACTTTAGCAATTGTTCTGGAATGGCTCTGGATAGTGAATAGTAAATATTTGAATGTGTTAACTTTAAAAAAGTTTAACTTCTAGATTTATTCTATATCTTGGTATATTACAGTGTCTTCAGCGCCCTCATAAGCATATACTGTAGTGATGGTTTTGACTATTCCAACTCAGGCACTGAAAAGTCATCTGAAATAATTAGTTTAATTTAAAAGAAGAGCAAAGACTGGAAAAACTTCAGATATCTTTCATTTTGATGCCATCAAGTCTAGAAATGCTAAAAAATTGTATTTCTCAGAAATTTTTGTGTCTGAGGGGAAAAAAACCAACCAAATAAAAAATGGAATACGCATTCAATGTTGTCCTTAATTACAAGCAATGCATGTATTATAAGGAATACAGTGTTATGAGTAATACTGATAAGCAGAGTTGAAGAGAAACTTAATTTTCACTTTTGAAATTGTTTGTTATTTGTCATGAATTGATAAAGAACCTATGATAGTCTTCTGCTTTAGAGTGATTTTCAATTCATTGTACCTAAAATCTTTGTTTGGGAGCCTAATATAATTTTGGTGCAGACTGCAGTGTTTGGCACATGCTGAATGACATATAGCGGCTTAAACTAATTTTAAAAAATAGTGCAGTAGTGAACACTGGAATTACCGTAGTACCCCCTATTTATATTGATAGAAGATACAATATTAATCTGAGCTCTGTGTATTATTCCATTCTCTAAAGTAAACCACATAACTTTATGTTGACTGCTAGAATAGTGTTGCAAAAGGTTCCTGCAGGGATGGGTGAACTGGTGATTGTAGCAGGCATATAGCTTTTCCTTTTGTGCTGCACATGCAAGAGATAACTGAAGATTCAATCTTCTCTTTCTCATCTCATTATGAGGAGGGGAAGAGGTGATATGTATGTTTCTGGCCCTTGGATTCACTTTTTCTGCTTCAGAAACGCTTGAGAGCAGATATCTGCCTACAGCCATAAAAGCTATTAAAAAATTACAAAAGCTCAGCTCAGCAATAGCATTTTGCAGTTCAGCCAGGGTTTGCAGCTTGAGAATTGCAAGTATCTTGGGTCTGCCGGTGAGAAGTAGTGCCTTTGGGACAATATTCTAAAAATTGTGCAGAGGGTGTAGTCTGACACGCAGGTGAGGAAATAGAGGCTTCAGATAAGAATTCCAAGATACATTTTAGTATTTTTCAGAAGTGACCTAACCATTTAGACAACTGAACTCTGAGTGCCAAAACCACTTTTCAAATAACACAAACTCCCAACCCATTTAGAATGCCTCTGCATCAGCATTTTAGTTCAAACCAGGAGTGCACATTGAAGTAAATCTCCCAGTTGCCAACACTTCCCCCATCAATCTCCCTGTCCCTTCTGATCCTTTGCATTGCAGAGTACAAAGTCACCTGCTCAGGACTCCAAGGGCCTACATGTTGCACTAGTTAATAGGACAAGGCTTGCCTTGGCCTGAGCCGGCTGTAGGTTCTTTCAATAGTCCTAGAGCTCAACCAATTGATCCCTGCCCTGAGGTAGATAGAGCCGTGGGAGTGCCGTATGTGGTGAAGGACTTAACTCCTCAGCTGTCACAGAGTAACACACACCCTTTGCATTAAGCTCTATGCAATTTTCCAGCTTAAAATGGGATACAGTGTGAAAAATAATTGATAAAAAGCCCTATAAAAATAGCTTCAAGTGGCCCCAAGGTCTGAGAATCAAGGAGCCTTGCTCCTTAGCTACTACGCCAAGATACAACTCATTCACTGTAAGCCTTGAAACAAACTGTATCCATCAAGCTTGGGATCTAGGGGGACATCAAAAGAGTGAGCATTGCGCCACAGAATAGAGGCAATTTGAACTCTATTATTATTATTATTGGATTTATTATTATTATTATTATTATTATTATTATTATTATTATTGAGAGGGGTTTTTTTTGTTAATTAGATGTGGACTAGATGATTAAAACATTAACTAGACAAGGAATAAATTTCTGTCTTCATATACAGAATATTGTCCCTTTTGACCATAGTAAGATTTTGAATGAAATAATGCCTATGTAAAAGCAGGTTTCAGAGCCTCAACAATAACAGTTTTGCCTGTAAAATCCTTGTTCATTGAAGTTGTAGACTCACCATTAGAATCTGATCCTTGACAAATCTTTGACATCGTAGTAAGACCAAAGACAGTTTCATCTTTCTTTATATGGAAGTGATATCCAAAATAACTTCAGTCAACAGTTGTGAGGCTGTTTGCTAGCAAGCTCTTTCTGTACTTCTTTCCAAAGAGTATTTATCTGAAGGTAAATTTCCTATTAAAAGAGGCTCCTTGGCTGACCATTGTATAGCAAAGTTTATCAAATTGTCTATTGCACAAGAGATAGTGTTTTAGTTTTAATCTGACCAAAACCTGTCCTTAAACCTGTCCTTTCTCTGCAGTCTTTTCTGCTAGCCCGTTCCAGTGGCCTGTTCTCAGACTGCTTGCCAACATCACCTGTTATTTAGGACAAAAAGATCAGTATATATTAAAAATAAAACCAAAAAAACAACCTGCCATGATAACCAGGTCTGAGTGAGAGTTCCAAGCTGGCAGTTTTCCACAACCTGGACAGTTTTTTATCTAACAGTTCATACATCCTAAATTATGTGACTTCAGGTGTTAAGTAGGTTTGGCAGCAGCTAAACAGCAGTTTGCTTTTTTTGTAGTTACACATGCAAGGCTTTTGTTTTTTGTAGGGATTCTTTTTCTTTTTTTATAGACCATTATGGAACAAAACATTTACGTAAAAACTTAGAAAGTGAAGAAGGAATTAGTAACTTCATGTCTTGCAGCATCTAGATCCCTGTTGCTTTTTTGCTTACAGTTATTTCTATTCAATTTCTTCAATTTCTTTGATGGTTATTAATTTGTGTTGCTTGTGGACGGTAAGAGGAAGTTATTGGTATGTCAATCACAATTACAATGAGTGAAACACCCAGTAAGCTCCAATTTAACTAAGATTACCTTGGTTAATGTTTTGTTGTTGTGGTGGTGTTTTTGTTGGGTTTTTCAGGGATGGGGGGTGCTGGTTTTGGGTTTTGTGGGGTTTTGTTGGGCTGTTTTTTGTTTGATTTTTTCTGGTTTTGTTGTTTTTATGATTCGGAGGTTTTTTGAGGAGGGGGTCAGAGGTTATTAGCGAACTGGGTCAGTTTCAGCAAGCTGCTTAGATAATTTTTTTTAAACAGGTTGGAACTTATTTCACAGTCTAAATTATGAACGTGTAAAACTACAACAGGGACACATTGTGCGTTTATAAGTAGAAAAACAACTGTCAGATTCACAGAATTTCAGCACAAACTTGGCAGATTTTTTGCTTATTCCTGGCAGTGTTGAAAGTATTCTAGTTCTTTCATTTTTTTTCCTGTGTGCACTAGGCCCAAAGCCAATACATACACTCACATATGGGGAATGCTTGGTACAACCAGATGTTAAGAGATCAATTCTTCTAGTATTGGCATCTGGGCCCGGGTCTGTTCCCTTATATTCCTCTATTTGACTCCTTGATTGGTTCTGCTGCTGGCTGCTGTGACATCTGTTCAGCTGTCTGCAGGCTTGGTAAAATGCTGCTGTGTTTCTTTATCTTTCTGGATGTCAGATTCTTTGATATTTTCAAGAGCATAAAAAATTTAAATTTTATTCTGTTGTGCTAGTCAATAGGGCAAAGTATGGATTTGCTAAATGATTCCATATGGAGGGAAAGAACTCCATCCTCATGTCTCTATTTGTTCATTGTGAAAATGTAGAATCTTGTTCATGCATTTATATTTTCTTGCATAATTTAAATGGAAAGTGGGGTTTTTTTGTTTGTTTTTAATACTGTGTAACCATACTAAATCTGCTTTAAAGAAAAACACTCACTACTTTAAAACAAGACCCCTGTGATCACCCATTCATCATTTAAACAATTTATCTTTAAACAAAATGAAATTATATTCAATGTGGTAGTATATGCTGGCATACTTTAATAATTGAATAGTTTTAATTGCTAAAAAATAGAGGGAAAAAGACCTGTGGTGGGAGAAGGACTTAATGATATATTCGATAATTTCAAGTATCTTTCTGCTAAGCCTGGTTGTGATTAAAATCATGTGATCCTTTCCTGCAACCATCAAAAGACTTAGAACATATGTGAGTTTTTTATAGTCTTGATGTGCATGACCAAGTTAATATATGTTGCTACGTATGAAGTGATATTAAGGATTTCTTTTCAATCAAAAATGAACTGGATCCTGAAGTCTTTTGATTATTTCTTTCAAATGCCATAAGTTCGTGTTTTTGTCAGATTGAAATCTCTTCCTTTTTCAAGTGGGATTGCAGCATCTCTTGTTCCCCACTTCACTGCACACTAGAGCCCAAGACTGTAGTGTTACAGAGCTTCTTTCCCTTGGAATCTGTGATCACTTGAAAGATGCAGTGACTCAGACCAGCTTCTCTGAAGCAAATGTTTAACTACGTACAAGAGCAGAGCAATCAGAAAAAGAAAGGTTAAAACAACAATTCTTAGTAGACCTCAGTAAATCCTCTAAGAGCTAGGTAGGTTTAATTTATGTTGAGTGTTTGAACTCTTCTGAGAATAGAGTTAGTGTTTTCTTCTCATTGCTTTCTCAGTTGCTGAAATGAAAGGCTTCATTTCATTTTATTTAATAAGGAGTTTCTTTTGTGTTTATTTACTGTTTATGGTTGTGGGGTTTTTTTTGTTTGTTTTAGTAAAAAGTATATGTCCTTTCAAAATTGGTTTTGAATATATTGTCTCTGTACTTTACTTCTCACATTATATTTTGAAACAGATAGTTATAAGACCTTTTATTGTTAAAGGAGAACCTTTATCCCAGAAAGAAAGTTTGTCCTATCCACTTTCCTTTCAGATTTCTGACTAAACTGGTTGAGTAGAAATGACAATCCTGTCTAACCTAATCCCAGAAACCTGGGCAATAGCATGAAAAAAATAAACAAACCTGAATTGATATATCCATTTTAAGAATGACACTATCTTTGGGAACTGGACTGGAGAACAGGTATCCCATTTTAAAAAGAGAAAAATGGATATAAAAGTCGTAGCATAACTTGGATTAGAATAGAAAAGAAATCCTCAGAGATCAGCATTGTATGCAGTCTGCTATGGACTCTTAGGATTATATTTGTATGTACATGTAGTTGCTGATCTCTTCCAAGAGTAATAAAAATACTCGTTATTCTGGGAGCCTTCAGCAGAAGAAGAATACTGTTAATGATACTTGTACTAGTCGTGCCTGGACATAACAGATGACAGATTTGCCTATGTGATAGTAAAAGATTTGATTAAAAAATATGCATTATTGTCAATGCTTGGCATTGATAAGCAGTGAAGACCTTATGATGAATAGAAAATAACTTTGTATCAATTGGTACTCATATGTTCCTCTTGAATTAATTGTAATGGATCTGATTTCAAAGGGAGGACGAGCAATACTGTCATGTAGTCAGCTTTTTTATGCTCCACACAGTCTAACATGATAATTTAAAGCATAGCATAAATCAGAAAAGCAGACTGAAAAATTCTTAGATTGAAAACTTAATCACTCAGGTGCTATCACTCTTGTATGACCCCAATCCTAGTGTTATATATAAATACTAAAAATTGTTAAGTTCATCCATGATACTTTGTAGCAGGATTTATTTGAATAACTCACTTCCTAGCTGAATCCTACCCCACTACATCAAGTTAATAAAGGGTCTAGTTCATCCTACATAAACCATAATATGGAGGTTTAACTGATAATTGTTATAAAGAGGGCCTCTACATGCCAGTTGCATTTCCCATTCAACATGTAGAGAATGTGGCAACTAAGCTGTTTATTCTTATTCTACTTACTCCATCATTACTTTACATTACATTAACTGCACACCATCCACTCTGCACACTTAATCAGGTATGGGTCCTCTAAACCCCTGCATCATTAACTACTCACCGAAAAGTCATTATTATCTGATTGCTGTTCAGCAGACTTTGTAAAATGAATTGGTGGTCTCAGGCAAATGCCCATAACTCAAAGAGTTAGTGCACAGTTGGTATTGCTTTACTCAGTATTGAAAGAGTAATCAAATAGAGTATAGAGTGGTACATCACCCACTGAATTATACTGTGACTTGAAAAGGTGATCGCTGCAGCTAAACCTGTAAATCTACATGAAAACTTTATAAAGTCGGGTTAAGGCAATATGGTTTGTTTGTAGCAATCTCTGCTTAAAAACCAGGATTTTCTGTGTCCATAACTATCAATCAGTTACAATAGACTATAGACACATGGACATTACAGAAGAATTCTAATAGGTAAAGACATATGTAAAATGTGTACGATTTAGTCTAAGTGGGCTAAGGGTGAAGAATGTCAAAACTCTAAACAAATCCTGGAATGTTATTAGTGCAATGCCACAGCCCTTTGGGAACTGGTTAGCAATAACAAAAACTGAGAAGAAAACAGAAAACCAAATCTGGTCTGCAGTGAACGTGTTTCCATCTCCAACTCCTTAGTTACAATATTGGAATGAGTTACTCTCTAAATAATTCACTTGCAGATTCATTTTCTGGTCCTAGCTCAGATTTCTATAAAGAAAGTAAATGTGTGTAATGTGTAAGTGAACCTGTGTGCATTACTGAGAATACAAATATATTTGATGGAGAGCTAGACCATTTTTTATTTTTAGATAGAAAGATAAAATTGAAAGTAAAAGTTTTGTTCCTGCAAAAAATATAGTCTGTGATCCGAAGGGTAAGATCTTTGAAGTACATATGAAGCGCATATTTCAGTGCAGGAAGTCTCTCAGTGTTACGTTTGTGCTAGGCTGGAAGCCTTTGCACATGTTGATGAACTCTAATTCAGACTAGTATTTTGAGAATTAATAAGACTAGTCACATACAAAAGATTATTACCCATTAAAATCTGGATGAATAATAAATGCCGTAAGTTACATATTTAAGGACAAAATTAAAATAAACCAATACAGTTTAGTCTCTGTATTTTATTCTTATTTTTCAATCCATAGACATGCAACATGAAACAGAAAAAAAAAAAAAAAAGAAACTTCATGTAAGAATACACGAAAAGTATTCAAAATAGGGTAAAACTTCGCAAGAACAGTTGGCCTTTGACAAATACTTAAGTGTTTTGTGGCCATTCATACAACAGAATTATCAGAGATAATGCTATATTGATGTCACGTCAACACATAATCATAGTCTGACATGACATGATGCTAAGAGTAAAGATTTAGCTTTTTACAAGGTAATATATTCCTAGGTTCCGTCTATGCCTACTAGTTTCATCCTCCTGTCCAACTGGCAGTGTCAGATGTACTAGGAAAGCTGTGGAGGAATTAGACTGCTCATTCTTTTATACATTTATATTTTGCATGATTCTTGAATCTGTTACTATAGGAGGAAATAAGATATCTCTAGGCAGAACAGTGTGACAGGCTTATCTGCTTTGCAGTTAAGTGTGCCTGAGAGGGTGCTGTAAACTAAGGTCACGTATTTAAGAAAAATATTTTTTCTCATGTAAGAAATATTGAGAAAGGTTGATTTTGTTGCTGAGTACATGGCAAAAATTCTTTTGAAATCATGTGATTCCAGAATATTATTCCTATCCTTAGTATATTATTCCCCATTGTTCTCTTACAGATAGGGACACTGGCATCCATAACACTCAGAATGAGAAGGGGACTGA
This sequence comes from Lycocorax pyrrhopterus obiensis, assembly GCA_014706295.1. Lineage (NCBI taxonomy): Eukaryota > Metazoa > Chordata > Aves > Passeriformes > Paradisaeidae > Lycocorax > Lycocorax pyrrhopterus. The sequence continues at coordinate 55,931,308 of JACSVZ010000001.1, forward strand.
AACATCATGATCTCTACTTTCGAATGAATGCACCTTTTGCTCTTTCTATTACACTTCTGTACAGTATCAAGCTATATTTTTCATTGCAGTTAATTGTAGCTTCAATTTCCAGTTCAGGATATTTTGAAGCAGGTTCAAGGCAGCACCTCTTGTACATGTGCAAATTGTGATAAGAGATGTGAGCTCTTTATTTATGTAATGATGACTATCTCAGCATATGAAGGAAGTGACAAAAATTTGATTTTGGCACTAGTTGTATGCTTGTTTGCTGAGTGCAGAGCTCTCACAATACAAAAAAGAAATAAAACACAGAGAACTACAAAGAAGACATTAAATGCAACATCAGAGAATGAAATTGTTTCTACTTCAAAAGAAGTACCTGTGATGAATGTGGCAATTACTGTGAACAGACAAGGCAACAAATGAAAGACTTGGAGAATGGTGCAGATAGACATTCATGACAGATGTTATAAGGATGCCAAGGGACAGATTGCCAGACAAGTAAGTCAGAGAAGACACTGACAAATATACTGCAAGGGATAACTTTTCAAAGAAGGTCAGGGAAGAAGAAAAATGAGCTTATATAATGCAAATCTATACAAGTCTATGCTTAGCATCTTAAACAATTCCAAAGCCGTATACAGGATGATAGAGGAAAGATACCATGTCAAATAAAAGAAACCTGTACATGTTTCTTTGTCCCAAATAATTGTTACCTCTAATAAACTCTACCCTACAAAATTACTGCACCTTTACAGAATTGCTAGAGGAATCAAGACCTTAGGCATGCTTAACAGGACATGGAAGAGGTACAGATCTCAGAACGGGGCTCAAAGGATCCAGTGTAAAGCAACCTAAAACAACTGGAAAAGACATTTTGAAGAGATGGTTTGGTATAAAGAACAGCACAGGAAAAGGTGTTTATGCATTTCATCTTAATAAGAAAAAAGCAAGGATCTGTGTTTCTCTCTTTCTTTCTCTTTTTCTCTCAAGTTGAAGCCATGTCTGAGGAGTTAATTGTCAACCCTTCTCAAAAAAAAATAAAAAGGAAAAATATATTTTTTGCACCTATAACGTCCTACAGGAGAAGTAATCTGCAGTTCCCATACAACAAACAACTTCTTTTCATTCCTAAAGGTATTACATGAGATGTAATTGCATTGAGATAGTAAATAATTGTCTTTTTATTATCATATAATAAAAAATTCATAGAATTAAGTTGTAATAGACCCATAGGCATCACTGAGTCCAACTCCCTGCTTCTTGCAGGACCACCTAAATTAAATTGCATGAGTAAGAGCACAGTCCTTGATATTTTTCTATCAAGTCAATCTATCCAAAGATAATCTTTTTTTACGCATATTATTTGGTTTGTGAATACATAATCTGTGTTGAAATAAAATTGCGAATTCTGAATGAGTAGTTTATATTTCTGTAATATTAGCTGATTTTGCAGATCATTTCTGAATTAATAAGTAGAACAGGGGCAGCTTTGAGTGTCTGCTGGTTTACACATTTATTAAGTATGACAAAATACTTTTGAAAATATGTGCAAAGGCAGAAAGTTATTTTTAAGCAACCACATTCAGGTCAAGAATTTTCACGACACAGTTACTACAAGAACAGGACTGGATCGGAAGTGAAAATCATAAAAGATTTATTTTTTTTAAGGTATGGAAAAAGTCAGCAAAAGGCTCTCAGATAAAATTGCTATATAACAGAAGACAAACGAAAGTTCTCTTTCTTTTTCTTTTAGCAGAAGTGATCTTGCAAGTATTAAAAACAAATATTTAGTTAGAAGATAAAATGTCAGTCTGAACAGAGAAGACAGGGAAAACACATTTCCCAGCTAAAACAAGCATAAAAGAAACAATTAGAAAATGTCATCATTGCCCTGTTTCTCTACAAAGCAAACGTGGAAAGATTTTTAATTACATCTTGATAAGTCAGTGAAATGAATGTGATTAAAATGAAACTATACCTGCTAGTACAATATTTAGCAATTTTCAGTGAGAATCTCAAAGTAAATATCAAAGCAGGTCAAGAAACCAAGGAACAGTGTCTTCATTCCTGAAAAAGAAATGTTAACATACCACGGTTTCTTTGACTACTATTAATTTTGTTTAACACAGCTGCGTTTTTTTAAACTGAAAGTTGCAGCTCACAAGTGTGGGTTTTATAATTTTTGATTTGGAATATTCTCCAGCAGCAATCATTCAGGAGCCTGATTATTCTTTTAAATTAATTGTCTCATCTTGATCACAACATCCCTAAATTTATGAAGACTTTATATGTTACTAAAGGTAAGATACAATATTTAACTGTAATCAGCTTGAACAATGGTTGATATTACAACCAAGTAGTCTATTTGTTTTGTCAAGACAGAAAATCATTCTCTTCTGACCAATCGACAGTGCTTATACTTTCGATTATTATTATTCACAATATATTTTTAGGAAGAAAAGCTAGCAGTATTCTGGTAAATCCTTCCAGGATGACTTCTACTGACACCATAATATCACAGGATTTTTAAATTTTGGAAGACCTTTTCTATTAACCCATTAATGATTGCAATAATGATAAAGATCAGATCTTTAGACTGATCAAAATAATATTTCCTCTAAATCACTCTACATTTCTTGTTTGGTTTTGTTTGGTTGGGTTGGTTTTTCTTCTGATCTCTGAAGTTAAAGCTTTCAAAAGTTTAATACTGAAATGCTAGCTTATATATGCTGACAGTGCTAATCCTCTTAAAATAATCTCTTCAGCTTGCCCTTGGAAATGTTACTGATTTTTTCTTCATTTAAAATAATGAAATTGCCCTAAGGTGTCCTTTTATTTATTTTTTTTATATCCATCTTTGTTTAATTACAGCCTGCAACTAGTAAGCATGCTTGAAGTTAAATATTCACAGTGATCCACAAACCTAGTAACCTTATGACCTTTAATTAAACAATTATATCTATATAGTATGTGTTACAGTTTCTTGGTGTCTAAATGGATCAGTGCCCTCCAAGAAGTGAGTTTGTGAAGAAAGACTGAGAAATATTTATATAATGGAAATTTACAGATGGTGTTGTCAAACTGTAGCTGATCCAAATTGTAATTAATATTTTACAAGAAGCATTCTTGTCCCTTAATTTTGTTATTTGTTACAAGAATGTAGAGGCATCTTCCCACGCGACTCTGTCTCCAGAGGTAAAATGTTATTTTGGATATGTTTGAGACCTGATTTAAAGACAGCACCCGTTTAGAACATGGTTTAGATATACACTTCATTGAATAGTAAAGTAGTAGTTAAGTTTAAATTTGTTCAAAGTTCTGGTCTGTTTCTATCTCACCCAGGTCTAGGCACCAGTAGGTGCATAGCCTATGCCAACTAACCACCTCCTTTTTTTATAGCCAGTCAGTAAGTTATACCAGCTTAGTAAACCCCGAGGCGGGCTCACGGGATGTAGCTCATGCTCTGGCAGTGCAAGGGCAGCTTGAAATAAATGACATCCTCTGGTCCCCTGAGACCAAGGCAACGCTAGCAGGTGGGGTAACAGAATAGCAACAGATCTGCTGAGTAAAACAGTTGACTCTGAGCCCCAGATGTCCACAAGACATGACTTTAAGTGATTTCACCAGGAAACAGCCTGAGCTGGTGACAGTGGACTGAATGCCCATCAGCAGATGGAGCACCATAGCAGTGTTTTGGAAGAGCAGCTTCCTCTTTAGTTTTCTACTACAGGAATTTTTACTGCTCTAAAACCACATGGTGAAGTCAGTGAGGGCTCAGTACATGGAAGTGATTGGGAGACTTGCTTCAGAAACATATTCTGATCCAAACTAGAACAGTAATGCAAATTAGAACAGAAACAGGTGCCTAATATATCCAGCTGGAAAACCATCTTGCTTTCCTAGTTTTGCTTTGCAGAGGTGGAAAGAGAGAAATGAAAGCAGGACCTGGTATGAGGTGGACACTCTGAAAACTGTGGAGTGTGACCAATATCCACTAACTTCCAGTGGACATTATACTAACAGTGCAGTTCAATTCCCCTGAGCTGGCAATAATAAAGTCTTCATCTTACAGTTTTATCTCCAGACTTATAAATCATGATGTTAATTAAAAATAACTGGCATAATTTCATTTTACCCTGGCATCATTTGTTTCAGTTACAAAATGTGCAAGACTCCAGTAGATATAAGAATATACTCTTTTATTCTTAAAAAATCCGGATCAGACTTTCATAAATGATGAAAATTGTATAGACTGACAGGAGAAGAACAATAAAATCTTTATACTATAAATTAGCTATATACATTTCATTTTATTTTGAGATGTCTATGCATTTATATGCAATTTTCTCTAAGTTAAGTCCTTGTTTGTATATAGGTAGTAAAATGCAACTTTATTATAACCTGCGAGGATAAAGAGCAAAATCTTCTAAAGAATCAGGTTTTATTAGATATCTCAGGAAAATTTAAAAAAAAATATTTTTGAACTAAAACACAGAAGAAAGTCTGAGGGTGCTTCCTTTGCACTGTTGCTGGCATAACACGGCCTCTGAGGTTGCAGCTCTTTGCAATCACTATTTTATTAAATGTCGGAAAGTGTAATGTTGAAGGCTCACATTGAAGGCTCATGTAATGTAGCTTACCTTACACACACAACCTTCACAAAAACATCTTCCAAATCCACTTGCTAAAAGATTTATGGCATCATGCAAGTTTTACACCAATGAGTGCACTAATGGCTTTCTTTGATGCATCCCACAGGACTCATGCTTTCTGGAAAAAAGCCAAAGTATGGAGCAGCACGTAATCATCACAGCTGGTTGGTAGAAAAAGTTCTCAGGCACAAAAGGTAAAATATTGAAATATATGGAATTCTTAAGTCTAAAAGGTAAAAAACCTTTTACATTTTGTGGTGTTTAACAAGCGTTAAATTTTGCATATTAGGGTTTCATGAGTGGTATGTATCTTGCTTGTAATTTAGTTCTGTACATTTCCACAGCTGTAAGTTATATATGTTTCTTGGCAAAGTAAATCATAAGTCTGAAATAATACAATTAAGTTACTGTAAATCATCTTAAAATGAAATTATTTTTGAAGAACCTAAGAGAATTAGTCTCATATCTTCACTGATGTTCACTAGCAGTAGGGCGTCTTCTTCTAGAAGCTTATGAGACTTGTAGCTGAAATTATCAGGTCCATTGTTAAGAAAACTAAAAAAAGCATTGTTTTAATTTAATTTGGGTAAAATAAAAGTACTCTAGTAAAGAAGACACAAATTAAAGCACAGTGATGACCTAAACTATCAATTTGGTTGAAAAATGCAAGTAACCCCTGCTCCTGTGACTATAACATAAATATAGCCCTGGAATTCACTTGTATGTGGTTAACCGAAACTTAGACTTCTGCACATGCACATTTACCCAATTCAGTTGCTGTCGGAAGGCTGCTGTCTGCCCACTCACTGCAGGAGAAGAGTAGGAAAACGAGAATATCCTCCTGCTTATCCTATGCTCCAGATGAGTGGCCAAATTTGTTAGGAGACCTTTTTCATCTGTTGTATAGTGCTTAGGATGATGAATATCCTGCATATTGACCAGCTCCTAAGAGTGCTCCAAAATTGTTTCAAAAACATGTTAGAAAACAAAGCAAGACTGAGAAGTAAGTAAGGGACAGCATAATTCTACAAGACAGTTTGGTGATACAGACAACTGCTTTGAGTTTCATCAGTGTTAGACCAAAGTTAATTTTCCTAAAATAAAACAGTTTTATACTTTTAAAGAGACATGTCTTTTTTGGATTGACCCTAAATTTAGAGGTCTTAAGAAACAAAAATACAAAGTCAAGGATGTTAACTCTCTGGACAAAATACTTTGCATTTCAAACTAACTACCGTGTTTTTCAACCTGAAAGTACATTAAATGGTAGTTTCTATGCTGATAGACTGAAACCGTGATTTAGTTTTCTCTAAATTGCAGTGGTATATTGATAAGGTTACTATGATAACACAAATCAGTCTTGAAAAACCTGTCAGCTCAGTTCAGGTTTAGTGGAAGGCTTCATGAGTTTTATACTTGAATAGCTATGCAAATATCATTCAAGAATATCTTCTGGTACTACCTTTGGGTGAATGTGAAAAAGAAGTGCCATTATTGTGTCTGTTGCATACAATTTATGTGCAAGTACTGGTTATGACACCAGTCACTGGTTTCTACCAATTGCTCACAACGGTCTCCCCCTCCATTCCTCATTTCATTTTTCTCTCTGGTGTCCAGGACCAAAATACTTCTCATGTACTATTATGATTTTTCCCAATTTTATGTATTTCTCTGTTAGAAATAGATAAAAAAATGCTAAGGCAGTGGGGTGGTGGAAAGGTTTCATTTCCATCCTGGCCAAAGTTAAAAAACAAATATATGCTTTATCAAGTCTGTTGCCTTGAGATTTCAGCGCTGTTTCCAAGTTCAAGAGCTTACAGTAATAATCAGTTAAGGATACAAACTTATCTGAAACCAGAAGGAGCTTTGATGTTCACCCTGGAATAATCTGAAGGTGAGTACATTATAGTGCTCTGGCAATTAGGCACATGAGGCTCTTCCGAGCAATGCTAGCTTGAAGTATTTTAGCTCCGTGCCACTTGGAGAATGAACTAGAATTCTTACCTTACTGTACACAGCTGTGAATATTGAGGATAGTTTAAAAGCACATGTAATAAAAAATTTAATTATTTCCACTCTGAGACAAACTCCATGTTGTCAAGCTGATAATGTGATTCCAGAGAAAATGAGAAACCTCTACTTCTGCCAAAATGGAAGCACATTAAACATATCTCTTTAATGTTTAGGATTAAATTTTAAATGTTTTAAATTTGTCTTGTAAGAATATTTAAAACCATGAAGATAATTTAACTATTTGGGTGTTCTGTTTTTTTTAGTGAAATATTTGAAGCATACACAAATATGTACATACATGTGTGTATACATGTAGGACAGGTATACAACCTGTGATCAGGAATAGTAATCAAAAATGGATTGACAGTACATACAGAATCACAGACTCATTAAGATTGGAAAAGGCCTCCAAGGTCATTGAGTCCAACCTTTGACCAGTCACCACCTTTTTGACTAAATCATAGCACTATGTGCCATGATCCTTGAAATCTGCAGGGCTGGTGATTCCACCACCTCCCTGGGTAGTCCATTCCAATGCTTTACAACCCTTTCCATGATGAAATTCTTCCTGATGTCCAACCCGAATTTCCCCTGGAGGCTATGTCTTCTCATCCTGTCACTGGTTGCCTGGGAGAAGAGGCCAACACCCACCTGGCTACAATCTCCTTTCACATAGTTTTAGAGAGTGATAATGTTTCTCCTGAGCCTTCTTTTCTCCAGGCTAAACAGCCCCAGCTCCCTTATCCACCTCTCATATGATTTACACTCTAGACCCTTCACCAGCTTTGTTGCCCTTCTCTGGACCAAAGGAAAAAAAAAGGACAGAAAAAATCAAAAGTATAAAAACTAAGAAATAGACTTAAACTTGTTTTGCTACTTTTTCATTTATTTTGCCACTAATTCTCATTTTGAAAATGCAGTATACAGGCACGATATTTTATTTAGATCATAGATTTCCTACAGTTTCTTTTGGACCTATACAGATTTCAATGTCCAGACCCATCACTCAATCAGACCATATCACATGTAATTCATACAGACCATAGACAAAGATTAGGCTCTCACAGCATTCCCTAAGACTATATGCCAAAAATCAATTAAACTCTGAATCTTATTGAGTTAGTTGAATAGGGTAGGCCCTATAACTTTCTCTGTAGCCTTCCTGTATAGCAGCTGAGGTTGGAAACTGAAATGAGGGAGAAGTGGGCTGGGAGGAAAATGGTCAGATTGGAACAGCTGGGGTATGTTTTACATCTGTAGGTACACCCATGATTGTCAATTCCTCTTCTTCCATGTTGCTGTGAATTTGAAGGTAATGATGCAGACAGCATGAATGCTTTTGTGTTCTGGGTGCAGATATCTCCAGGTGTTGGCAGTGGGAGGCTGCAGGGGTGACCTCTCTGTGAGGAGAGGATGAGGCTGCCCCATGCCAAATGGCTCGAGACAGCTCCATCAAGCCCACCCCAGCACAGAGCTGAGCCCACCAACCAAGCTGGTAGACCTTCTGGGTAAAAGTTAACGAGAAAGGACAAAACATGGCATGGAAGAAGAGGAGAAACAAAACGAGTGCGAAGAGAAGTGTAGACACCAGAGTCAGAAGATGAAGGAGAGAAGGAGATGCTCCATGGCAGAACACTTATTGTCACTTGCCAAAGCAGATGGATATATGCTGAAGGAACTGCAGCCCATGGAGACACCCTATTGGAGCCAGGGAAAAGTGTGAGAAGGAAGGAGAGGCAGAGAAAGAACAATTAGCCATATTAACTGTATTAACCATAACTCCTCAACTCCAAGCTTCCTGTGTTCTTGAAGAGGATTGTAGGTGTCAAGAAGAATCAGGAATAAAAAAAGGAAGTTGAACCTGGGAAAGAGGGGAGACAAGGCATAGTTTTAATATTTTTGTCCTGGGCTGCATCCTAAGCAGTGTGACTAGCAGGTTGAGGGAAGTGATTCTGCCCCTCTACTCCACTCGTGAAATTCCACCTGGAGTGCTGCATCCAGCTCTGTCCGATATAAGAAGGACATGGACCTGTTAGAGCAAGTCCAGAGAAAGGCTATAAAGATGATCAGAGGGCTGGAGTACATCTCTGTGAAGGCAGGGTGAGAAAGTTGGGATTGTTCAGCCTGGAGAAGTCTCTGGGGAGACCTCATTGCAGCTTGCCAGTATGTAAAGGGAACCTACAAAATGATGGAGAGAGACTTTTCACATGGGTGGATAGTGATAGGACAAGAGAAAATGGCTTAAAACCCACAGAGGATAGATTTAAATTAGATATTGGGAAGAAATTCTTTACTGTGAGGGTGGTGAGGCACTGTAATATGTTGCCGAGAGAAGTTGTGGATACATCATCCCTGAAAGTTCAAGGCCAGGTTGGATAGTGATTTGAGCAACCTTGTCTAGAGGAAGGTGTAGCAGACCATTGCAGGGGGAGTTGGATCTTTAGAGTTCAATTCCAACCCAAATCATTTTATGATTCTATGATAGTTGTCTCATTTCTTGCTATCCAAATCTATTGGATTGCCAAAGTTATATTGATTTTCCCCAAAGTCAAGTGTATTTTACTCATAACAGTGATTGATAAGTGACTTCTCTGTCTTTATCCTGAGATAGAAGCTTTTTAACCCTATTCACTCTGCTTCTCCTTCTGAGGAGTGACCACCTAAGGCAGTGTTTAGGTATTAGCCAAGACTAAATTAAAACTAAAAAAATGGTGAGTTTCCGCTAAATGGTCAGAAAAAGGAAGGTGGAAGAGCATTGCCTGAGCAGAGCTGGGAGTCTGGAAAATTGACTGGAATGCCACAAATGTAGCACTGACTGATGAGGCATGCTATGTTTTTCAAGTATCTTCTTAGGTTTGAATGAACTGGGCTGTTATGCTGATCTGATCATCTTTAGCTGTTGAGCTATATCAGCAGCAGACAAGATTTTGTAGGCACTAGGATTACCTAATAGCAAGTCAGGAAAGTAATGAATTTAATGATTGATATGTCTATGCAGGCCCACCATTTATCTCCAATAATAGGTGTGGGAAAAAAGTTGTCTGATGCATGATCAGGTACAATGTAAGGAACTGGAGAAGGATCTGTTCGTGGGATCAAAAGGGCTGTATACCTCACCTACTAGTAGTCTACCCGTTAAATGAAAGAAAATAGTAACACAGTTTTTTGGGAACAAATCTGACAGGGAAGTTTCAGACTGAACGTTAGGAAGCATTTCTTTACCAACAGAGTGGTCAAACTCTGGAACAGACTTCCTAGAGAGGCGGTCAATGCCCCAAGCCTGTCAGTGTTTAAAAGGCATTTGGACAATGTCCTTAACACGATTTAGGTGTTAGTCAGCCCTGAAGTGGCCAGGCAGTTAGACTAGATGATTGCGGTAGGTCCCTTCCAAAAGAAAACATTCTATTCTATTCCATTCTAGATTTTTGTATGAACGGAACATTAAAAATTATCAACGTGTATTTATCTATATATCTGTACATTTATATACCAATGTGGAAATAGATGGATGGATGAACAGCGTTTATCCAATGTACTCAGTAAGTATGGGGCTTGCTTTAGTTTATAGTGAAATGGTACAAAAATAGAAGTTCTCATGTTTGTTCTAGTGATGACGATCTGCGTCACATTATTGAACATGGCTATGGTTATTTACCTTATCATCCTCCACAAATGTCATATGAAAGGCAATTACTGTTCTAAGGTAATTGCACGATGGTCAGTGGAAAGAAGATTTTGGTTGAATCAGTACTTTATATTTGTGCTACTGTTATAGCATAACTTCAAAGCCTCCTTGGACAATTTCTGATAACCAATTTTCTCTGTTCCTTATCCTTGTTCTCTATTTTTCTGTCTCTTTGGTATGAACTTAACTTCTCTCATTAAAATAAAATAAACAAGAGGATGTTTGTTTGCTTTTAATCTCCAGAATCAGACAAAACACAACCAGGCTTTCTTAAGTTTTAAAAATATGAAAGTGAAGTATGGACTTGATTTTCTTAGTTTAGGTAGTTCTAATTTTTTCAAAAGAACACAGAACATATATTTTATGGCATTTTTTGTCCTTGTGCTATTCTGAATGCTCTTAGTTGTGATTGTAGCTTTTCCACAAAGCCAATTGAAGACAGAGTTTGGAATTTAGCTTCTGATGGCTGTTGTAAGGTAGTTTGCAACTTTTTTGAAAACATCATGAAACTCCTGATGCTGCGCATCTGATACTATAATGACACCGTGCCAGCATTGTGGTTTTCATCTTCCACATAACATTGTCTGAAGTGCAGGTGTATTTTTTTGTTGTTGTTTGAAAGAGAGGAACAAAGTTCGTCTTATCATGACATTGGCCTTTTGTGTTCTAGTATCAAAGTTCAATGTCCTCATTTAAGTCATACATGGAAAAATGCCTAGTGCCATTTGCAGAGGTTCTGGAAGACCCGCATAAGGAGACACACACACACACACACACACACACACATGCACACACACATACATACACACACACACACGCACATATATATGTGTGTGTGCGTTGCCTATAAGTAGCCCATGACTACCTGAAAAGGGAGGTGAGGCCCAAAAGATTTTCCTTAAGAAACTTCCAATGCCACTCAGCTTCTCTGTATATACAATGAATTTGAACACACTACTCATTTGTGGTAGTATTAACCTCTCACACTTTGGCTGTACATAGAGTACATACATAAATCACTGTGGGATGCCTCTAGGCAGCAGAGATGCCTACACTACAGGTTTTGCCTGATCCATCATAAAATATTTCTCGTTATTGTGGCTAAAGAAATGTATCTGAATGTTTACAATGTGATGTCTGCCTCCATATCCCCATTCTGAAAGACAATTCATATGAACTCGACAGTCCTTGACTAGATTTATTAAGGGGAAGATATGGGTAAAATTCCTAAATATTTATCCTCATATCTGAACACTTTGATGGTCTGAAGTCCAATTGTAGGAAGTTATATAGCAGAGGTATTTGTTTGAACTCATACTGGTTTTTTGTTTATTAATTTCATTTTTAGATTTCTGTTTTCTTGTCCCCTACTGAGATACCCGTGATATTCTATTCACAATAGATGCAGATTTCAGCATGAAAACTCACACAATGAGGATACACAGAAAAATATACATGATTCTTTGAAAATACCAAATTGATAGTAGTTACATTTGTGGAAGTTTTGATTACATCTAAAATACATAATTTAGATTGGGAGACTTCAAATTCATAAAGTTTCAAACGTAATTATTCTTGAAAATAAAAACTGTCAAAAATTAAAATTTATGCATTACAGGAATGCCTAATGAACATGTGCATTTCAAAACAATGGTAGATTAAACAAACTCTAAAAGGCAGTTTCTCTCTTCGGATGTACCTTGAGGGACAGCAATATTTTGTAAATTCTGCTAAAATTACCGGTATCAATGAAACAACAGAATATCTCTGGAAAAGTGACGAAGATTAAGCCCCAGGAGTCAATATAATCATACAGGAAGGAAGCATTATTGATATGCAGTATGATACAGTTTTTTGCTTGGAGCATGTTCAGACTTCTACTGGTACAGTTGACAGAACTTAAGGGCTGAAGTACGAAGCCACATTGGGGATGGTTGTTCAACTGTTCGTAGTTTGACATGTCGCGATTACCCATGTATTTTTCCTGTTGTTCCTATTCATTTTGGTTCACAAAAAAGAAAACTAACATTTACTTGAATCAGGTGTAAACTCCTCAGAAGGAATCTAGATGTTTATTCTTCAATAACAACATTCAATATGGATGAGAATGTAAAAAGAGAAACATTTCACCAAAAATAAAATTTAAAAAATTACTGCTAAGAAGATCTGTAGCCTCTTGGGGAGAAAAACTGCCTCTTCACCCTGAAGAAGCATCATTAAAAATATAAAAGGCTGATATAGATTCTATTATCTGGAATCATTATAAGTATCTCAGAAGCTTTGTAAATAGTTTTAAAAGGTGAAACATTTTAAGATAGATTATAGAAACAAAAAAAAAGTCCAAAGAATTAGGACCTGCTAGGAAATGCTACTGCATTTATGGATTTGATGGATCTAGTATTAAAACAACAGTATATACCAACTAAAAAGTGTTCTAGTTATACTGTACTGGAGACATAAATTCAGCTTTTACCTTTGTGCTTCAATACCATCAAAATGAAAGCCCTTGTCTCTCACTCACAAATATTTGAACTCACAGTCTTTTGATTAATATATCAATAGAACTATGAGTGTTGAAAACACAGCATTGCGGCTGTCAAGAGATTCTGATATGAGCATTAACCAATTCATCTAGATGAATTTTACTGATATTCAATTATTTGAGTCCATTGATTAAATCCAGTTAAAAATCTCTTAATTTTTTTACTTACTCAGGGGGCTACC